>OZ022249.1:601236-683736 GCA_963978915.1 Caenorhabditis parvicauda
TCATGAACAAAATTTATTGTAGTAATAAAGAATTAGACAGTGTGCATAAACATACCCATTTAGTGTAGAAGTATGACATTGAAAATCACAACCAGTTGGATGAATAAGGTTGCCTGGTGATTAAAAAACAAATTTTATGATTATTGGCAGAATTATAGTATTGGAATTGAATCAATATGCCTTCACGCAACACCTTTGAGAGGAAAAATCATTTTCAGACTATCTATTAAAGTATTAGTCAATTCATAATACCTTACACCAAAAGGAATCGACTCAAGGTAATCATACAACACGAAGAAAGTTTGAAAATAATGAAAAGTCCAATACGATATGTCAAGAAATGCGAAATGCCAGTTCAAACAAGTACAATTTTATACAAAACGTGGGGAAAGGAAAAAATGATTCACATCATTTTTTGTCAATCTTCTTCATTTCTGCTGACGAAACTCCGAGAACTGATCCCATTGCTTTCAGAATAGATTTGCTCTGTACAGACAGCTTGTCAACACATTGAATGTATTGTTTGAAGATATTCCGCAGGTACTCCAACTCATTTCCTGTTTGCAATTTCGAATCATCTGAAATCGTTACAAATAATTACAGAGCGCAGAAAACTAACTTTTCAGCGTTCGAATTTCGTCTTCAAATATGCGTTCTTTTTCCAGTGAGGTGATTTGCTTTTCCAGGTACTGTTTATTGACATCTTCTAATTTCAGTTCGAGTGCCAGTAGTTTCCGCCTTCAAACCATCTTTTTTTGACTAAACGGTACAAACATACGTTAAATCAGATATCTCCGTGTTCTTCTTACTTAAGAGTGACTCGTAGTAGAGATTTTGTGATTCTCCGAGCGCTGTCACCACATTGACTAACGGCTCCTCGTTTTCTGGTACTTCATTGTTTCTCCTGATCTTTTCTTGGCTTATTCGTTGAGCACGATAGTCAACCAAGATTTTTCTGGAAAAAGTGCAAACATTCTCAGAAACAACAAATGTTTTTCTCACCTCTGTGCTTCCAATTCCTTGTCTCTCTTCTCAACTTCTTCTTGAGCTCTGACTCTCAAATCCTTGATTTCTTGTTCGAACGTGTCTGAGATTGAACTTTGCGTTGAGATATGAGAAGAAGCATACATAGTTTTGCCAGTTGCTTGATGCTCTCATCATTCTTCGATTTCAGCTCAAACTCCAGCTTCATCACCTTTTCTTGGACAATGTCGAGATTCTGAACGTCTCATACCTGTCTACTCTCTTTTTTCGTGTTACCTTTTCGAATATTAATCTCTCATCATCGTTCTTCTTTTGACATGAGAGTAATTCCTGTTTCAACGATGAAATAATGTCCAACTGGAAAAGATGTCAACGTAAAAACTACTCCATAAACAAACCTGTTTCTCCAAATCCAAGTTGTTGTCTGAAGCGGTTTTTGAGAGTTCCTTTTGATGAACTTGAGGCACTTTTTCAGGTTCGAATAGTTTTGTCTCTTTTGATACACTTTTTTCCACCTGTAGTCCCGAAATTTCGAAAATCCAAAAAATATCACCTTGGCAACAAAAATGCCATCCAGCCAATTTGTTATGTCATCATAGTCCGCAGTAAATAGCAATACATTATTTCTGTATACAAAAACAACTCGTTGCGCCGTAGAATTTTCGAGATTTCTCACTTGCTTAAAAACTGTATGAATTTTTTTTCTAGTAACAATTTACCTTCTCAAACTCTTCTGCTTCTTCTTCTGTCAAAGAATCCAAAAAAAAGTGATACAACTTCACTGGATCTTCCTTGTCAAAAAGTTTGATCTCCAACGTACCATTGTTTTCTTTTTCTTCCACTGTACTCTTTTTCTGAACTTCATTTTTGTCTTTTTTGTGGTAGGTATAATCTCACTTGTGTCAAATTTGAAACTGCTTCGTTCAGTTCAGCAATTTGCGTTTCAAGGCATTGGATAGATCTCTGCTTATCATCACATTCACGAAGAATTGCGTCGAGCTGATTCTGGAACCAAGTTTTTCTCGAAGAAGAATTACTCATCTCACATCAACACAGAGGGATGACGCTGCTGCAGGACTGTTAGAAATGTTGTTTCGCAAACGAGAATTTTCATTAGAAACTTCTGTGATTTCGTTCTGAACAAATCATCAGTGTGGTAGAAATAATAACCAACTCTCAAAGTTGCGTTTGTTTCTGTAGCTACTCTCAAAGCCAATTCTTTTTCTTCAAGAAGATTCTGAAAACGTTTATTTTCAGAAATTGATCCGTTTCAAAACTCACATGTACTTGTTTCACAAAGCTGTCTCCGGGACCTAACGGTTTTTCCAGAAGTTTTCTCTTAATTAAGTTTGGTTACAGAAATGTTCTGTCCGCTCACCGTCTCTTTATTATATGAGTACAACATTTTCTTCTGACTCTCTTCAAAAGCTAATTTGTCATTGCCGAGTGGTGAGCCAAGCTTCTGTTTTAGAGCTGCATTCTCAGACTGATTTATTTCTTTTATTTGGGTGAAAAATAAAAAATTACCGCAAGAAGTTTGTTAGAAGCCATGTAACATTGTTCTTTCTCTTTTAGCTGTGCTGTCAATGCGATAAATTCTTTCTTCACGTTCTCAAGCTCGCCATCCTAAAAACTTTCTATGTATGAACCTACTGTCCGAAATCACGTAGGCAAACTCACTTCCGATGAAGAAGAACCCAGTTGTGCTACAACTTTGTCAAGGGAATCTTTTTCTGCTTTCAGCTTCTTGAACGCTTCAACAGTATCTAAATTTTAGAGTGAATGAAAAATATCGAATGTGAGACCTACGTCGTAATTTCTGCTCATACATAGTATTTTTCTTTTTCTCCGCATCTAGACTTGCACGCAGTTCTCTTTCGAGCCGACTCATTCTGAATTCTGCATTTGAAAAACAAAAACAGTGAATATACAAGAAAATGCAAGACCAGTTTTTTTAAAGTATCGAACCGAAAAAAGCAGACATAGTGAGTTTCCATTTAAATTTGCTGAAATTTCTTTTTCATGTAAGCCACTTTTAAACAATGAAATAAGAGTTATTATTGTTATATTTTCAGAAAAAATAAATAATATTGGAACTGACAATGGAGCGCATTTGCACTATTTTCTCCTGCCACGCGATTTCAGGAACCTGTTTGTTGCAGCATTGGAGAAATTTATGCTGTTTATTGCAACTTCACTCAACAAAAGTATATAAATATTTATCACAATTCAATCTTATTTTTCTCTGTTACAAGACCAAAATAGGTTGTTGGATGAGTGATAGAGTAGCCGTGATCCCTTTCTCTTTTAACAATATGTGAAAATGTCGAGACGCAGTTGCCAATGAAAAGATCAGATCGAGCCAAAATTGCCAGAGAAGTGTAAATATCGTTTGAAGCCAGTCTGTGTGCTGTCACCTGAAATCACATTGCGTATTGAAATGAAGTTTTCACCATATCTCACTGATTTCAAGAGAACATTTTATGAAATATGCTCATTTTGGAACAAATTTTCAATACTCACATCATATGCTTGAAGAGCCTGATTCAATTCGTCGATCATATGATCCCGGTCACTCGCAACAAATACCGATTTTGCTCCGATACTTCCAACAGCGTCGACAACCTATAAAACTGAATTTCATTTCTGATAGCTGAGATGTCTAACTTTTTGCAGAACTGTTTCACTGGACGGCAAACATATTTCTTTCGTTAGCTTTCCCAGATGATGACTTTCACCTAAGCATTGTGCTGACGCAAACAAAACGCGATTTGTTTCTGTATTAACATGTTCACACGCTTTATTCTGAAATTTTTCGATTAACAAAAAACAAAACTTGTAATACCCAATCTACATTATTCCTGAGATGTATACCGACAAACGGTTTTGTGAGCGTTTCATTAATGAATTTCTTCGCTTCGTGAACAATCCGCGAACTCCACTTTAAGTATCTGAACATGTACATGGATGAGTTGAGAAGCATTCAAAAACTACCTCTGTAGCTCCCAGTGTTTTGAGTGCGAAGGAAACGGAGATGGAGCCGACGAAAATGCCAGTACTTTGTACTCGTGTGAAGGGAATCTATAAGACTAGTTATAACTACAGTTCAAAGGTTCAAAATGTTCACTTTTTTTCCCAAGCCCTGCGATTTCCAGGAATAGAGGTATCGTAACCATTTTTGATTGTACCGTAGTATTCGTCTCCTAAAGTATCACGGTCAACTCTGATAGATGAAACATATTAAACCTACAAAGTTAACATTAATTTTATCCCAGTAAGGACCAAATGGGTTTCCTTCTTTTGCGTGACACCCATGTGTTTGCGTTTTATCAAAGATAGATGCACGCTGTGACCAACAGAAACCTAAAAATCTCGTGAACACAACAAAACAGAACCTACTCACTTTTTCTCTTGTTTTCTGGCCAGACTCTTGGAGCAATATTCGTGATGAAGTCTTGCATTGTTACCACTTTTGTGTACTTTTTGACAACATTGAGTTGGAAAATTCTCTCGAACGGAATGAAATTCTAAAAGTAGTGTTGAATTCTTTCTGTTTTCAGAACTACCGTCTTCGGATGGTCATATTCAATAAAGTTTGGAAGAACTAATGTTCTATCAAGTGATCTTGAGAATGCTAAAACACCGAGAAATTGATCAATTTGGTTTCCAAATCGACCTGAAACAGAAATTTTGACCAACGATTCGAATAGCGAAGACTTACCCATACACGGGCAGAAAATGATGTAACCATTCTGATCAAGTTTCTCACTTGAAGATTGTACGACGAAAATGGCAATTACAAGTTGGAGCACAAACATGGCAAGTAAGAATAATCAGTCGATGGTTCTTATCATAAAGACACCATTATGTCGGTACCCGTTTGATGAGATCTGTAATACATATTCTGCAAGAAACCGCCAAAAACATTGAATTTTGCAAGTAACATGAAACAACCAGTGGATACTCCTTCTTTTTATACAAAAACAAACGTTTGATTCCAAAAAATTTATTTCGCAACTCAAAGAAATAGAAAGAAGGTGTAGTAGGGCAGATATATAGAATAAAGAACTCCTAATGTATTCTATCGACTTTTTTCTCAGTGCATTACTGACATCTCAGGGCATAATATACTATGGATGATACACGTAAGACCAAACAGGTAGGTTTTAGCTGAAAACCATTAAAGAATAATCAATAAAAATACCAGGAAGAAGAGTAATATACAAAGAAAGAAAATTACTTTCCATTGTCGACCATCTGAAAAAAATAACTTGAAGTTGTCAACTATTTGAAAATTTAATTTGTTCAAACATGAAACATAAAAACCCGTCCTATCATCCAACAAGAATTTTTTTTCCATAAAAGATGAGAAATTTGGAAATTCATTTTGTTTTATTATTGGATTATTACAAGAAACTTGGTTCAGAACATTTCTTTTTCTCGAAATGCAAAAGTGAGTTCGTTTTTTCAGGCTATAGTTTTCAATGCATTTGATTTTGCTAGTTAATGCAGAAAAAATCATACCATCTTCCAAATTTGTTAACTTCTGCATTTTTTTCATGACCGTGTCTAGTTTTGAGTCCACGTTTTCCATTTCATTTCCCAGGTCGTCTAACATTCTGAGATATAACAATTCAAAAGTAAATAAAATTAAATGACTAACATAGCTTGAGTGTCTAATTCTTCCCCTATCCTGTGACTCATACCCTTGAGGTTTCTTACGTACTTTCCAACTTCTTCCAACTCATCTTCTTGATCTTGCAGAATTCTCTGAATTTTTTTCTCACGAATAATTAATCGTAAACTTACATCTTGAGACAAAAGTATTTGTGAAGCACCTTCATTGTCATCATCGTTGTCTAGTCGTGAATACCGAACAGAATTCATTTGAAATAGTTTTATGATCTGAAAGAAGAAATTTGGCAGTTTTTATTTCTTTACTACAGCTTTATTGAGATGAAACGATGTATAGAAAATGGAAATAAAACGTGTTAAGAAATCGTCAATGGAGCGCGTTTGAAACTTTGTTTATTTCTTTTCTTGAATCCATTGATCACTTCAATTTTCTTTTTTTTATTACTTGAACAAACAGAGACAGTGAACCATTTTCTGATAAAAAATATTTTCCGTGTTTTTCTCATCAAAATTATACTAGTTTTCATTGATTCGTTATTTCTTCATTCCAAACAAAAATTTTTGGAGTCTGAAAAACGCGAAAGAATCTTAAAATTTGGAAGATTTTAGATCAACGTTTCCAAACTTCTCAGAGTTATTTATTTTGAAGTGAACGTCATACTTAATGAACTAACTATACAAATCAACTGCTTCCAGGTTTGTATGACGAAAAGTACACCTCGGAAAAACATAATGTTCCACCAAGTCTCAGAAAAAGTTAAAAATTCTCATTTTCTGAAATCACTTTTTTGTACAGAATTTGAAGCAATACATATTGTATGAACTCACAAATCTTTTTTCTGTTTTTTGTAAAACTAGCTACACGTAGCTGGTCTGTTAGGTTCGAAACTGCCAATATATGGAATACTGTTGACTGATTGCTTACTTTTTGAATGAATGACATTTGAATATTTGTTAAATACCCAATGTTTCTTTTCTCATGTTTCTAACGGCTGTAATTATTGTTAGAAAACAATTAATGAGTCACAATAATGAATCATACTGGCATACACCCACTCGCCTCGCCTTGCCTACTTCGGTATTTAACAAATAAGTGGGTCGTCTACCTCGCCTTCACTTTTTGTACTCATCTGAACTTGTCGGTTTCGAACACACGTCAATTGAATCGTTCATTCATTCCTTTTCAATGTAGGTAAAGTTGGAAGACAAGCGATGGGAATAACTGGTTTCTCGTTTTGGGTAACACTCCAAATCCTTTTGACGATTGCAGCAAACAACTGTAATACTCAAACACATTTGTTTTTACCTCTTGACATTCCATGGCCTAAAGAGTGTTCTGTAGTTCATCGTGATAAATTTCGCAATAAATGTGCACTGTAAAAATATTCATGACTCTTTTAGGTAGGATTACTATTTTTGCCTGAGAAGTAATGAAAAATTCAGAATTCTCTGAGACCTGGTTTTTGATCCGAACTATTGGCCGTTGAACACGTTTTCAGAGTGTTTCATGAAGACTTGCTTTTTAATTTTGATAACTTAAATAATTCTCATGTTTTAAGTGAATTTCCTAATTGTGAACTTATGAGAAGTTTTGATATGAAGTTTGAAACTTTGTAAAAAAAAAGAGAATTAACTCTTTCCCTATATTTTTTGACATACCCATTACGTTCATTCTACTTCTGACAATAACCTTTTTGCTGTTGGTTTTTCGTATTTTCTCGATCAAACATTTTTAACTCAAATTTCCAAAGTAATAAAATCTAGAAAGTCATCTGCCCTTTCTATTTGAATGGAAAAAGGACAATTGTTATCTGTGACTTCTTTTGTTCAAATGTATATTACAGGGTGTGGCAATTGGACTCGCAACGAGTTTTGAACTCAATCATGCTTTTTTCATTGTGCATTTATCAGTAACTGATAAGCGTTGACAATAGAAAAAGGGAAGAGAACGAGCGAGTACAGTTTCGTCGCTGTACAAATGCAAATTTGGTCCCCTCCCGACCACACCTTGTACATCGAGTGTGTGATCCGCTGATCAGCACTTGAACCGTGTTCAACCACACCCAGTCGTGCGACAAAACTAGCACACGGTTGATTCATCATCACTCCCGTGCGTCGTAGGTAATTTGATTCATCAACAAACAGTCTCCAATTTGCTCATCTTTCCCTTCGTTTTTTTCTTTGAACACACCCAACGGTAATGTGACCAGCCCAAAGCTCACGCCAATATTTGCACGTGAACTCTGTCAAAACGAACAGAAGTCATCCTTCGACCGGAATGATTGGGCGAAAGAAGTGCCGAAGGAGCGCTAAGCCTAACCGCAATCATTTGGCGTATGTATCTAACCTGCCCACGCTTCACTTTTCTCTTTTACCATCTTTTCTCGTACTCACCCGCAATAATACACATTTCTGGGGTTAGATCATCATTGTATAGTTTTGCCGGTCTTTTCTCTCCACCTCTTCACAACTAGCGACAAAATGGCGGCAATTTTGACAGCGGTGTGCTCGTTGTTGCAATCTCTCTTTTCATACATCTGTACACGCCAGTGTATCCTGTTCTTGTGAATACCTCTGGGCGCACGTTTCCCACCTTTACATTATTGTTATCGCACTTTCATTCCTATTTTTTGTCATTCATCGTTTTTCCCCCCAAAGGAGAAATCAATTGTTACGATTAACAATCAAAAGTGTTGAATAATACAGAAATGTTGACCTTCGATATGGAATATATTCAGTGATATTCCCTCCTATCACGTCCTAAATTCTCGTTCCGGTTTTGGTTTGTGATAAACGGTACATGGTCACTTATGTCGTTTGCTCTTGAACTTTTGTTTCTGATAACATTACTTATAGTTTCTGAAGAAATTCGATTTACCAAAATTATATTCATTTGAAATAACTCATTAGATTTTTCTATGAGTGCTTTGTGCATGTGATTATTTGTATTGACCGAAGTTGCATTCATTTCCATGTCTCGAGAGCATTAACGCGTATTAGCGTTTTACGATCTCGTTTCTTGTAATATGGCCACTGTGCAACACGAAAAATGAAAGTGCTGGGAGAGCAAATGTAAGATAAAACTGAAACAAAAGTTTTTCCGTATCGAGACAATGAGTGTTATCAGTGCTTGTAAACTGATAATTCTTTCATTCTCCTATCTCAAAACGCTTCGACGGTTCTTCTCATTTACTTAGCAGACAGCAGACACAGGATGTTTTTTCCTCGACAATAAAACGTTCTATGCAAAATACATAGTATTACGATCGCATGCCACGAACAGGTATCCTTTTTTGTCAAGCAAGTTTGCCATCGTTCGGGCGTATCGCAAACTATTGTATCAAAGATTTGTCAGCTAGTTGTAAGAATCATCTTTTGTTTCTGGTTTCAAAATATATTATCAGTAAAATTTCTAATTCAAACATTGGACAGTTTGATGTTTTTGTCACTCTTCTTTTGTATGCTCTACGTATCAATCCACTCCTTGCTGAAAATTTCCATCCTCTTTCATGTTCAATCTAGTTTCTTATTTTTTTCATATTCAGAAAAATGGTTCACGAGAACAACGCAGACGTTCCGTCCGTCAGAATGCGTAGCAGAGCTGATGAAAGTGCAACAAACACCATCAGCAGAGTGAATGACGCTCTCAATGACCTTTCTGTGAGTGAAGAAACGGCAGGTGAGTCTAAAGTACCGCAGCACTTTTATTAGTTGAGTCATTAAGAAATCAAGAAACTTGACAGCCAGCTGGATCACATGAACGACTATATGAACAAGCTAGAAGAAAGACTGAAGGTTTGTTTGATTGTTCTCGGTTTTGATATCTTCACTGGGAGCAAAGTTAACAGAACTCAAGATAAACCAATCTTAAGCCTAAATGCACCAGTGCCAAGCCTTGTGAACACCACGATTTGAGCGTAGCGAAATTTTTTTTTCGATTTGCGACCTCTAATTTTTAATCGAAAATTGTCATTACGAAAAGGCGCATTACCATACTTGATTCACTGGAACGAACAACTCCGAATCAATTCTTCGGGATGAGTTTGTGATGTCCTTATCTACACTAGTTATTTTGTTTTAGATGTTGTGAAATATTAGTCTATTACTGATCTCAAGACTGTACATATTGTTTCTGAATGACGCAACCATTATCGGAATTGCAGACGCACAACGAGAAACTCATGGAGACTATAAAGCAGCAGAAGGAAGCACGTGCGGAGAGAAGAAAAAGTTTCATGGAGCGTATGGACCAGTTGAAAACGGAAGAAGAAGAGCACAGCAAGAACATGAGATCTATCCTGAGAAGAGTCGAGTCGGTCAAGAGCAGCAACCCACTGCAGAACAAAAGAAGTGACTGAAACTGATTTATCCAACTTATTGTAACTGGTTGTGAGACCACCCACGTCACTTTGCTTTATCACATGAACCTTCTTCTTATTTTTTGTCTGATGTTTAACTCCAAACTATTCAATTTAGTTTCTCGTGAGAGTATCTTCCCCATTCCACATGTGTATTTGTACAATTCGTCAAGAATAAATAACATTCATTTTTCTGTCGCTCTCCAAGTATGATACCTCAAAAAAAAGCTTTCGTTTGTGTGTTTGGAACGTCAAAAACTGAAGCTTTGAATTGCAGCCAATCGCACCTTGTGAATTTTGACGCTGTGACGTTTCGAAATAGAGTCAGAAATTTTGTACATTCGTCAGATAACAATTCATGATATAGTATTCATTCACAGAGATCGAACAAAGAATGTGAATTTCTTCATTTTTCTTATTCTCTTTTTAACTTTTCATTACTATAACTTTTACTTCCTCTCTCTCTCTCTCTCTCTCTCTCTCTCTCTCTCTCTCTCTCTCTTTCTCTCTTTTTTTTCGTCTTTATTGAATCAATGATTACCTATTCTTTTTTTTACTGAACAAGTTGTTTACTGTAAGTTCAACTCACACTGACTTGCATTCCACAAACAAGTGGAGGTGCAATTTTCGGATAATTCTGAAAACAAGAAGGTCGGTATGTAATAATCCCTGGTTTTCGATCGTCAGACGAGACCAATGCGGACTTGAATAAAGTAATGAATGGATACTAAAATAGACTGTCTAACTAAAAATGTCAATGTGTTTTGTTTTCCAGATTAGCGACCAGAACTTGCAGTGGTAAGAATGAACTACGATCTTTCAACTGTGAATAGCGGAGTGTGTGTGTCATTGATTATATCAAAAACGTTTTTATTGAATATATATATATAAACGAAGGATCCTCCGCCCACTTTGCCCCGCCCCCTTTCGGTGAAGCCGATTTTTCGGGTGGTCCTTTTCAGTTTTGTTGTGGGTGGGGGGAGGGAGGGGTTGTGCAAAAGTGTCCAGAGGGGAGATCCGAACCCGCGACGAACGCGTTGAAGTAGTCACCGCTGCACGAAATTTCGTGGCGACAGTTTGCGTTGCTGCTGATGGCTGCGGGGCTCAAAGCGTGTTATTGCATTGGTTTCAGCGACTTTGGCATTAGTTTTGGACGCATTCAGATTGAACAGAGAAAGAGAAATAGGGAGAAAATTGCCTCTAAAATTCACTTTTTTTCAATCAGGTCTAAATGTGTCTAAATGTGCGATTTTGTTATGAAAGTAGGGAAAAGGGGGCTCTGAGCGTAGCGAGGACTACCTGCTTGTTGAATATGTTCACGAGTGTTCAAATGAAAAACGAACACGGCGTCAAAAATTTTTGTGTACAGTCAGATTTTTGCTATTATTCTTAATCATCCACTCGAAAATTTTTCGAACGAATGTTCATTTATAAATTATCCTCAGCCCTATTTTTCAGCTTCACAACTTTCACTACAACAAAAGTCCAGTGAAGAGACATGACGTGAGCCGGCTGCCAAGAGACCATAAAATTGTGCATTCTGACTGGTCTCCATATGCGGGAGATCGGGTAGCTAATCTGAGTTCAGTCCGGAATTATAACTTTAAAACTATAAAAGTTGCCTTTTTTTGAACAATCACTTATCTAAGCTGTCAAAACAAGACATTTCTTTGACTAATCTGATAACAAACAGTTTACTTTGGAAGAGATATCTCAAAATATAGCTTATAAGCATACCAACCAGTCTTCATGATGTCAATTCACGTAAAATAGACTTCGGTCATTGTTAACGTGAATTTTATCTTCTTTAATCCGGAATGATCAACTAGGAACATTATCCGATGTATGTGGTGAAGTCCAGTGAATTGTTGTTTTTCACCGAAAACGAGTAAAGTCTGGAACACAAGACTTTTGTACTACCAGATCGGAGCGCAATGGTATTGTTCACCATCGTTAAAGAATATGTTGGATCCAATTCCGAACAAAATTTATTTAAAGTAAGTAAGCAGGGTTTGATGTGTTATACACAAGTATATTAGGGCAGGAAGTGTGTTGAATACCTTAGGATCGCGCGCAGGTTAGTAACAGACGGAGAAAGGGATGTGCGGACAGTAGCGTTGAACTAGCGAAAGCAACGAGCGATAGCAGTTGTGATAATTTTGTGGAAAATTTGTCGACGAAAAAAAGTTGTTTTTGAAACAATCCAAAGTTATCACAATAAGGAGTCCGAGATCAAAAGTCTCGGTCCAGTTTCGACCCCTGGACAAAAAAATCATATTGTAGATGTGTTTTAAGTTCCTCTAGCCGAAACGTGAAACGTGGAGTGGGAAGTGACTTGCAAAGCAATAAAGCGGGTGTAGGAAGCATTCAAAATTCGATTATTGATTTTTGTTGAAAAGAATCTCAAGCTCTTTTTCCATTGTACTTCCATTCCATAAGACATTTTCTTGTGCGTTACAACGATCGCCGACACAACAGCAGAAGAAGACAGTTTCACCAGCGGAGTTCGGGAACGTACAAGCTGGGGAAGCTTCACACAACTCTGCGATTTCCTGAATAAAATGTTGAATCTACACGTTGAAGTCAGATGTTGTTACCTTCTGGTAGTTGTAGCATCCTTGAATCACTTGGTTAGAGTTTTTATCAAAAAGAGCAAAGCATCCCGGTCGGTCCGATTTTCCAAGAATTGGACATCTTACGTTGCGAACCTAAAGAATCTGGATAGGTCGACGTGAATTGGCTAGATTTACCCTCTTAGTTGATGTCGAGTTGTGGTCAGCGCACTTGATGAATGGTCGTCCGTGTCGGTCCTTTCCGTAAACCTCTTTCTTGAAAAAATCAAACTCGTCATGCTCAACGTTGTTTTCTTCAGCCCTGAAAATTGAGTATTTTGATGACGTTAGTAAATCCCGGTGAGAAACTTATTAAATGATTACTTGTGTTTTCATGTTTTCGAGTTTACCTTTGTTCATCGATCAGTTTCATGAATCCTTCGAATTCATCTTGGGATGTTGCTTGAATTGTCGAAAGAACCATAAGCAGGACAGTCAGAAGACAGATGTTGACGAAATTCATTTTCCTATCTGTAAAATGATCAGTAATGTAAAACTCTAAAAGCGCAAGTTTTGGAATGGGTTTTAATGGAATTACACCTGTCGAGTGATTACGAACAGAACAGGAGTGTCTAGACAAAATTCTGTTTCAAAATGAACGAGACAACGAAATGGCTCAACACTGTTCTTGATATACAAATTCCAACGATTGCAGTAATCAAGATGCAAACATTCGATGCACTCTATCTCGCTTTTTAGGAGGAAGTAGCGATAAGTTGAGTCATGAAAGGACGTGTTGATCTGATTGTCTTTTCTAGTCGAAACACCAGCAAAACCTCAAACTCGTATAGTCGGTGCTCAAAAAAGGTACAAAGTCTACACGAACATTGGCCTGGCAAAGGTTCTCATTAAAATTATGCTGTCTGGACATTATAATTAGAGCTTATAAGCATTTGCCAGATCGGAACTTGTAAACATCATGTCTCACCCAATAATCTGCTAACTTGAATGTACTGTTAGTTCAGGAAGTATAGAATATGATGACGCGATCAAAATTCTTGAGATCCCACATAAATCTCTTTTATAAAATGATGCTAGAAAACAATTTGCGACAGAAATAGAGTTTCTGCAAAGAATAAAGACGTCTGGAACAATTTGAGACTGCCCGTTTTTTTTTCGAGGTCCAGGATGAAAGGACAATACTACGCCAGTTATTGAAAGTAAACAGATTTAACTGAGTCCTACTTCAGTTATATATAGCTTCAGACGGTGTGACTTCTTCTTTAACTTAGTTTTTCCGGTTGTTTGAAGCAAAAAAACACATCGGGAATGCAATATGAAACAATTGCCTTCGTTGGCATCCTAACTTCTACAAAGTCAGAACAGATTTTCATCTGATAGCCATTTACGTCGAAGTCTACTACGCCTACGTTTTTGTTTTGCAAATTAAAAGCTCAACCAGGACTTTTCTCTAGATCGTTTTCCAATCCGCATGATCTCAGCACGACAAAAAACCGTTCTCAAAAGTGAAACATAGGAAGTTCTAGTTTGAGAACTAGACTTTCATCTGAGTGTGTACATTTATATACACATGTGACAGATGATTTTCTGTCTTTCTACTGTAAAAACAGTGATTCATTTGTTCGTTGAACTCCTAATTCAATTTGATCTGATTGAGAAAAAGTTGATTGATCGAAAACAAACTTTTGAGAGGTCTAATAAAATTCATTTTGAAAATTTAGATTGGAATTATTGTTGATTAGACTCGGAGTGGTATATGATTGGAACAATAGTAACCGCCGCACAAAATAAAAAAGTAGATCCTACTAACACTCCAGATGTTTTAACTGTCGAAGAAAGTCAAAAGCAAAATGATTGAGAAATTTAAAATTCCAGAACCTTGCTCAGCATGAAGAACTGGACAATAGACCAGAAGTGGTCCAAAGACATGTTGGTTCTACATGGGCTCAGGCTGAATTTGAGTGAGTTGACTGAGAGAAAAATCAGAGACTAGTCTCGGTATGAAAAGTGCTTGGTAATTTGCATAGCCCTTCCTTTTATACTTTCATAACAAACCACGCCTTCCGTTAGCATACAAGAAAATTAGAGGCGGGCCCTCCCAGCTCACGCAGTTCACTCTGTGTGTGGTACATGAACACACACACATACACATACACACATACACACACACACACACACACACACACACACACACACACACACACACACACACACACACACACACACACACACACACACACACACACAGATCCTCCAACTCCGGAAGATCAGAATATTCATCCATGAGATATGGGAAGTATTACTGTTTATGACACTTATTTACAAAGAGTCAAGAATGAAAGGTGTGACACTGAAAGTGGTCCCATTTTTTGAGCATCAGACAAAGAAAAAAATCTTAGAAACTGTTTTTTTTTCAAATACATAAAGAGATTCGGATATTACACTGACCCTAGTAGTACGTGTACTAGAGCTGTTTTGAAACAGAGCAGAAGGACTTCGTGGAAACATTGGGTACAAAACCAAATTGAACCGAAAACGTCAGAAAAAAATTCACGTCATCACTGTGACACTAAAAAAAGCTGTGTTCTCAGTTTCTACAAGAAACTTTTGAAAAAAAATTGAATGTTTTTAAACTTATTTTACAAACGGAGTTGAAAGTCCATACCATTATCAACGGACTTTCACATGAAAATTTCTATTCACTCTACAAAAAAAGGTAGTTTCGAACAGAGAGACAAAATTTCATATATGTTTCATTCAAATGTTGAGAACTATGCGGGAGGTTGAAAGTGAAGAGTGAAATAAAGAGTTTTTCATAAGAATCTTGTGATAATTCATAATTTTTCTTCATTTTGATCATAAAATATTATAATTTCAACGGTTCTGCTCTGATGAGATTCAATTATTTCCCAGATTTGTGTTCTATGTAGTCATTCTTACTCCGGCGCTTTTTCATTCTAACAAATAAAACAACGAAGTGTTCAACTTGTTCATTCACTTTCTTCCATATTTCCAACGTCAACGTTTCTGACCCGTGAAAGTGAAAGACTGCAAAATATTCATGAGCTCATCAGGAAATAATCTATAACTATTTCCTATACGTAATAGTTTTGAAACAATGTTGATTACGTACGTTTACATCAGATATCACGTGTAGGAAAAAGGAAGTTGGATGCATTGCATTGTTGGATGCATTGCAATTCTGGTTTGCAAAGTTCGAATTCTGATTAAAAATTAAAAATTCTGATTTTAAAAAAATGATTAAAAGTCAATTGAAAATGGAATCATTTCTGAATCTCAGAAACACTAGGATTATTGATCAGACAGTCTGAAGAAGTTCATACAACATCTTCAATTATTCTATTCACACGGGACACTGGTAAACATAGTGACCTTACGAAGTGAGATATTACTTCAAGTTTTACTCATCGATGTGTTATTCGAATCAAAATTGTACGTAGACATTATTATCCCAAATGTTATACGTATGAATCATGGTCTCGTTGTATGTACCTCTTAGAAAGAGTAAAAATCTATTTCAAAACAAGCCTCAACAAATATTTTCGTCGTCATGACGTTTTTGTGATGAAAGGAACAATCATTTTCCAACGAAACAGAAGAGAACATTCAATAATCTCAAGAAACGAGTTATGTGCCGGCTACATATACTACAATTGGAATACGCATCATCTTGAAAACTTCACTTTTCAGAGTATAACATTTTTGAAACAAGTGAGGCGGAAAAGTGAAATTCTTGTAATGTTGCAATATTTTCAGAAATTCCTTCTGCATGGCGTTGTTAACCAACTTTTTCCTAAACCTATACCGTAAAATCGTTCATTTGTGTGAGTGCCATGTAGTTCATAACGGCATATTTATTTTAGAGAAGAGAGACCAGCTTCTGTGTGCGAAAAAGGAAAGAAAAATGTTTCAAAAAATTTTTTCAATATTACCAACTCAAAAAGTCACCCATTAATTCAAACAGAAAAAAACTAGTTGAAGCTCTGAAAAAGTGGTCATAAAACGTGTCTGAGTAGGACATTTCTGATCACACTAGACAAAATTTGAACTGAAATTAAGGACAATCAGACAGAAAGATGAAAAAGTAGCGAGTTCAGTTCTCGAATTGCAACCAATGAAACTATCCGTCATAAAATAGGAGGCTGAATGACGTTATGATGAGTTGAGAACCGGGTCTCGATCAAATATTCAGCTCATGTTCAACTCATTGTCATAAAAACTTGGATCATAGAAAGCGAGTAGTCGACTTCAACCAGCAGCCAGATTTGTTTGAATTCTCTCTGAAGCTTAGCATTCACAGAGTTGTGTTTACACCCAAGAGTTACTTAATCATTGATACACTTATTGTATCTCGATTAATTTCTGTTTGAGATCCTCGAATTAAGAATTCATCGTCCCGCTGCATCTGTTTTCAATGATCCGGAGTTTTCCCATGACTGCTGTCGGCCAAAAGATCTTCCAAGACGAGCAAGAAAACAACTTATTCACATGTGTGAAGCACTCTCCGTTTGCAGCCCACAAAAACGACCATCAAGTCGTTACAGTAGCTCATTCAAAGCACATTCGACTAAAAGCATTCCCCCACGCTATGACTCTTTCAGACGGCACATGTTTGCACGTTGTTCAGCGAAAAGCAAAGTTCATTCAAGCTTAATAATAAATTAGAATCGGGTGGAAATGTTTTGTTCCTAGGAGACTCTCACGCTTGTACGTCAATCAACTCCTCCGGCATCGGTGATTTCGGGTGCTTGCTTTCAAAATGTTGCTTGTAAGTTTTTGGATCGGGCATCAGGGACTGAAACTGGATTGAAATCAAGGAACTACGATCAAACTCACCATACAGACGGTGCATTTGTGATTCAACGATTTCATCGCTGCAGTTCGTTGATCTGGTCCCTTTAAAGTTAATTTTTAGAACCTACATCAAACTCAGAAAGAATACTAATACAATAAATTACAATTCACAACAAACCTGTGCTTTTTTTGCGGCGTCTTTACGTTGAGCATTTTTCTGTTGAGAGAGAGCTTTTTGATGTCCTCGTGCCATCTGAAACAGGAGCTATTATGGTAGAATAATTTTTGAACAAGAAGATTTGCATGAATAGTTTTGCAATTTTTGCTATCAAAATTTTGGCATTCTGTTTGAACGAAAATTTCCTCGTTTTTTTTTTCTGAGAAAAATCATTATCACACAGAAACGCGAGTAGATGAGTATAGAGTAAGGCAAGTGTGTTGTTCAAGTCCTATAGAACAGGTTTTTTGTATCGCCTTCTCCCACGATTCTCCGATCTGGATGGATAAGAAACTTCACTGAAATTTTTTTCTGTTGTCAAATTCACAACGTCATTGTTTTTAATATATTTAAGCGTACTTCAGCGATGATCGCTAAAAATCATCCAATCAGTGAAACTTTTTATCTATCCTCCGTCCTTCGATGTCTAGACAATGTCTAACTAGACTAACGGCCGTATTCGAACTGAGTAGACAGGAAATTCCATAAAAAATGAAATTGAACATCCGGCCTATTCTCGCTCAACGATTCTCGTTGGTATAGTGTAATGCTGAATGGGTTGTTAAATTTATGAGGGATAAAATATACCCATTCAATCTTTCGAACACATGACTTGTTTTCTGTTTTCAAACCAAGGGGAAGCACCTCGTAGTACCTTGTCATAACTGGACGTTCGCATACACAAAGCCAAACTTTCCATTTCTTATTTCACCGACATTATCATTGTTGTCAAATACAGACTTCATTACCCAGAAAAATAGTTTAATCAGTGGCGCATGTCTACAACCTTAGTAGTTGGAAAACTCAGATTCGCAGAAGAGCAACGTCACGCTGAAATAAACCGATTCGTTTACAGTCGAGATAGGATGGTATGGTGTTGACCTGATTTCCTAACATCAAATATGCAAGCGCACAGAAAGTTGCAGCACTCGTCTGTTTTTCGACTTTATTACTCTTTTTAGAGTACACTCTTCATCACTAATTCATTTCAGACGTCGGTCAGAAGAATAGTTGCGTGGGTGAATAGGAACTGATGGAAACAACGTAACTACTACAAAGAAACAAGTTTATGTGTTTCAATGAGCTTGGGATTTTTCTGTTTTTTTGTGAAAAATGTCATTTTTACGAAACCAACTTCAAAAAAATATTTGGAAAACAACTCTTTTTTGTATACATTATATATTTTGAACGGGATTTCCATAGGTTCCCGGAATAACCAAAACATAAAGCAGCAACGAAAATCAGGCACAGAGATTAACCTTATTAAATTGCTGTATAAATATTATCCAAAATGTCGTATGAATGGCAACGTCTAAACAAGAAAACAATCGGACGAAGGAGCAGCAAATCTATTCCAGAGACGACAATCTTGATTGTTTGCTTTTGAAATCGCTCGTGTCAATAGTGAGATCATTTTTTCCGTATGATTGCTTCAACTGCTTCGAGAATCAGGCAATACAAAAAATAAGAAGACGAAGTCTACAAGTTGTCTGAATGAGACGATTCTCATTTGTTCTCTTGAAAACTAGCGGGCAAGCTTCATTGTTACTCAAAATTAATATGTTGCATAAGATCAAAAGCATAAAAACACGTTTGTGGAGATCATTCCATATTTAGTCAATACTGGTGGGAATATGTGAACTGGAAATGTGGAGGATATGTTATCTCAGCAATTTCAGAAGCCTTGCTCATTGTGTCATCAGGTCGGTGGTATGCGCTCTCTTCTGATGCCTTGATGACAGTTCCACCGTATTCTCTCTTGTCTGAAATGTCAAATTACGTGTGGTTCGTGTGAGCTATGCACAACGTCATCCTCCCTATCTGAAGTTCGACCAAATTCTCATGACTTTATACACATTGAAGTTCATGTGAATGTGCCGGCTAGGATTTGATAGCTTTAGTTGAGTACTAACTTTTGAGGGAGTGAATTTTCGCTACTAACCTTGACAAGTCCGAACGTTTCCTTTATAGACTGACGGAATCTAGTGGACAAGAATGCATAGAGAAACGGGTCAACCGCAGAGTTGAAGAAAAGAAGCAGGAAACTGATCGGTTGCAGAAGACTCTGTAGACAATCAAGACATCGTGGAACCATGGGGTCTCTCCAGACAGTCCACATCACGTACGCATAACGTGGTAGAGAGAAAACTGCGAAAGCGACTACTATTCCAACCGCAAGACGTCCGACTTTCTTGCTTTTGTCTACAGCCATTGAGGAAGTTTCTGATCTCCAGCCTGAAAATGTCACAGGTAGAGATGGAAATGAGTTCATTCTTTCATACAGTTTCTGATTTTTTTCATTTATTCAGAAAAAAACACATAAACACAGACATTTTGCTAATTTTGCACTAAAAACGTTGGGAACATACTACATATTATCGCATGATTTCATTGTATTTTTGCTTAGAAATCATTCGTTTATTTTTTACTCACTTGATCTTGGCAATAACTTGTCATCTGATTGTTTGGACATTTGTGCAGCTCTTGTGACGACAATACCAATGGTGGCGTAGATGAAGAGAAGGATGAGTAGTGGGATTGCGTACCAAACAATGAAGTTGATCGTCGCCACAAGTTTCAGAACATTTACTCCTCCAATTTCAATGTGGCGTCGAGTGCAGATAGACAAAGTTTCGTTTTCATCCGAAAATTCACGATACTGGGATGCGAAGAAGTAGGGAAGGTTCATTATTGCGCTTGCTGCAATTATTGTTTGAGAAACAAACGGGAAGAGAGAGAGAGAGAGAGAGAGAGAGAGAGAGAGAGAGAGAGAGAAAGAGAGAGAAAGAGAGAGAGAGAGAGAGAGAGAGAGAGAGAGAGAGAGAGAGAGAGAGAGAGAGAGAAAAAGAGAAAGAGAGAAAGAGAGAGAAAGAGAGAGAGAGAGAGAGAGAGAGAGAGAGAAAGAGAGAGAGAGAGAGAGAGAGAGAGAGAGAGAGAAAGAGAGAGAGAGAGGTTGAAATACTTACATATCCATACAAAAGCGGAACATGAAACAAGAACTCGGTAGGAGAAAGCTCGTCTAACTCTCAATGGCTTAACGACTGCAATCAATCGTTCAATTGAAACCAGAACCTGGAAAAAATGTTTTAATAATAATAATAATATTTATTCCTTACAGTGATATTTAGAATAAATATGAAATATTTTAATTTTTTTTGATTTTTCGAAATCGTCAAAAAAAATAAATCGAACTCACAAGTATTCCAGCAGAAACATTTGGGACAAGATGCAATGTGTATATGTATGAGTAGCAGAGAGCTCTACCAAAAGGCCATCTTCCATGACCTGAATAACCGTTGAAATACACTGTTTTCAAGGATAATGTGAAGATTTTCTTTCCGTTGTTTTCGTCGAAATTTCAATTTGTTATAGAACCATCTAAAAGAAAAGTTTTTTTGAATCTCAAGATAGGATATTTCTAGAAAAAATCAGCGACTGAACAACGGGTTCTAAAGTTGTGCTCATGAACTGAAAAAGAGCATGTTCACAAAAAACGTGAAGATTTTCTTTCCGTTGTTTTCGTCGAAATTTCAATTTGTCATGGAACCATCTAAAAGAAAAGTTTTTTATCTCAAGATAGGATATTTCTAGAAAAAATCAGCGATTGAACAACGGGTTTTAAAGTTGTCCTCATGAACTGAAAAAGAGCATGTTCACAAATAACGTGAAGATTTTTCCGTTGTTTCTGTCATAATTTCAAAAGTCATGGAACCATCTAAAACGAAAGTTTTTTTTAATCTCGAGATAGGAATTTTCTGGGGAAAAATCAACAATTTAACGATGGGTTTTAAAGTTGTGCTCATGAACTGAGAAAGAGCATGTTCAAGAATAATGTGAAGTTTTTACTTTTTCTATTAGAATTGACTGAATTGGGGTTTTTCCAACTTTTTATAACTAATATTCGAGTACACATTACCTTGAAATACGAAGTGAACCGCATTCTGCAGAACGCAAAATATTCCAACACAGAGATCGGCCACCTGAAACGTGATGGACGTGTTTGCTTAGCTAACACATCTAGCCAAGTGGTTTTTGGTTACTCACCGTCAGATTGGCAAGGAAAAAGTTTGGAACACTTCGGACACGTTTTTGTGAGACAAATACGTAGAGGATCAGGAAGTTACCTGAATTTTTGTCTTAATTGTACTGGAAAGTAGTTATAGTGCTGCTCAGTTTGAAAATAAAAGTATCTTAAAGTGTTTTTTGAATATGTCTTCATCCATCGTCAGGTATAGACGGTTTAAAAAAAACATTTCTCGTATGTTGTTGGGATATAATTTTTGATCAGTTTTCTGAAATTAGAATGCACTTTTTAGGCACACTTAGTATAGCAGTCGCTTGGGGAACATGAAGTCAATTTTTGTTTTTAAGCAGACTTTTGTTTTGTCATGAGCGTGGCGATTGTGTTTCAAAGAAACGGAAAGCGATTAAGAATTAAGAACAGACAAAATCAACTACGAGCGAAGCATCTTGTTTCACTCAAGTCTAGTTAAAATGAATTGTTTTTTTCACAACAATCTAGAAGAAAGTGGAATTTTGTTTGCGAGAAAACGTCAGGTTTTCATTGTTCAAAAAGCTCCGATAACCCGTAGTTAAGGTTGGTCGCGTGCTGACAAGTCATTGTGGTCTTGTGATTTTCAACTCACCAATGGTAGTTGTGAGGAAGACGAACAAATAGGCCAACGATAGGCAAAAATGGATCAGTGGATGATTCAGCGCCGAGTCGGTTTGCATTTCTGTGTTTTGGGGTTTGTGCAGAGAGCGAGAGAGAATCTGAACAGAAGCTGTATGATCATGTTGAATACGAATGAGTAGGAATGTTGGAGATCACGAGAGAACATGATGAAAAACAATAGAACCGTTCCGAAATATCAAGATTCCTGGGGTTTTGATGAAAGGAACTTCCGAAAATTCTGCCTTTTGTGTAAATTTATAGTTTGACCTATTGCATAACTTCACCTGTGTCATGTGTTTCGCGGAATGAGAATGTTTCAGCACTTTTGTGAAGGTTGTAATATGGAGTGTGTTGAATTTGAACAAAAATCGTAATAATCAAAATTTTGATTTGTTTGTTTGTTAACAGAACAGTTGTTGCATTCAATGTCGCAGCAGAACTCATAGTATTTAGTTGAAAACTTGAACAGAATATCTGCTTCTGCAACTTCCTAGCTAGCTAGACTTTGAGGGAATCAAAATTGCGGCGACAAAAGTTGAAAGAAATAATTCAAGCATGAAAAGAAAACTTTCTCGGCAACATTCAACTTGTAATTCCGTCGTAATTGCTGCTTGCATGAATTGGAACTTCAGTAAATTTTCAGCACGTGAGGTGACGGTGTTTGTACATTTAGGCGAAGGCTGAGAACAGTTTTCCGCTCCATCTCCAATTTCAATGAGAAAATGCAAACAGTAAAAGAGAACGCCAAATTTTTGATTCACCTACAGATCAGAAAATCAATATGTCTTTTGAGATTTATCTGAACTCGTTGAGGAAATTGGATGTTGGACAACTAGTTTCAATAAGAAAACATGGATAATACTAGAAAATACTAGTTTTTGAAGGATGTGAACGTTTCTCTTAGCAGAAGCTATCTGAATGATTAAAGAGCCTTACGTGCTAAATATTTCTTGAGAATTATCAAGTCTTTTCTGGTAATAAACATTCCTATCCATCTACTTTAGAACGAAAGAAGCCAACTCTCCTGAACACTAAATGCGAAACAAGATATTGGAGACACGGTTCGAAAGCATGTTTCTCTTGGAGTGTCTGCCACTTTGAATTAACAAAAAAGTCGGAAATTCTCAAAGACTTGGAGCTCTTTGTAATACGGTCGTGATAAACATAAATGCTCCATGAACTTGTAATACTCGTATGGAAAAACTAGTTTCTAGGTTCATTTATATACCACTTTTCACTGATTACAACGCACTGACAGTTATCTTTGTAGTTTTTCTGTGAGCAGAGTTAAGAAGGTGGAAGTGTAACTGTCAGTATGACCAGACGTCAACCTTGAAAATTTAGCTATTGGTTCATTTATACAAAATTTCTCTCAGAGTTGTTCACTGAAATTGATTTTGGGCTTTCTTTCAGAGCAAATCTGAAGTTGGCAAAGCAGAAAGAAACTTGGAGTCTGAGAAGCACGAGATCACATGAACGCGATGTCTGAGAACAAGGTCAACAAATAATTAAAGTGTGGAGGTTGGTATGACGAATAACCGATGATGCGCTGAAAATGTAGGCGGTGGCCGAACAAAGCTGATATCAAATTGCTCAGAGACTCCAGCCAATGGTTTGCCCTCATTTCCTCGTACCAATTGACGTTAAATGAGAAATCTGAGAAAGAAGGGTGTGCGATCCAATAATAGACGAATGATCTTTTTTGTCCGTCGGTAAACACTAAATAAAAATCCATGTTGTTCTCTCTCTCTCTCTCTCTCTCTCTCTCTCTCTCTCTCTCTCTCTCTCTCTCTCTCTCTCTCTCTCTTTCTCTTTCTTTTTCTCTCTCTCTCTCTCTCTCTCTCTCTTTTTCTCTCTCTCTTTCTCTCTCTCTCGTACCTGTGGCAAAATTCGTGAAAACGGAACCCATAGCTACTCAGAACCATATTCCGCTTTTCAACATCACGAACTCGATAGTGCCAGTTCACAGAAGTGAGTCTCTCTCTCTCCATCTTTCTTCTTTCTCTCTGTTCTCTCACTTTCTCTGTCTCTGTCTCTCTCTCTCTCTCTCTCTTTCTCTCTCTCTCTCTTTCTCTTTCTCTCTCTCTCTTTCTCTCTCTCTCTCTCTCTCTCTCTCTTTCTCTTTCTCTCTCTCTCTCTCTCTTTCTCCCTGAAAACCAAGAATGCTCAGGATGAAGTGGTGGAAAGTTTTCGAAAAGAGGTGAACTTATAAGACGGCAGGAACCAATTCATTGTGTTGAATAGGCCCTTTTACAATTTGCTAAATGTTGTTCAAGCTGAGAAATCTCTCGGCTTTCCAAAAGTCCTAAACATTAAGACACTTAGAGAAGAAAGACGAAGGTAACCGGCGATTGACCCGAAAAGAACACTCATGTTGAACTACTTGAATTTTCATCAGTTCCAAACGGAGGAAACGAGAATCACTCAATCGTTGGTCTCAAAAAGAAATACCGAGAACTTGACTGCCGCATGATTGCTTTGGAGAGCAACGTGTGAATAAGTCAGTTGTTTTCTTAGAATAATTTCATATAAAGTTTTTTATCTTATAAAATACCCAATTGTCACTTTTTGGAGTTAATCTGTTTTTCGTTATTGACTGAAGTTTTCATCATTTGATATTCATTGAATATCTATTGCTCGTTTATTATTGGAAATGAGATGAAAAAAGATGAAGATTTTTAATTGGTCTGGTTGGAAATTGTTTGTAGTTTGGTTCTACCAAGATCTGGAAAAAGAAGAAAAAACGCCAATGCTATGTAATATTATAAGTTTGGGAAAGCTCAAAGAGAAGATTAATGAATTTAAAACAAACAAGGTTGAACGATTATCGCTAAGTTCAATACAAGAAGCAAACTTTGATGTCAGTTGAAAAAAGTTTATCGAACAGCTGAACTGTTGTTGGAATACCCTTAAAATAACGATGGAAATGAATGTGTGTTACAATTTTCCAGCCTTTCTCAGGAAAGAGAGTGGCACGAAATTCAATTTCTGAAAAAAGAGATAAGACACACGTATGTAGCTGTCCGTTGGAATTTTGAAACGATGATGAAAGTTTTTCTCAATTTTAAAAACCTAGTTTGCTATTGCTCCGATTCTGCCAAAATATGATACCAAGCCAAGCAGATTCAAATTACACGGTCGTACGGAAAATAAAAACGGCAAACTTAGCAAAAGTGAAATAATCAATTTTGGAATTGAGCCCATCAATTTTAGTATTCTATGGCCAAGATGTGTTAATTGAAATGTCAAATTCCAATTAAGACAACGGGTATTCTAAAGACGTACTTTTTGTTGGTTTGATCCGCAAGAAATGTTTCTGTGTGTGCAAAATCTGGAATGTTTGTTGGAAGGAAAAATATTATAAGATGGAACGTGTTCATACACAACAAAGTAGACTAATGTCTTCGTATAAGAAAATTTGATTTCAAGCTAATTCAAACCGTCATATTCCATTAGAGAACATTAGTGAGCTTGGAATAAAACTCGTAAAAACCTAATGCGTCTCGTCAATCCTACTGTATTTATTCTGACTTTGACAAAAAGCTTTTTAACTTGTCTGAGTAAATTGAACACGAGGTAACCAAAAAGAGGGTTAATGAATTTCAAAGAATCGAAGTTGTAGGGTTTTGTTTATTCATAAGTTCGATTCAATGAAATCAAAAAGGTCAAAATAACTAAAAACAATGAAAAACCACATTCTATTCTTTTCAAAACGATTCGATTCAAACAAAATTTAACTAGTAAAACCTGCCGCTTTTTTGTAGCATACTCATTTTAAACTAAGATATTTTACTCCGAACAATAAATTCAAAAGGGACAATTTTCGTCTCGATAAAAACCAATCAGTCGGAAAACGGTATGTGTAATATAATGGCAGCACTCGGTGAATTTTTGAAAAAAAAAAGGTTTCAGAAAAACTGGGTTCATGTTGAGAGAGAAGGATCATCTTTACTATGCCTTGCAAAAAAACTTGACGAGTGTGAATTCACACTTCACAAGTCATGATTGGTTCATGAGATCGGGATGCAATGATGTTGACACTACTCATACTATTTCGGAAAACACGACTAACATTCATATGAATAATACAGATTTCAATATCTCATTTTGAAGTTCTTCTCTCGTTTTCTATATCACTTTTGTGAAAAAAAACAGAAAATAAAACAAAACATCATTGGAGAAGATAATTTTAAAGTAGAAACTGGGAACTCTTCTCTAAATTCATCTAGAAAAAAAATTATATAGGAAGAAGAAAATATTTTTTGTTTTATGCAGAAGAATGACGACTCCGATGTACTGTTCCTACTGTTCATTGACGTTTTACTTTTTTCCTGAAGAAACTCCAACAAAAAATGGCATGCCTCCCAAAGATTGCTTGCGACCAGCATCATCAACTCCGAATGTACAAATAATAATTTATTTCAGTAAGAGAGCAGGAATGAAAATAAAAGATCAAAACCGTACAAAAAGCACGAGCAGTAATAGTAAAATGATGAAATGGGTTAGAGTAAGGCAGGTTAATGAGATTAAGTCTTAAGTTGAAAAATTAAACATCTTGTATATTTTGACAGAGTACAGAATGGAGCAAAGATAGTAATATTTTCTCCGTGTAATATTTTCATACGCACAAGAAGAATCATTATTTCTCATTCACTTTTTGTTCGAAAACCTCAAGTTTCTTGCTGCAAGATACTATGAAGTGACTCAGACACTTACTGACCGTTATGAAACAACCGTAGAGGCATACGTGTTTGATAGAGTATCACTATCTCTTCCTCATCATTTACAGTTTATAGGCCAACATTGTTCTGCTGAATAAATCCTTTTTCAAAATGGTATCTTGTTTATTCGATATAATTGAACGTGAATCATCGCTATACTTTCTGGATCCCACCTTTTCTCAGTTTCAATTTCCAAGGACATGACAGCGATCACTTGACGTTGTGGTGTTTCAGTTTTCACTTACGTCAGCAACTAGTAGAACCGGTCAACAAGCCTCATCAAAATCAAAAAGGTGCTTTTGAATGACATGAGCATTTGTGTATTATTTTAAAAATTTCTTTTGTGATCGTGTTTTGTGTATAACTGCACACAATGAAACCATAGTTTTATGCTCACGATCAAAATTTTCGTGAATGGGAGTGAAGGTTTTTTTTTTGAAATTTAAATCCAGAAAGTTGTCAGCAACTGAAAAAGATCCAAAAAGCCCCCGCTTTCAAAACAAAAATAATTCCGATTCAAAAATTTTCCAGATGTTCTCACCGTTAGATTTTTATGTAATAGCGTTCAATGAAGTGTTTTTTGAATCTCTAAATGCAAATTATGTCATCCCCCGAGCGCTTCAAGAAACTTTCTCTCAAATTGACAAGAGTAATAAACAAAATTTGAAGCAGATCCAACAACGTACACAAGAGGACCAGGAAGGGCGCGCGGGCAGGTTTCAGTCGACTATAGTGTTTATCTTTCCACACGTTATTCTCACGGCCGTTCCATCTCTCATTTCATACCAAGTAACAACCATACACGTTACCTTGAAGACAGGAACTAATCGATGAAAGCTTACTTGCTTCTCTTATCAACTTTAGTCGCTATCAGTGCTCGAAATTTTGTGACCGAATTTAAGACTCCTAATTCATGTCAACAAAAAAGGAATCTGTCATACAATCGTATTGAAATTGGTTGATCATATTCTTTTTTTGGTATCAAAGTGAAACTCAAAAATCAATCTCAATTCATTTATCTCGAACCGTTTTATCTTGTTCATGTTTATCTTGTATCATACAATGTTTTTATACCAGGTTCTCATTGAACATTTTGTTTCGTACTTGAATAAATTTCAGGTTGGATGTTTGTTATTGTCATACAAATAAACCAAACATGTTAATCATACACCGTTATTCTTCTCTGATTTTATGCAGAAAATATTATGAAACTGCCTGAAGAAATTTGTTCTGAACCTCCCAAAGTGTGACTAATCTATTTACACTGGCGTTATTCACGCACGCTTCTAACGCGTTGTTACGTAAAACAGTCGAAACAATGGCACGTTTTATCAGTGACACAACTTTCGAAAACTGTTGGTAAATTTAGTAAAGTCATGCTCACTACAGAGCTGAGTAAATAGAACTCTTTCCAAACGACAAAAGGCAAATAACTTTGTCTACATGTTCAATGAACTTGGATTTGTTTTAGTTTTTCCAGTAGTTTGGAACGTTTCTGTTGAAGCTCGAAGAATATTATCGCGTGGTTCACTTCAATTAAACGGTACTAGATGTCAGTTTGTTTGCATGTTCCTTTTGTTGCACATACACACAACTGGAAGTAACAGCTACTTGCCATTCGTCTTGATCGATCGTCTTCCCCTCTCCACCAGTCTCTTTATTCCTCTGCATCTCTCATTTCTCAAACTCTTCACAACTCTCCAAATTATACATCTCTCGTCAAATTAACATATGGTTCATAATTCTCCCATATTCAAGCTTTATGCATCAATTAAAATCAATCGCTTGATGTTCAAAGTGTCAGCTGTTTGCTTTTTCTTCATTTTTCACATAAACGTCAGAATGGTTTCCAATTCAAACTCGATTTATGATTATATTTTGTTTCAATTTTTGTCTCGATCAGGATAAATTGTTAGCTGTCTACATTCACCCAAATTTTCTCTGATCTAAGAACCGATTGTGTTTCAAGAAATGAAAACACGTGTTTTCATCCAGTTCTTTTCAAATTTCAGGAATTTCAAGTGTTTCTAGCAAAACAGTGAATTTTACTTTTATAATTTTGTTGTTTGTAAAAACACTGATGCGAGAAATATGTTTTACTTTTGAGAAAAAATTGAAAAATTGCAGAAATAATATCTTTTTAGCAAGAAAACTGATCTATCATAATATTTCGACCTTGGTAAAGCGCGCTGAAGCACATTACTCTGAGTCATGATTGTATTTCATTTTTTATGATGAATCATTCAGAATGACGACTCTCTGAAATATGCCTCTTCTTCATTTGAATCTTTTGAATTGTAAATGTTCTAAAGAATAATTTTTAGATGCTAGACCCGTCGGTCTCAAGACCAGCTGTAGTTGAAGAGTCGGTACTCCAGGTTTTGAACACTGTTGGTCTATCTCATCTCCAGAATCATTTAATTTTTTCTCTACAAGTGAGAAGACTTGAACATCTGGCACGAATCAACGAAAAAGACCTTTTGGTTAGCTTTTTCTCTCAGAAAATCTGATGAAACTTTCTTTCAGGCTTTTGGTGTCTCCACAGAGTTGATCAGGAAACTGCGTACAGAAATACAAATAAAGGAACGAGAGCTGTGGAATCAGAGTGATCCCAAATCAGTTATTGTCAAAAACAACCAATCACTGGCAGCAGCAAGCAGTAGTTCCTGTATTTCAAAAGATGAGGTATTCTTTCTCTCTAACCAAAAAATGGGACAGTACCAACAGCAAAACAGAAGCATTGTTGAAATCTCCAAGAATAGAGACTATCACAGTTCAAAAGGCAGAACATCTTTTATAAAACCATTTTAGTTCCAATTCATTAGAAGCAATACTGTTGCTATGGAGTTTTTTTTCAGATCACATTTAATGAACCATTAGGTGAAGGATCGTTCTCCATAGTGAAAAAGGGAGTTTGGCGAAGAAATGATGGTACGAACGTAGAAGTTGCCGTCAAAATCCTGCGAGACGTGTCTCCAATAGTTTTGCAAGACTTACAGGTATGATCAACCTTGTTTATGAAATTAACCATGTGGAAAATGATAAAATACTGTTTTTTTTTAATTTTCATGAAGACAGTCAGATTTTTTTCAGTTTTAGCGTATTCCAGTAACAACCATCGTAAAAACATTTTTGCTTCCCATTTGAATTTTTTAGATTGAAGCAAGTCATATGCTGAAACTGCAACATCCATCACTCACACGTCTCTATGGTATTGTCACAGCTCCCGCTATGTTGGTAAGATCTTTTAACTGACTGGAACTTCAACTTTTGTAATTTTTATAGGTTCTAGAGCTATGTGGTGGTGGTTCGCTGCTTGACAGACTCCGTGATGACAGAAAACCAGTGTTGCTGATCACTCAAATGCTCGATTATTGCTCCCAAATATCAAAAGCTCTCCAGTTCCTAGAAACGAAACACTGTGTTCACAGAGACGTGGCGGCAAGAAACATATTGCTGACGACTGACGAAAGAATGGCTAAACTGTCTGACTTTGGTCTTATGCGAGGACTCAAAGAGAACGAGCAAATGTACATTATGAGCCCGCAGAAGAGAGTTCCGTTTGCCTGGTGCCCTCCAGAATCATTGAGATTCCGGAAATTCTCACATGCATCAGATGTATGGTCCTTTGGAGTACTAATGTGGGAAATTTTCTCTCTTGGTGAAGAGCCTTGGTTTGGTTGCAATGCGAAAGAAGTTCGTTTACCTTTTATTTTTTGTTTTTGTAATGTCGAATTAAGGTTCTGACGCACATCAGCAATGGAGACCGCCTTGAAAAGCCGACAAATTGCCCTGAACGCATATACCGTCTGATGCTCGCGTGCTGGAGGAAAGAAGCTGAGGAAAGACCCAAATTCTCTTCGATCAAAGATGATCTCAAAAACGTGAGTCATCATTACTGGATTTCTCTGAACGACAGTTTTCAAGGCTGCCATGCAAACGTTGAAAGTGAGAGAAGAAACTCGTCCAACCGACAAGTCACAGTTGAAATTGGTACGCGGTGATGAGGTTGTGGTCATCGAGAACAGGTTGGCTTTCGCGCATCTCAACTCGGAGTAATTTCATACGTTTTCCAGTGGCAGTGTCTGGACTGGGCAGAACAAGAAGACGCGCCAGTTTGGAACGTTCCCACGTGAAGTAATTTTTGTCCCGGATTCTGTAACTCCAGCATCCATTGTGAACTCACCACAAGCGGTAAGCCGTTGATAATGTCGTCGTCTCTTACAATATACATTTCAGAAAACTACGCCAATGACTATCGTCAAACCGAGACCATCTACAAGTCTCCAACCAACAAAAACTTCTGGAACTAACGAAGGAAGTTCAAGAATATCACTCCCGATTCGAGGTAAATTTGAAACATTTCTAGAAATGTGAACCGAATCCATCTGTCAGTTATTCTGCCAATTTTCCCTTCTTTTCTCGAAGTTTCAAAATCAGGTTCGTTCATCCACACCGGACATGGTGATGGTATCGGCGGTCACTCCTGGGGAGATCCATCACTCATCGATAACGTATATCTCAAAAATCCGGTAAAAGGGAGCCCATTGCAAAGGTGATCACCGATATTTTATCCCTGTGTAGTTGCGTGTTCAGATCGCCCGCTGGTGCTTTGCTTGTTGATGCGATAGTTGAAAGAAATCAGGGAACCAGTAATCCTCGGCAGAGTGTACAGATTGCTCCACTCAATGACATCTGGGATGATTTTGAAAATGCTCAGAACGAGTCGTTCTCCCCGTCTCATATTGAACTTCCCACTGTCCCAGGTCCGTGATCAGTCTCTTATTGTTTTTATTCCCAAGTTCCACTTAACGCGTGATTCAATTTCAGATACAAGTATGCTGCCTGGTGTGACGCCAGTACTCCCGCCTCCCGGTTCGGTACTGATTCCGACACGAGTAACAACTGAGCAAAACCCACCAGCGAAGTTCAATGCTCCTGGTTATCATGCACACTTCCCTCCATCCGTGATGTCCGAGTTGCGACAGCTCCCAGTAAGAAACAACTCATCAACCAACATTTTAGCCCCTCCGACAGTCTTAAAACCAACAACGGTCACGATGCCGCAACAACGTGAGACAAAACATGCTGAAGGATAAAATCATTATTTTCAGGATCAACAAGCATGGTATCACCGCCTACAAGCTTTTTCGAGTCATCAACGCTGGATACAAGAAAAACCAGCTTATATCCGATGACTGAGACGGCTCAGACAGTTAACGGTACGTTATTTTCATGCTATAGACGCAAATGATAATTCAGGAATTTTCCGACCCCGCCCGCACTCTTCGATTGGTGGTTCTATAGTTCAGAACGCAACAAAAGGTGATACTCAACAACCACAGCAACTTCCCGGGGTATTTATTATCATTTTTCTCTGTAACATATTTCACTTTGAAGGGACCTAGTGCCGTACCCTGCTTGATTCCGACACGTACAGAAGTTCATCTCCGGCCCGTCAAAACGTCACCGATTATTGTTATGAACGAAAAGCCTCAAGAAACGAGCGAACCCAGACCAGTTCCGTTAAACCATCGAACGACAAGACATACAGAATCTACATTTTTGCCAACAATGCCAAAATCGAAAGATCAAAACGAAAATCGTGTTCATGGTGGTGTCAGCTGGCGTCAAAATGATGAAGAACCAATCAAGCATCAAACTCAACTTGAACAGAGAAATAAACTGCAGCAACGTCATGAGCAAGAGCATCAACTCCAGCAACAAGCAGTACAAAAGCTCCAACAGCAAAAGCAACAGGCACAAGCACGTCAACCAGCTTTGTTCCAAATCGGGACTACACCGCTCATTGCGAACACTTCACAAGAGCCTCAAGCCAAAGCTCAGACTACTCCGCCATTTGTTGCAACAAGTTCGAAACCATCACCGCCATTAGTCATCAACAATTCCGAACGAGGTGCAGTCTCACGACAAGAAAATCGGCAGTCCAGAATCGAAGCTGAAGTGAACATGCTGTTGCCACCACCGAGCAAACTTCTCACTGGATCAACAGCATCAACTTCGCAAGTTGTTCTCAAACAGAATGTTGAAGCACCACGACCACAATCAGTCATCGTGAAGGTAGGCAGATAACAACTGATCTCACCCCAATATATTTCTTCCAGACAAAAGTTGATGAGCCTCAGTTATCAATGTCAAATGTCCTGCAACCAATCCCACTTCATTCGACATCTAGAGAAGCTCATAAACCAGCTCCGGTTGTGCCGGTACCGGTGGCAAAAGTCGTGAAAACGGAACCCATAGCTACTCAGAACCATGTTCCACTTTTCAACATCACGAACTCGATAGTGCCAGTTCACAGAAGTGAGTCTCTCTCTCTCTCTCTCTCTCTCTCTCTCTCTCTCTCTCTCTTTCTCTCTCTCTCTCTCTCTCTCTCTCTCTCTCTCTCTCTCTCTCCCTCACTTACTCTCTCTCTCTTTCTCTCTCTCTCTCTCTCTCTCTTTCTTTCTTTCTCTCTCTCCCTTCTCTCTCTCTCTCTCTCTCTCTCTCTCTCTCTCTCTCTCTCTCTCTCTCTCTCTCTCTATCTCTCTCTCTCCTCTCTCTCTCTCTCTCTCTCTCTCTCTCTCTCTCTCTCTCTCTCTCTCTCTCTCTCTCTCTCTCTCTCTCTCTCTCTCTCTCTCTCTCTCTCTCTCTCTCTCTCTATCTCTCTCTCCTTCTCTCTCTCTCTCTCTCTCTCTCTCTCTCTCTCTCTCTCTCTCTCTCTCTCTCTCTCTCTCTATCTCTCTCTCTCTCTCTCTCTCTCTCTCTCTCTCTCTCTCTATCTCTCTCCCTCTTTCTTTTCTTCCTTCTCTATCCTCGTTTCTTGAAAAGTGAAAAAATCACCTTTTGCAGCTTACAACCCACAATATGCACATAACGGACCACCTTACTACCCATCTGTTGGTTACCCTGGTTATCCATCGTACGGCTTCAACACGGCCATTAACGTTGCGCCCAGATTATATCCGAGTCTGATGTCAATCCAAGCTCCACTTCCACCTCTTGGACAGCCCAATCAACAGACGTCAATCACGAACCCGCTTGGTGCAAATGATAGCATTCACGAATTCTTGCGATCGGCGCCGCAACCAACAACTGCGACCGGTGGAAGACTCACAAGCGGACCAAATCTTGGAGCATCAGAAATGTCATCAAAAATGGAATGGCTGTACAAACAAGCTGATTTCACTGAGTGAGTACAGGTTGAAGTGGGAGGGCAAAAGATAGGAACGTTTTTCTCACGTCTCAAACTTCACGTTCAGGCGATCAAAGTGCGATTCTGAAGTCAACGACTGTGGTGGAGACGTTGTGGCAGCACTGAAAGTTCTGAAACAGAAACATTTGAGAGAACTGGGTTTGGTCAGCGACCTCTATCAGGCAAGAAGTGTGTTGGAGCAAAAGAATTACGATCTCGCGGAAGCTGCCAACTACTTACTCGGATGAGACCCAACATTGCCATTATTATACACACCTTTGTATTTATATTGTATGAAATTAAAGTAACCTCACCACAATTCTGTGTTCTGAAGTATTTCGGGTAAAACCAATTGGATTTTAAAAAGTCATCACTTCCCGACCGTCATTGCCCATTTTGATAACCCCATTATTGCTTGCTGTAAAAATGAAATTCACTGATAACTTTTTATGTACAGAAAATACGACACACTTATTGGTGAGAAACATTTTGTATCGATCAGTATTTTGAATGATGATGGTATGAGTACAATGAATGCCATAAAAACTGAAGAGAAAAAATCACAATTTTGTCTCATACTTTGAAGTAGGGTGATTAGAACTGAAGACGAGGACGTTCAACTCTTCTCTCGTTGACAATATGAGGCGGACCTGCTTTCTCCCTGAGAACTTCCTGAAAATGCACTTCACTTTCGTTGAATTGAGCACAGACTTGAGCTCTCTCAGTTTTCTTGACTGCGTTGTTTTGATTCCAGTGGTAACTGTTGTTGTTGTTCGAGTGCTGATTTTGGACGACCTGTTGTCTCGGATTAGTTTCTCTCTCAGCTTCAATAACATCGTCGACAGTTTCCTCTTGTACAGTAGTTGGCCTGAAACCAGAAAATCTTACTTTTATAAAGACTGGCAAAACTGAGACCGGAAAAGATCAGAGCTGAGTTGAGGACGTCTCGCTGGTTGTGCTTTCAGTTGGATTCCGTACTTGCTTCCGTGTTCTCGTATAGTCTAGAATCAGATTTTCCATTTTCTGCAAACAAAAAACGAACTCTGTAAAATCCTTGACGTCCACGTGTAGCGACAAACTGCATTCCATTACATTTCGGACGAGGGATTTCCATTCGACCCAAGTCGCAGAGATTATCGCGGACGGCAGCCATTGTCCGACACTTGGAGTCGTCTTAAAACTCTTCTTTGAGAACACGAGGTATGAAAATGGAAGAAGCAAGTGCGTGGATGAGATTAGATAGCGGGAAGAGCGATAAAAGAGAAGATGAAAAATGAACACGAACTGTAACCGAGAGCACCAAACGTTGATATATCAACGTGACTGTGTTTGGCAAACATTTGGAGAAGAATTATAGCGTTCCATCCTATGTTATACACTGTGACTGAATAGTATGAGATGACGTGCGACAAAACATAGTTGATGATGGTACTTCAAGGTGGAGCACAGGCAAGAGCAAACACTTACAGTTTTCAGATGTTTTTGTGACTCTTGGAACACCCAGTCTGCGTCGATATGAATCAGAGTAACGTGTGGTATAATATGTCATCTTGAGAAAACTCTTTCATCCTATGAAGAGTTGTTTGATTTGGCGTGGAACATGAGAAAGTAAACAAAATTGAGGCTTGTATCATACGATAAAAGCTTTTTTCTCGAGTTAGTGAAAGAGAGAGAGAGAGAGAGAGAAAAAAAGCGAAAATCTCCGGGTTGACTAAAAGTGTACATTAGTACTTGTGAATACCACAAACGGCTGTCCGAACAGATTTGACGGCTGACAGTGTTTGGAGTAAATGACCGCAAGTCGTTTTACTGACAGAAGAATAACTAACAGAAAGTTGCTCGCAGCATAAGAAGTTTATCTTGAAGTATCTGTGATGATGAAAACACTATCTCGGAGTTGAGATTGGAATCAGTTGATGAAACTCTTTGCTGCACAATAAGAAAACGAGATAATAATCTACTTATCAGTTTTTCTTCTCAAAAAAGCTACCTGCATTTTCGAGAGATAATTCACAAAATTTATAGTGAAATACAATCGAAAAACAATGTTTCAACGTACGTGAAAAGACAATTATAACGTTAGTTTGCACTAACTAAAAGAATGCTCTCTAACGTTTACCTGAGAACCATTAAAAAGTTGTGAAGAGCGCGTACGCCGAATTAGGAAACAAGTGAAAAGGGAGGTCGTGCATATCACGAGCGATTTCTTTTTACGCACACAGCATGGTGCCGCACCCCAACTTCGAATTCTCAAATTATCCGATTATTCGTGACTGAAGAAAGTTGTTCCAGTTGTTGGCGCACCACTAATATCATAATTATCGGCGTTGGTCTTCTTCCCACGGAATACAATTCCAACACTTAAAATGGCAAAAGTTCAGTGCGATGAAATTCTAATGTGATAATTTGAGAGATAAAAACCATTCATTATCTTTCAGTTGACGGTTCTCAAAAAACTCAGGAGGTATGAATGAAGAAGTGCAGTTCGAAAATAGCGTAATTTTTGTAAAACAGCGCCTCCTGAATGAAAGAAATTAAACACAGTGTATATCTATCACAAAAATTCACGCAGTCAGTGAAAATAACAAGTCATGAGAGAGCTCCGTAGCGTTTGATCTACCAACAACAAGAAAATAACAATTCTTGTCTAACAAATCAAAAAACAAAAAAGCGGCAAGGTTGCCTTCAGGTAAGAGGTGATAAGCGACAAGTTGGAAGAGGCGCGCGAAAGCGGAACTCTTAAGAGTCTCTCCGGATGCGATAACATGTGTACATGTTGAGAGCGCTCTGTCTATCACAGTCCTTCAGAATGTTTGTCTGTAGGTTACGCTCAAACGCAAATGCCATTTTTTCGACTGAATACTCAAAGTTCACTATGTTGTTGTTTTCACTTCCATATGTACTCGTATTTTCTCACTGATTCAGCAGTAGGTTACCCATATGTCACAAAGAAACTGCTCTTCAAGTGTTTTCCAGGTCGAGCGGATCAATCCTATGTTTAAACGAACCGTTCACAGATTCAAAACTGCTGCTTTTTCAACACTCTAATAATGTACTGCGCACTTTATGATTTTGGAGGAACAGCTACGTGTAACCTAGGTTGTATTGATCGGTATTAAGGTCTGTAAAATACCCGATTACCTATAGCTTATACAGAATTCTCATCGACCTTTGGAGCCAGTGAACGTGTTAAATATTGGTTATGTTTCAAGTAGAACGTTTTGGCAAAACTGTGGAATAATTGGACGTCAGAGTGAAAATCATACAACACGTGAAGTGAAGAATTCAGTGTTTTCCATGGATAACAAGTAGATCCTCCAGTATTTGCTGTCGACATCTTGTCGCCACTTAATAACACTTTCATGTCAAGTTTGGTAAGAAAGAAAACAGAGTCGAATACGATCTCGAGATACGTAAAACTGTGAACAATACATTCTCGTGTACAAACAAACTCAACAAAAGCGTGGAAAATGAACGTAGAGAACGCTGGAATATCCTGTCAGCAGAACGTCTTGAATTGTGGTGCGTGAAATGGTGGACGAAATATACAGTTGTTCTATTATTAGAGAAGTAAGAGCCGAAAAGACATGGTGCGAGGCAATGTGCTCAAATGGTTCAAGTATCTATACTCACATTGTTGACCTGCCTCATGCGCCAACTACGTAAAGTGATCAAATAAATCTCTTAATATGGAAGAGAGAAAGAAAGAGAGAGAGAGAAAGAAGGAGAGAGACAGAGAGAGAGAGAGAGAGAGAGAGAGAGAGAGAGAGAGAGAGAGAGAGAGAGAGAAAGTGAGGGAGAGAGAGAGTGAGTGAGAGAGAGAGAGAGAGCGCGCGAGAGAAAAGAGAAAGAGAGAGAGAGATGGAAAGAGAGAGAAAGAGAGAGAGAGAAATTAACTTCATTGCGTTCACTGGTTCTGTTAAGGTAGAGGAAAAGACACCAGGCGCCATCAAGTTGTCTTATGGAATGAGTACACATCACTGAAACTTTCGACAGTTCGGAAACGTTTATGGCAAGTGGGCAATTATCTCAACCTTCTCTTTTCTTGTGTCTTCTTCTTTGTCTCCGGTTCACCAATTTGAATATCATTACTATGTACAACGTAGCGGAAGCTGAGAAAGAATGATGATGATGATATACAACAATTGTGAGCAGTTTATTCATCTTCATCACATCTCGGGTAACAATCGGCAATGTCAGGCATTGATAAATATGGAATTACCCGCGCTTCTTTTGGATAGTTTCTTCCTGAGCTCTTCTCAAAGCCTGAGAGCATTTTTCTGAACCTGTCTGTTAGAGAATTTCATCAATACTTGTTAACAAGTTGCAACAGAGAAAACATCTTCAGAGTTTCAAAACTGACCGAATTTCCACGATTCCTTTCTTTTTAGATTTTCGGAAATCCCAACCAGAATAGCCATTTCCACATAGTTCTGTGTTCAAGTTCGCCTGAATCGTGTGTTATTTTTTTCAAAAGATTTGGTTAAACATTGAACGGACTTTCCCATCCCTTGTCTCCAACCATGTTAGTTTTCCATCCGTGAAACATGAAATCGAATTCGCTCCAACTAAAATTGAACTTTTCAGAGTCAACTATTCTGTATTCTACTTGTCGGAAGTGAGGAAACCATCTCTGACCCATCCATGAGCTCTTCTATAGATACGAACTTTGCCTGGCCAGAGACGACGAGCTCCTGTAATGTTCGAAGTGTACAGAAGGAATTACACTCAAGTCACCTATCATAAGCTTTACACACGTCACGTATGCCATGTAAGTGTCATAATTGGTCGAATTATGCCACAGTTTATCGCAGTTTTCGATTTCTTGCTTGGCTGTAGGAATCAAGGTTTTGGCCAAGTGCAGCTGAACAACAGACGATGATTATAGCCTGAAGCGCCGAGAAACCTGTAGAACCCCGTTATCGGCTCCGTTCCAGTTTGAAGGCTGCGAGAACTCCCAATTACCCCACTCTTGCAGGAAATTGACTGAGAAGTTTGAGTTTCGAACCTAAGAAAGTAGCTAGTTTTGCAAGGGAGTGTTTTTTGCATTCAATCAATAATTTTTCTTCAAACTCACCAAGTAGTTACCACTCGCAATTTCCCAATTAAAGAAACGTTCATAAAAAATGATGTCTACACGATTATCAATCCATTCTTCAACGCAATGATTGGGATTTGCGATTCCTAAGTTCAGTTTTTTTCTTTTTGAAAACAGTTCTACCACATACCAGTGTCTGCATCTAAAACCAGCATCCAATCCGTATCTTGTACATAAACAGATGCAGCGCAGTGTTTCTTGAAGAAAAGCTGAATAGATTTTATCGTTGCTTAAAACTCATTCTTCACGTTGTTAAAGCGTTGTTTTGCATATACTGTTTGAAACGTGAGTTTTTTCTCCATTTGCGTACAGCACAAACCCATTCATTCATTGTTTCAAACAGCGCATAATTTATTCATGTTCACATTGTTTCGTTTAGCAGTCAAAAGCAAAAGTCACCTGCTTATTCTTCGAACAAGCTGCGTTGACCCGAGGATCTTTGTCGAGATCGACCATAACAACTGTGTAATTTGTACCTTTCAAATAACACTTCAACGATTCTTGAGCAACTTTATAGTGACTGAAAATATTAAGTTATGTTGTCTATTGGCTGAACGTTACGTTTTCATACTGCTCTCAACAAACGCAACAAAAATAGTCACATTTCCAAATGTTGGATTGCAAGGACCCATTTTATGTCTTTTTCCGTAAAGACTTCGAGATGAAGCTTCGGGAAGAACTTCGTTATGTGGGATTTTCTTCACCTTGTGATTTGACTCTGACAAACTTGAGAACAAGACCAATGAAGATGAAATCTTCAAAAAAAGTTTAATACAGTACGCGAAACAAACTGAACCTTTTTCTGTGAAACTTTGTATGTTTCATAGTTGACAGATCCTTGGAAATAGAAATACAGTATGAGGATCGCTGTGGAGGAAACAAGAAGGCACCACAGTTTGTAGATCATTCCATCAGGTCTGTTACATAATAGTTAAAGAGGACGAGGAAAACGTACATGAAGTTCAAAAAAGGCAAATGGGCTATATAGATAAACGAGTTTCGAGGCTGTATTGATTAGAAGAAACTGGCTAATTGCAAGACAGACATGTCAGAGGTTAACGCTCTTCATAACACGACCTTCTATTTTGAAAGTGTAGACTAGTCACACCTATTTGGTAAGAAACAAACACCGTCGGAGGATATTTGACTTTATACTCAGCAACAACTCACGCACTGTAATACTTCACTCTATTTTCAGTTTATAAATATGCGAACACATCAATCTCTCATAAAAATAAAACGTGTACAAGTTCATTCCATTTTTTAATCTAATACCAATTAAACATTAATAACCGTAATTGTACAATACAGATTTACAAACGGGAAGTTCCGTTTTGCTGGAAAGCTCCAAGAAGCATTCTTGAAATGACCATACGTTGAATCTGAAAACACCGAATTGGGGGCGTGACTCGAGGAAAAGTTGCACAAGTCGTGTCGACTCACACGAATGCATTTTTTATTCCATAAAGACAAATATGAACCCGCTAAACCCATACTTGTGTTTACTCAAAACAGTGCGTCATGTCCACCTTACCTGAGAGGTTCCTTCATAAATCTGATAAATCTTGGCGTCTCTCATCAGCTTCTCAACTGGATATTCCGAATTATAACCGTTCCCTCCAAAGATCTGTAATGTCAAAGTGAAAGTACATCTCATTCCGTTGTGAAGATAAGAAATATGTGTTTTAGGAACTAACCTGTACAGCGTTTGTTGCCGCTTGGTTCGCCATATCAGCAGCAAAGCACTTTGCAATTGATGCATAGTACGATGATCGAACCTAAAGAAACAGTTTAGTTGCTTTTAGTAACGAAAAAACTATTACCTTGTTGTCCACGTCAGTCGCTGAACGATATGTCACAAGTCTTGAAAGCTCCAAGTTAACAGCCATGTCGGCCAAAAGGAACTGTACAGCTTGATGCTGAAAATTTAGGAAATAAAACTGGGTTTTTTGATAGTATTCACTCACGTTGGCAATTTCAGTTCCGAAGGCCTTTCTCTGCAGAGCATACTTTGCCGATTCATCCAATGCTCTCCACGCAAGTCCAACAGCTCCTGCGGCAACACCTGGTCTAGTCATGTCGAATGCTGACATTGCCACTTTGAAACCAGCTCCAGGAGCTCCCAGAATATTCTCTTCTGGTACACGAACATCTTCAAATGTGATAGTTCTCGTGTCAGAACAACGTTGTCCCATGTTCTTTTCTTTCTTTCCTCTGATGATTCCCGGAGTGTCACCGTCAACAATGAACGCGGTAAAAGCTTTTCCGGCTGGTGTCTTTGGGTTTGAGTCGGTTCTTGCAAGAACAAAGAACCATTTTGCGTGTCCTCCTCCAGTGATCCAAGCCTTGTTTCCGTTGATTACATATTCGTTTCCCTTTTTCTCAGCTTTTGTCTTCACTCCATTCACATCTGATCCAGCTCCTGGTTCCGTCACACAGTAAGATGCAATGATTGGCTCAGCAGCCAGAGCACCTCAAAATTCAATTTGTTCCAATTGTGCGAAAACTTGACTCACCAAGATACTTGGACTTCTGTGCCTCGTTACCAGCAATGTAGACTGGAGCGATAGCAAGTGACGGACCCATGATGGCAAGCTGAAGACCTGTGCAACCATAGGCCAGCGCTTCCACGACAAGTGCCGTCTCCAGAGTAGACATTCCTGGACCACCGTATTTTTCTGGGATCTGTGGGTTCATCAATCCAAGGCTGTGAGCCTGCTTGACAATCTCCCACGGAAACTCAGCAGACTCGTCGAACTTTGCCGCGTTTGGGACCAAAACTTCTTTTGAGAACTTGAAAGCTTCGGCTTGAATTTGACGTTGAGTTTCGGACAGATCTGCAAGATGTGATTATATAAACTTCTTCTCAACAAACTCACCAAAGCTGATCGATCGTGAGCTCTGTGGAGCGACCGAAGTGGTGGCAAGGCGGAAAATTCCGGAACTGTTGCTAAGGCGTGACAACATCTAAAACAAGCATGGTAGAAAACGAGGGAAAACGAATCGAAAACAGATAATAGGAGCGGACACAACCACCAGTAACAACATTGATCAACTAACGAATGTCTAAATATTCATTCTGTTGTCCCGTTTCATAAATTACATAGGTTCAATAGCCTCCGTTCTGCTTTACACGAGCTAGTAGTTGTCGAGCAATTACCATGCGTTGAACCTTAAATAAAAATTTTGAATATAATTTTTTTAAAACAAACTCAAGAAACTTTTTTCTTTTGAAAGGGCTTACCTGAGAAGTTCCTTCATAAATTTGGAAGATTTTTGCGTCTCTCATCAATTTTTCTGCTGGGTACTCAGTGTTGAATCCTGCTCCTCCGAATACTTGTACAGCGTTCGTCGCGGCAGCGTTCAACGAGTCGCTGGCAAACAGTTTTGCGATCGATGCGTAGTATGAACCTGGTCTACCAGCGTCCGCCTATATTTCCAAACTGTCAATCGAAAAAAGTGAAATATCTCACCTCGTAAGCGCTTTTGTACGTCATCATCTTAGCCAATTCAGCATTGATAGCCATGTCAGCCAAAAGGAACGAAACACCTTGGAAGTTGGCAATCTGGGTTCCGAATGCCTTTCTCTCAAGTGCGTAGGCAGTTGCAACGTCGATACAACGGTATGACACTCCAGTTGCAAGCGCGGCTACCATCGGTCTAGTTTTGTCAAAAGTCTTCATAGCAACCTGGAAAACATTGGTTTTCAAAAGTTTCATGAGTTCAAACCTTGAATCCTTCTCCAGGAGCACCAATGACGTTAGCAGCTGGAACTCGTACATCTTCGAATGTGATTCCTCTCGTGTCCGAGCACCTCTGCCCCATGTTGATCTCCTTCTTGCCACGGATAACTCCTGGTGCGTCTCCATCAACAACAAATGCAGTGAAAGCTTTCCCAGCTGGTGCTTTTGGATCCGGGTCCGAACGAGTGAGAACAAAGTACCTGAATTGGGTCAATAGAATAAGAGTGCAACTGATCAGCACGTGTGTTGAGACTTTGGACTTTGTCCCCCTCCCTCCCCCCTCCACGAATGTGTGCCAGCGATAAGACAACCACGTGCCGAGGGAAATTTTGCCTTAGACACTACATTGTAGTTTACACTCTTGTGTATCTACTGCAAGTATTCAGTTTTTTGCCCACTTTGGAAGAGTCTTTGAAAGTGCTTCAGTTTGCATCACAGCAACAAAATAATTGGTAAGAAAAGCATGAACTAACCAAGATGCAGGTCCACCATTTGTGATCCACATCTTGGAACCATTGATGATGTACTCGTCACCTTTCTTCTCACTTTTTGTTTTGATACCAGCGACGTCAGATCCCGCCCCTGGTTCAGTGACTCCGTATGCCTGAAATATTCAATGAACTCGGATATTGTTTTTTTTCTTACTGCAACAAGTGGTTCTTCCACCATTCTGCCAAGATACCTCTTCTTGATGTCATCATTAGCGCAAAGAACGAGTGGAGTCTTTGCAAGATCGTTACTGGCAATTGCAGTTCCAATACCAGAGCAACCATAAGCGAACTCTTCACAAATGATTACGTTCGAGACCATGTCAAGGCCGAGACCACCTGATCAATATTTATGATTGTCAAAAAAGTACTAGTGACTCACCATATTCTTCTGGGATATCTGCACTCAAATATCCAACCTCATGAGCTTTTTTGATGATTTCCCACGGATATTCCATTGATTTGTCATATTGGTTGGCGACTGGGATCACTTCATCAGCGACAAATTTTCTCACCGACGTGCGGAGTTCTTTCTGTTCATCGTTCAGTTCTGAAACAGTGAGATATTTTGAAAAATTGACCGTTCAAACCAAAATTGAGTGAAGAGCCAGTCGGTGTACTGTAGCTTTTGGAAGAGCATGATTTCTCTACTACAGATCTGAGCAGAGTTGTTTTGTTGAGCGTTCTGGACAACATCTGAACACAATTGATCAATGAACAGAGTAATATGCTTGTGGATGGGGCAAGGAACAGTGGGCAAAACAATGTGACGGCCGTTATCAGTGCCTGCCGCACTCCACCCCTTTTGTTCGTCCGATGTTTACGTCAAGGTAATTTGGTGACAACTGGAAGGGATGCCAGAACAGAGCAAGATCAATGAGGTCCATCATTGAAACGCTTTTGAAATGTTTTCATTATCGATCGAAAAGATAGAATGAGGTTTTCAAAGAAATACCTACATTTTCAAAAAGCGAAACTGAGCAGAACCATATAGATCCAGTTGTAAATATAAAATGAGTCCTCAGAACACGGTGGTATGAAATAAAATGGTTGAACATGAACAAAACAAACGGGACCAACAACAATTTGTTTGAAGCGAACAAACAACATCTGTTATCAAGATAAGATTAATGGAAAAAAAATTTCATTCTTTGATTTCAAAACACAATACCAGAAAATTATTTTAAACTGAAGAATTTTTGAGAAAAGTAGATAAAAAGTCACAACTAACGCCCGAACATATGGAGTAAGTAAATAACAAACAACGCTAAACAAGAGACAAAGACCGCAGACATGCAGAGGGATAGAACGGGTCTCGCAACGATAGGACGCTCTCGCCAGCTGCTGGTCCCTCCCCTACTATTACGTGGTGTGTCAAATCTTTCTTTTTGACCAATTTATGACTATAATTGTTGTTTGAATATGTTTGTAAATACATTGGAAGATGAGCTGTATTGATATTGTTTTCTGTAACTGAGTTTGAATTTCATTTTCAGCTTCGAAGTTCTGTAATAGACGTGAATACATATGAAACTGTATCACGTTTTCCGTGATCAAAAACTTCAATTACTAATCTTTAGGTAATGACTAAAGTGATGACTTTTGTGATGTCAATTCTGAGTCTTAGGTTGATGAATTAGATCTACGTTCGTTTTTTCTTTTCGGAGAGAAGTATCGATTTCCTTCACGGAGATGTCTTTTTAGCCGATAAAGTTTTTTTACGAGACAACTTTGTTCACGGTGTGCTGTCTGAAATAACTGAGTTGAATCTCACATACTCACCACCTCTCATAGTTCACATTTATCTATCTTAACCGTCATTTTTAAAAATGAGCTATTCAGATGTCTGACTTTGGCAATCCACTGAAAAAGTTCAAATTAGTTTTTCTAGGAGAGCAGAGCGGTAAGTCTATATTCTAGTACATCTTAAATGTGTTTCAGTTGGAAAAACGTCTCTGATTACGCGTTTCATGTATGATTCTTTTGACAACACATATCAAGCCACAATTGGAATCGATTTTCTCAGTAAAACTATGTATCTCGAAGACAGAACCGTAAGTTCACTCATGTTTCATTCAGTCCATCATGATTCCCAGGTTCGTCTTCAATTGTGGGACACTGCTGGACAAGAAAGATTCCGCTCTCTGATCCCTTCGTATATCCGTGATTCAACTGTTGCAGTTGTGGTTTATGATATTACTAGTGAGTACTGTTTTGTGCATTTTAATGGAAACGTATTCAGATGCAAACTCGTTCCACCAAACATCTAAGTGGATTGACGACGTTCGAACTGAGAGAGGAAGCGATGTTATCATTATGCTTGTCGGTAACAAAACTGATCTTAATGACAAAAGGTGGGTTTTTTTTACAATTTTTTTCTTACTCTGTTTTTGCAGACAAGTAACTACTGACGAAGGAGAGCGTAAAGCTAAAGAACTCAATGTTATGTTTATCGAGACATCTGCAAAGGCAGGCTACAACGTCAAGCTGCTTTTCAGACGTATCGCTGGAGCTCTGCCAGGAATTATCAAGGATGACCCAGTCGACCCACGTAAGAGATTTCAGATCGTTTAGAACTTCTGAATATTTCACTTTAGCAAACGTCGTGAACATGGATCCAATCAGACAGAGACAGATCGTGACCGAAGAAGGTAACTGCTGGTGTTAGTACTTCGACGAAAAGTGTTCCTCAATGGTTGTGAACTCAGCTGCTACTATTTTTCTATCTTTCATCCAATGTCATGAGGTAACAGTAATGAAACACCAGTCTTCCATGCATTACGTATGTTTGCTTTAGCTTTCTTCCATTCTTTTTTGAATTGATAAGTTTGATTGAACTTGACGTACCCACCTAATTTAATATCGTTGTTGGTTTTGTTCATAGACAACGAGTCTCTGGTCATCTATGTGGTGATTGCATAATTGTTAACCCTTGATAAGCATTCTTACAAACTTTTAATTGTCATTTCATCCTTTATTTATGCTTGTAGCTCAAAACGCTTTGTGAATTCGAATACGAAATGGTAATCTGCGCATATTCGTTTCTGATAATTCCCTATGCTTCTGATAAACATATAAAAATTTATTTTGTTCAAACAAGAGACGTTGAGCTGTTAGTTGAGACCGTTCAAAGCATTGTTGACTTTTTTGCTCACGTCCGAATAGTTGCTCAGGTCGGGCCAAGCGATCGCAACGTCCGAAATCTCACTATACATAGAGACATCATTGGTCGAGAGTCCGACAAGAATTATCTTTAAATGACCTGGTTGTGATAAGTTAGTATGGAACGAACCTTTCCATTTTCTCGTAGTTTATCGGAGTTTGTTTTTGATTTCTCTATGTGTGTGGTGTTTCTGAAAAACGTATTGGTTGTGAATTCAGAAAGAATCACCTGTCATTTGTGAATATGACCACATTTTGCGAGCCGAATTCTTCCACTATCGGGTGGATTTTGAGAAGGTTCGTGAATGCACTGAAAAAAGAGAAGATGCAATTAAATTGAGTTCCAACCTGTTCAGATCGGCAGTACTCTCATAAGAACCAAATACAAGTAGTATTTCGTCAAACTCATCTTTACTCGATAGATCTCCAAAGCTGTAAATTACTATACTTTCATGTTTTTGTTGTTTTTTCATACTTAATAGGATTGAGAAACTGCGTCGATGAAGCGTATGATACTATATCAACACGCTCGTAATGATTCCAAGAACTGGTTAAATACTTAGACACCAACATTTCTTGCGATTCCAGCTGAAAAAAGAAGCTTATCGAGAAAAAAATTAATAGTTTCACGTTTGATTTCTGACTGGCGTCCAGAACTATGAGAATGTTAGAAGATACTGGGACGCAATCAGAACAATAAGTCGAAGTCCCTGCAATAACATTTCTGTTTTTCTTAGGTGTAAAAACGAACGTGTTGTTGTCCCCACGCTCTGTGTAGATAATAGGGTTGCTTAATGAAAACGATCTAATTTGATGTAAAATTGAACGTACTTGTAGTGTGAGTAGCAGATGTGGTTGAAAATAGAGTAGTAGTGAAACTAGCGATTGTGCTAGTGACACTGTCATCCAAACTCGTTGTCCTACTAACAGAAGTTGTAGTTGTTATGGTATTTCCTCCGTTTAGATAATTATTGAGCTCTGTGACGACCCCAGCGACGTCATTATTATCAGTCAAAGTGAAAACTTTTGAGGAGAGTTGTCGGTAGATCGAACCATCCTGACCACCCATGGAGATAATTATGACCTGAAAAAAAGTAAAGCGCTAAAAATGTTACTTCTCACTTCCGCTGTCGAGCTGAGTTTCTTTGCGTATTGAACACTTTCAGATATTTGTTGATCCTCACTGTAATAGTATAGTACCCGATTGTCAAGTCAATGTGAGTGAACTTACGTAATATCGGTGAAAAGTATGACTTTGTGTGATCCAAAAGTTTTATTAGGGTGTGCACGGACTAGAGCTAATTGAAACGCACTGAACTTCATAGTACGGTATTAACTGGAGACCAAATCCCCACCTAGCAAGGTTTGCAGGATACTCAAGAGATATCAGATTGTTCACAATGTCAGAATACTCGTCAAAGTTTTGTAAGTCACCGTAGCTGAATGAGATCATTTTTTGATATGAAGTGGAAAATCACTCGATGGGATCTGCGAAAAGCTTTGGTGCATCATATCCAAGAACATCTACTCTTTCAAAATGATTCCAACCAGGTGCTAGTTCCAAAAGGAACTTCTTCTCCACATCTACCTGAACTGAAAATGAACATGAAGAGGTTCATAATTACCAGAGTTGTGTTAGACAGTTGAGGTACCAACAGTAAGTTTGAAGAGATTGGTACGCAGTCCGGACATGGATTGACAAATGCAGTTGCTGAAAAAAAAGCAATGAGAAATAGATTCGAATTAACGATACTTGTCGGAGTTTCAGTCACTCTTGTAGTGGTCGAAGATGGAGTCGGCTTTGACGTTGTTGACGGAAGATTTGTTGTCGTTGTTGTTAGTAGAGGAACGTGTGTAGCGCTAGTGCACAAAAAGCTGTTCACCTGAGTTTTCACAAATTTAGCCTAGTTTTTTTCCAATTCACACTTTTGCAACCGAGTCCGCTCCATAAGCAGGAACGGAGATCAGATTCGATGATAGCTGGGACAAGACGCTGACATCAAGATCTCCAACGCCGAAAACAATCAAGTTTCCGCCTATTTCATCTGCATATGGGACGGCATTGTGTACATCTTCAAATCCACTAAACATAAAATTCACCATTTTAAGACATTCTTTCTCAAACCTGGAGTAAGTTATAAGTACTGTTACTGGTAGTCTACCAGATCGTCTGTTGTCCAAGTTTTCTGAGAGATATTTCAATGAACTGAATTACTATGAGAGATATGGAGAACATCTTCTGATACCCTTGAATTGAGGGTGAAGAAGTTGGGAAATACATGAAACGGTTGTACTCGACAGTTCTTACAAAGTCTTCTGATGAAGTGTACTCAAATGCTTCTGGTGCAAAAGAAGCACCTTCGTTCTGCAAGATCATATTTCCAAATAGCAAGTTGACTTTTCAATGTTTAAAAAGTCATTTTTTATTTTCAAAAAGCCGTCTTACCGACGTGTAAATCAGTAGCTGTCCTTGCATGGCGTTTAATGATATAGGCCAATCTTCAATTAGTTTGGAGACAAAGTCAAGTTGCTAGAAAATGAAATATTTTGAAAGCTTGTTCAAGAACCAACTTTTCGGAATTCGGTGATATTCGGAACAGCTGAAGAGGTGTCAATAATAAAAGTGACATCCGGCTGGCACTCAAGATCAAATTGAGTATTAACGGTTCTAGGAATACTTTGTGTTTTACTCATCACTTCTCTTACGTTGGTTCAATTGTTGGGATATTGAAATTGTATAAAAACTCATTGATTTGATGGGTTGTATCGTCTGTCAGGTTGAAATTGGGTACTCCTATGTATTGGACACCTCCAGAAGATAACTGCAAACAAAGGCCATGATGAAGGAATAAAAACAGAAATCACCAATCCAAGAAGCTTCCCACCATCATTAGACGTCAAATCAACAGTAATAAGTTGATCACCGTTAGATGATAGCTTTGCAGCATAAGGTGCACTAGATTCAATGTCTGTCAAATTGCTGAAACCATTTTATGTAGCTATTACAGAACGAAAACCTCGAAGCAGATATCAGGAGGGTAGTTCTCGGTAATCCACGGTTACCTACTAGCGGCACTGATCCTCTTAGTGCTCTAAAACTATTTGTTCTCAATATTTCAGAAACAGTTTTCACTTTGTGACGCTTGGTTGGTATATTCCCGTGTAGTTCTGATTATCCAAGATGTCCTTGATTTCGTCAAAGTTTGTTTCGTCAAAGTCCATGAGGATATTAAATTCTCTCTGTTACAAATTGACTTTTGAATTTTTCAAATCCTTACCGCAGCATAAGTTACTAGGGATATTTGAACAGAAGATGGATCAATTTGCCAGCTCTTCATGAGGCTGCTAACAAGCCAATTTTTCACCTGAAAAACCAGAAGAACTCAGTAGATTGAAGTAAAGAATACCGTATCAAAATTAGAAAAGTTTCCAACAGCACTAGAATCGTCGATAAGAATCAAAACGTCTTTACTCAGTGGGGTAGGAACAAAAGTTGTCGTTTTAGCTGAAATACTATCATTTTTCACTTCGAAGAAACTCACGATAGACGTTGGTAGTGGTTGTCGGTACTTTCTGTGTAGTTTTGGGAGAAGAAAGTGTTGAAGACGGAACTGTCGTTGATGTCTTTGGCAGAATCGTGCTTGTAACTTTTTCATCAGAAAATAGGTTGACAGCAGAACAGAATTGAGTTTCAGATGAAACGGCGTTATTCACTTAATTCAGGATATTACAAATCAGAATATCAAACAAACCATCGGACATCAAGAATCGAAAAGTACTTGACTGATCAATGAGGTTACTAAGATTCTCTCTCTCATAATTTGAATCGTGTGTACTTGATAAAGCAAAAGAGATTGCAATTCCTGCACTGTCAGGAGAAAGTCCAACACTGAACTTCTGTATTAAAGTTATAGATTTCTGACAAACATCACAGAATCGGGATAGGGAACTCCAGCGGACGAGAATGTCGACTGCCACTAAATTTTTCAAAAAATGAGGAAAATACTGCTGAACAAACCGCATTCATAACATCTTTCGTCAATGTCTGATAATCATCCGTAATTAGTGTCGACGTGAAATTTGTTGAAGAAACCGTAACTAGGAGTGGGACAGAGTTCATGGTTTCTGGATTCAAAAGTCACAAATGTTGATTCTAACACATACTTGGACACGTTTTGTTCGAATTTGCAATTCCGATTCCGAGCATTACGCCACCAGCAATGAAAAGTAAAAGAGCTATGACAGAAAATGCAAGAAAACTCCATTTGACTCTTTTGTCGACACCTTCGAGAAAGTACCAACGCTGTGAACGGTTTTCATCCATTGTTCGGAACTGAAATAGTGGAAATGGAACGGAAAGTACTGTAAATTGAGCGAATAATTGAATTATCACAAGAAGATTAATAATTATCAGTTGCCACGATTGAGCAGCTTATGTCAAGATGCAAGTATGTGTCATGATTTGGATATTCAAATTCATTCATTTCAAATAAACAAAAAAATGTCAATACAAATCACGATATACAGTATCCAATGAAAGCTCCGGTCCAAAACCCTCCAAAAAGCCACGAGTTCTTCGAAGCGATTGATGATAACTGAAACTATTAGAATCAGATTTTTTATTTTCCCAACTTGCCTCTGCTTCAATTTCTTCTTTCGAGAATTCTCCTAGCTGTTCAGTCACTCTCTGAAGGTCCTCTTCCATCTTTGCCCGGTTTGTAGTGAAATATCCTCGTTGAACTCCCAACTGCAGTTTATTTTTATTTGTCTGAATGACGGAAAATTCTGCAAAGGTTTTCGGTGTTCTTGACAGTGGACCTAACTTTTTAAAGCTCCAAATCATGTGAATTGTCATTCTGAGTTTTTCAAAAGTTTGATTCGATAATGATGAAATCCGCTGAATTCTCATGATTTAAAATTTTTGTCAGAATACTGAAAACCACTCGCAAGACAAATTCAAAACAATATAAGAAGAACGATAGATGGCACTCAAATGAAAAAAACGATTAGTTCGACGAACGGCCGTGGGCATCTTTGACTCCTCTCTTGTACAAAACATAGTTCAGGATTGCCGGAGCAAAGTATTTGAGCATAACAGCAAATTTAGCTTTCTGGTCTCCAATAATAACGTCCGTTTGGCGAGTTACTATTGCGTCGACAATCTTCTTAGCACATTCATCAGGTGACATTCCCTGAAAACGTTTATGAAATTTTTGATTTCAAATTTTTTTTTTATTTTCACAAGCCGATTTCCTTAACCGGTTCACTATGTTTTTGTTCTACTGATTAGCTTGTGGTTGAAACCTAATTTCTGTAAAAAGTTAAAATTTTGTGGTTGTTGTAATAACTTTTCAAATATCTGAACATAGTGTCTTTTCTATTCTCTAATTGTTGTTTCTTGTTTGCAACAGTCGGTAATAAAATATATCAAGTTTCCAAATTTTGACAAAAGTGAAAGTGCAAGAAGGAGTGACCAGTTTCAAGGTGATTTTGAGACTTGGTCTCAAAAGGTCTTCGATAAAAGGAAAGTGTAACAATAACCTAACAATCCTCCGTGTTCCAGTCACACACAATACCCAAGAATGATCACCTTCAAGTCAGCCGCTGTCTTTTTACTTCTCTGTTTGGAAACACGAGGTTTGCTATATTCTCTTCCATTTGAAACTCATAAAAAGGACAATTCTTCAATTTGTTCAACTTCCAACCACAACGACCAATCGTCCCACAGAATAATGCTTTCAATCCGTTTTTCCAACAGCAAAGGATAATGGTCCCCGCTATCACAACCACCACAGTGAGATTATCTCTTTTCCCAATTCATATAGTTTTAAGGAGATCCCTATCGAGCTAGTACCCAACCCAGATTTAGAGAAGGGTAACTGGCCACTTCCAGATCCACGCAGCTGGCCGGTCGGTCCAGATTGGAACGATCCAAGAAATAACTGGAAGGAACAGAAAGTGCGTTTTTCTTTTTTCTTTGCTCTTCAAAACTCCTTTTCAGGGCTGGGGCGGTAACGAAACAACGTCGACAACAAAGATTGTGAAGAAAACACAAAATTGAATGAATATACCCACCTTCTTCTGATTTTCATCTTCTATTCCCGTTGCGAGTCCATCTTTGTTGAGTGCACGTGATCCGAAGCCTGTATTCACATATCCTGGGGACACTATTAGAACGTGAAGATTTTCGTATTCCGCGCGAAGGCTGTTACAATACGCCTGAACAAAACTAGTATTTCTTTGATGCAGGACTTCAAGTACCTCAATTGCGTGCTTACTAGCCGAATAGCTGCTTCGGTGTGGTAGTGCGACCTTGCCTTGGACACTGCTGACAGTCACAATGCAACCGTTGTCGTCAAAGTTTTGAAGAGTTTGTTGCGTTGTCCAGACGGGCCCAAAGAAATTGACTTCCATGATTTTTCTTAAAATATCAGTTTCTTAGTTCAATCGACATCGTCAAAATGTTTTGCTGTTGACAGCTAGAGTACATTTACACGCTATTTTTCATGAGTTCATTCAAAACATGAATCAGATCTCACAGTGTTCATAATTCAATTTAGTGTAAACCACAGAAAATTAACCTAGAAACAATTTGTACGCTCTTATGTCGGGTTGAATAGAATTGTCAACAAACCTGTGTATCTCGACAGGAGTCTCAGCACAAGATCCTCTCATCGACGATCCAGCGTTGTTAATCAGGATGTCAATTTTCCCGATTTCTTCAATAACCTTGCGACCTTCAACTTCATCACAAACGTCAAAACTTCTGAAACGATTGTGAGATTAGTTGTGTTGCTATGTAGGCTACCTGAATTCTGCGCGATTCTTATTTTCCCCATTCGATTGATTAAGCTCGTTCGCAAGTTCTTTCAGTTTGTCAACACTTCTCGCAAGTAGAAAAACTTTAGCACCAGCTTTGTGGCATTTGATTGCTAGAGCACGTCCGATTCCTTAATTTTACCACTCTAAATTTGTCATTCACAAAAATGATTGGACATTGAAATATTCTATTTTACCTGAACTAGCTCCTGTGATGACTACAGTTTTATCTTTCAGAATTAGTTTTCCTTTCTTCTTGGCTGACGGAACAAAAACTCCGAGAGTTCTGAAACCCATAATTTCGGCAAATATGATTTATGGACCTACTTGTACGTCAAGTAAACTACAGCTGCATACGCAAACCAGTTCCAAGCCATTCTGCTCAAAGTTCATGTAATAATAACAATAAATAAATAACGGAATAAGTAAGAAACGATGAAAACGTCTCACAAATAAGAAACAAGCAAAACATTTATTATCAGTTTGATAAAGAATGCCATCATATCGATTCATCCAGAAACTTGTTTATTTCTACTTACCTGAAATAAGAAAAACGAAATACCGGCTGTAGATGCAACTGCTTTACTGGCTTTCCTCAAGAAGTAACCGCCAACACTGCAAAAACCTAATTTTGGATATGAAAATAGTACTTTTAGAGATATGATTTTTTTCCGAAACGTCAAGTCGTCAAAAAAAGAAAGAAAAACCTAAAAACATACCATCCAACAACAGCGCCGACCCCGAACTGAGTTGCTGGTGATTTCTTTCCAATTTTGTTACAGAAAGTATGAAGATGGGTTGAATGATTGCTTGGAATCAGTGATTTATTCATTTCTGTACGAGTATATCGTGTAATGAAAATGAAAATCTGTGAGAAAAAAAGGGTAGAGACGCAGGGAGGAAAAGAAAAACACACAGTTGAGGTTAGCTGGGCATGAAATGATCCACACGTGAAGAAACGTTACATCGAAGACTTTTGGAGGCTAGTGAAGAAGTAAATAACAGATATTTTGTGAAAAAACATTACTTATTGTGAATATTGTTACAAGAACCCTCAAAAAGTTTTCAAATAAGTTTTTTTTCACTCAAAGGTGACTTCGTGCAATAGAAGTTCTTCTCACCCATGTGACTTATGATGAACAAATTTCGTTGTTATCAATCTCTTATTTTAAACTGACGTTTTCAGAAATCCTAGATGTCTTCACAACGTATTTGCAACTGGCAGAACCAATCCTCGAACACCCGTTGGCAGCTGGTACAATTTAATTTGAAGCTGGTAATTAGTGTTATAAGGTTAATCGTCTCATGGAATATTACTGTTTTGCTCGAGTCCATAAAACTTTCTCCAACTGTTTCACAAGGAATGATTTAGATGGAGGAGTTCTTTGAAAGTGAGATGTTTCATTTCAGGAATAAACAACTGACAGAAAACAATTCCAAGTCACCGCTATATGAGTTTATAGTGAAAACAGAGAAATTATACCAACTAACCCTTGGTCGTATACGATATTCAAAAGTGACAATGGTACACTCACTCGACAACACTCGGTACTTTGTATTAGCACAATAAACAGCAGTTCATTCTTTAAGTGCATTGGAATTAAATTATTATATTGGTTTTCAACAACCACATCGTTAAAGAGCAGTGTTGGAAGATTACACACATTTCAAGAGAGTTGTGTTTCATATTTGGAAATAATATTATCCCCCCTCTATGTACAATCTCCATGGCCAAGAGAAGATGTGTTATTCCATACGTCACACATCGATCCGAAAATATTTTCTTGTATACATCCGTTCTCACAGAATGTTACGGTAGTTGAGTACTTCATCCCACGGGATTTGAGATTAGCAAACAGGCGTGAGAATATCATGAAAACTCCAACCTTATTCTCCGTCAACTCTCTTATCGATCCACAATGTTGTAATGTTTTCTGAAAACAGGAGTGTATTCACGAGCATGCCCTATATATTCTTTTCTAAAAATTCTCAAGACTTAGGAATGAACTTTTCAATCATACCATTGCATGAATGAGATATAAACCTCTCTTACAAAATGTTTTTTCTGAAAAAGGAACGTTTTGAGTGTCGAACGATTTAAAGTTCCAAACAGTGTTTTTCAAGGAGGAAATTTGTATATGCTCATGATTATCATGAAAATAATCCCACAAAAACTGAAGAACACTTTAGAAGTGTTCTTATTTTGAAAAATTTGAATTCAACTTCATTGTTCATACTGTAATACGACTTTACTCGCACTCGTCCACACAACATGACTTATAGTTACCACGTGTATGGACGTTCACAAAACTCTCCCTTCATTTCTCTCCAACATTTCTTACTTTAAAAAAACAGAAACCAAACAAAATCATTCGAACGATGATTTGAGAATCTCTAATTTCTAAATTTATGGAATACGAACAAAATTAGTCAAAATATAACGTTCGTACACACCACCCCCCAGACGGAACATAAACTGACTTATTAGTAAACAAAAACACTTTTTTGCAAAAAAACTTATTTTCACAATGAAATCTAATTACTGAATCTAGTCGGTATCAACAAAATTCTTTGTACAAGTGACAACAATCTCAATTGTGTTTGTAGAAAAGCACACACGTTAGGAGATAAAGTTGATTTGTCAGACCAGATTTTTTTTTTACATCTTTCAGAACATTTTCTCAGAGAAATTTTGACTGTGAAAAAACTTTCCATAATCTGGCACCTTGGATGCTCCATGTTTGAGTAAGAAAGTTAAACCAAAAGTACACCAAGAACTTGTCTCAAATCATTTCGAAACTCTCAAATCTGATATTTGCTTCGACTTTTTTTCCGGAGAAAATTCATTCGATTCTTGAGTCTCTATACTTTTATCTATTAGATTCCAAAAACATAATTCCAGTTTCTTTATAATCAATAAAAAGACTATGAGTCTTGCAAATGTTGTGTTAGTTGTTCGAAATGAAATGATTACTATATCAAAAAAAAACAAAAACATTTTTCGCGATGATTAGAAAATATTTTCAATGCATGGCTCGGTGTTCAAGGAACGGTAGGAAAATTAATTTATCGGCAATGCAATAACCTCAAATGTTGTCTGGCAAAATATTTTTTCTCATTGAATGAACAGAGCAAAGAATTAGAAAAGCGCAGACGGGCATCTGCCTGAAAATGTGGCCAATTTACTCCCAATGGCTCTTTCTCTTTGTAGCATGTAATTGCATGTATCATTGGTATTCTGAATTCATTTTTCAGTTTTCAGTCAAAAAATTGTTGTTATCATTGAGGAGAATTTTCTCAGCGGTTCGAAGGATTTTCGCAGCGTTCTGAGTCATCACACATGTTTAGAAAACATGTTGTGTTCTTTTTGCTTGTTCTGCATTTCATTCCGATTTTCTCAAAAAGTATCACGTGCACACAATAAAATTAAGACTTTCCTTCTGGATATCTCATGTTTCTCGATATCTGACTTGATTTAAACGAGTGAGGAATAAAAGTAAGGAGGAGCAGCAAGCAGCTGGCCACACTGCAAGCCAACGATCGATTCTCCGTCTCAATCTAGTAGTCTTTAGCTTTCTAACCGACCAATTTGCCACTAAACACCCCAAAACTATGAGCTCAAGGTAAGATGTGTCAGAGTCAACAAAAGCCCTTGTTTGCGACCATATGTGCCAACTCGATTTACGATCATCAGTCGGGCTTTGTCGGCCGATAAACACTACAATTTTGGTTGGGTTGGGAAAATAAGTTGGGTTGTCATATCAACAGCTCCGTATTGAGCAGCTTCTTTTGCCTAGCTTACTCTCGAGCTCTCATTACTGATTAACACAGCACCCATTTGCATGCTCACAACCCTCAGTAAAGCATTTTCCAGGTTCATGAAACTGGAGAGCAAAAACATCAACTGAAACCACCATGCTCACAGAACCCACTCCAGATGACCATATAGATGACCACTCGAAGCTGCCAGGTCAGTATACTTCATTAGACACAACAACGACAGCATGCTTTATTCATAGTTTTTTGCCATGAATGAACAAATAATGCATAAATAAAAGGTTCTCATAAATAATGCAGCTATTTGTTTCAAAACATGGCGCATTCCTTCATTCACTTCAGCTGAAAGAATTTCACGGAATAAATGAAACATTCTTGCCGATTTAGACTTTACACAAACATTATGGAATAATATGAAAATAATTTCATTTTCAACACTATCTAACTGGCTTGAAAAGTGTGCATCTCAAATTTTCAGTCGATGATCTCGAAACGGACAAGGAGAATGTTGCTGTTAAGCAGCAGATTCCGCAGAGCAGATTTCTCAGCCTCCGTCGAATGTTCTATCTCATAGGAAACTCCGTTGGAACTCATCCCAAGATCTACCTAATTGCTTCGGTTTGTAGTCTCTGATTTAAGTACCCTACAGCACAATTCAGCTTATTCTTTCTCTCACCGCGCTCGGCATGTTCAAAATGGTCCTGAAAGATCGAATCCGTGATGGTTACACACCAACCAATGCGATGTCCAGATATGAAACTGATGTTATCAGGTTTGCTATTCATTCCATGAAAAATGCGTTCTGATGGACATTTGCGTAGGCGTTTTGCTCAAAAACAATCTCATTTTGTTCACATTATTGTTTTTTGAATTGTCCTTATAACGGCCAACTTCTACAATTCGAGAGCCAGCGCAATGCTCGCGAAGTTCGAAAATCGGTGAGAGTGTTGTAGGCAATGGCTCCTCTAGAACCCTGTGATTTGAACATCGTTCAAGCCAATTTCCACTGCAAAAGCGGACTGATGCTCGAAGTGATAGTTTTCTAGGGTCTACCTAGGCTCACATTCGGACTTTTCTGATAACTTCAATTTCTTCTTGGCAACAAACTGGCTGACTCTCAACATCAAGTTGCTAAAGGAAATATTTCTCATCATCAGAATATACATATGCATGTATGCATTCTGAAAAAAGTTGAATAGAGCTGAGAAGAATAGGAAATGAGCTGAAATCAGAAGGATGAACGCATTATCAAATTCGGATACACGTTGAAAAAAGAAGATAACAAACACAATAAATCAAGTGTGTGGAAATAACGTGTAGATTTAGAGAATAATACCATTCATTCAGAGAGTTCTACAACATCTCAGGAGATCCTGCCATGACCATACTTCTGCTGCTCCCGAAGAACGGGACTTCGATGCATGCAAAAGAAAACTTGGATGAAGCTTCTAGATTGATCGAGTAAGTTGAGAAAAAATCCCCTCTCTCTCTCTCTCTCTCTCTCTCTTTCTCTTTCTCTCTCTTTCTCTCTCTCTCTCTCTCTCTCTCTCTCTCTCTCTCACTCTCTCTCTCTTTCTTTCTCTCTCTCTTTCTCTCTCTCTTTCTTTCTCTCTCTCTCTCTCTCTTTCTCTCTCTCTTTCCTTCTCTCTCTCTCTTTCTCTCTCTCTCTCTTTCTCTCTCTCTCTCTCTCTCTCTCTCTCTCTCTCTCTCTCTCTCTCTCTCTCTCTCTCTCTTTCTCTCTCTCTTTCCTTCTCTCTCGCTCTCTCTTGCTCTCTCTTGACAACTTGTTTTTTTTTCAGCTATATGTTCCATGACTTCAAAACGGAGTTTGAAGGAAAAGAGCTCCGTTTCTCGGACCTCTGTCACCCGTACTGCGAGATGAACAAAGTTTTCGAGCTTTTTAAAGTAAGAGTCTCTCATTGAACGACTAAGTACACTTCTTGAAGGAATCTTTTGATTCCAAATATGATCGCTACATGGAAAACAAAACGTCGAGCAAACTATTGTTTCCTGTCAGCACAGTCCAAGGAATACAAGTTCATCTGGAACGAAACTTCTTCGGAGTAAAGTTAGTAGATAATACGACAACTGCAACATTGCCACATCAGGAAATCACAAATATCGAAATGGTTAAGGTAAGCACTGACTGAAATCTAGTCACACTACAAAGCATAACCTGGACACATTGTTTGTGTGCAGAAAAGTTTCTCAAGCAGCTAACAATATTACATTTAGATGGGAAACAAAAACATATGACTAAGTTATGCTTAACATCAGGCAAAATAATGACTGAAAAATCTTGAAAACACTAATTTTTATGAAGTTATTATCATTTGTTGAGTAGTGGTCTGCTAGTATTGACATTCTACAGAAAATATGATTATTGTTTGAGGTGATGGTTTTCTTCTTCCGTGGAGAACGAGACTCGGAAGAAAAGGAACGTAAACTGAACCAGTGGGAGCTGGACGCGTTCAAGTGGAGCCAAGAAGTTTACCACAGCGACATCGTGGACTTGGAGATTGTTGGAACCGAAGTTTTGGACCATGAAATGATGAAGGACGGAAGACGTTTGACGCCTTTCTTCGCTGCAGGTGAGTTGGTCACTAAAATTCAGTCCATGCAAGTGGATGAAGCAAACTTGTTTTTTCCAGTAGTTTCACAAAAATCTTGAAGCAAGTACGAGTTTCCAGTTTTGCCCGAGTGTTTATTGGAAAATAAGAATCGAAAAAGTCAAAGGAAAAATTTGCGATAGAAAGAGACAAATAGAGAGAGAGAGAGAGACAAAGAGAGACAAAGAGAGGAAGAGAGAGAGAGAGAGAGAGAGGGAGAGAGAGAGAAAGAGAGAGAGAGAGAGAGAGAGAGAGAGAGAGAGAGTGTGTGTGAGAGAGAGTGAGAAAAGTGAGAGAGAGTGAGAGAGAAAGAGGGAAGAAGTTACACATATTTTTATTCAAGTCAAAATTCTAGGTTTTGGATTCGAGATATCGTTTGTGACCACTTGTGTCTTGTTCACAGCTATTTACAACAACTGCTTGGATCGTGGAAAAATGTTAGTTGATCCCTTTCTTTCACTTCGTACAGACAATTCCTAGATTGATAAGCATTGGATCAGTTCTTTGTCCGATCCTCGCAATTGTGTGTACCTACGGGATAGTTTCTATGATCGGGCTCCGTACAAACTCTTTCATGCTGGTAATGCCGTTTCTTGTCATGGGTATAGGTATGTTTTGATATTTTTTCCCTTGAAGAGCATATTTCAGGAGTCGATTCTTGTTTTCTGATGACACACAACTGGCAGAGTGTGCGCTCGCAAGCAACCAGCGTGGGTCAAAGAATGGGTGCGTTTATTTCCGTTGAATTCTCCATCTATTCAACACATTGCGGTGAACGCAGTTGAAAAGACGAAAAAATGTTTGAAAAAGGTAAAAGTGAACTTGAAAACAATTCGCAATACAAGGAAAATAAGTTACATTATTAGAAAATAATTCGAAAATGAAATAATAAGTTCGCTTCGCGGAACGGCTATATCAATCTATCTCTGGTCCACAGTGTGTTGGCTTCTTGTTGATCAATTAACTTTTCAACACTCCTTCAACTAATTGTGAGTTATGCAGGCATGGTTTATGAAACTGTCGGTCCGTCTATAACCATCACGTCACTCACCGATTTTCTCTCATTTGCAATTGGAGCACTTACGCCAACGCCAGGTTAGTTGAGAAGTTCATTCAGGTTTCACACCATAAGTTTGCAGAAACTCGACTTTTCTGTGTGGCTTCCTTCATAGCTTTGGCACTCACTTACGTTTTCCAACTGATTCTATTCGGACCGTGCCTCGCAATAGCTACACGATATGAGCATGAAAATAGGAAGACTGATGAAAATGAAGCTCAATGGAAAACAAAGGTGATTGTTTCTGCCTTCGGTACTCCGAAAAACAATCAAAAGAGTGAAATTTTTCAAAATAATTCGCTTTCAGCTGCACGGCTTCTGGAGAAACACAGTCAAAGCATACTGTAAACTACTGGTCAACAAGGTTTTTATCGTACTGGTCCTTCTTCTCACTGGTGTTTACTGGTACTTTGCTATTTACGGTAATGTAGCCATCATATCTTAATATAACACGAGGATTTCAGGAATAGTGACAATGAAAACTAGGTTGGACGCTGTGAAAATTCTGCCACCTGACTCACCACTCCAAAAACCGAACAAAATTCTCACGGAAATTGGTAACTTATCAAAGGAGAGTTCACTGAGAAAGAGCATTTTTAGTTTGGGCCGAATATCATCCAATCACAGTTGTGGCAAACTACCCTCTACAATTTGACAATACAACACAGAATGAACGTTTTTGGAGCATGGTTCAAAAGTTTGAAGCGATGGATCACACTAGAGGTAAGACTCGAGATGTTGTTTTTTGCTAGTTTCGCACAAAAAAATAGTGAACAAATCGTATTAGTAGAATTGTTCTGTAGAAACAGATTTCTCTCCACCGAATTAAAGTACTGTTCAGAATCTTTGTCGCATTTGGAAAAAATAAGAATTCAATGTTGAATCACGATGTTGAAATAAGTTTTGAAAAATTAATGTTCAGGTCCGGAATCTACACTTCTCTGGCTGCGTGACTACATCAATTTTAGCTACTACGGTGAACCCTTCAGTCTTTTGTCATTTCTGGGATTGGGTGGCGATGAGCCACAGTCGAATCCAGCTATCAATCCACTTCAGGTTGACTAAATTTTTAGCTCACCACAAACTAAAGATTTAGGCGAATTTGACATCGAAGAAGCTGCCAGAGTTCTTGAGGTCTCCATTCTATAAACACTGGAAGAGTTTCGTTTTCTACGACGCTACAAGGTGTGCGAAAGTTACTATTGAAGAAAAAATAAGTCTCAGAGACCAAATAGACAAGTTCATGTTCATAGTTGCGTATTCAAATACCTCAGAATGGGATACGAGGATCAAGCTTCTAGAAGATTGTCGTAAAATTGCGGCTTCGTGAGTTCAATCTATGAGTTGAATGTGCTCAAATCTAAGAAACTTATGAAGTACAAACACGTTTCTCAGAATTATTTTCTCAAATTAAAGCCTGTTGCAACTTCCAAAACTTCTTCTGTTTGAAGAGTGACGGAACTTTCTTGTTCACAGTCGTCATCTTTTTTGATTCTCAATTCATTTCTTGAATAATGCGCATAAAACCCATACGCTCCATTGAAAAACGTGATATATTCGAGTAATTCAAAATTTGCAACTTTTACAGCTATCCGGACTTGAATGTGACAGTGTGGGAGCCAAACGGAATGTTTGTAGATCAAATGTTGAGCCTCGGAACGACTGCAACACAAGTGAGCAACAACGACAAATTGAAAAATAATCGCGATTTTAGACCGGACTATGGACCTTGGCTTGTATGGCTGTTGTATGCGCCATATTCATTCCTAACCCAGTCAGTATTATTTCCGCTGCTCTCTCGATTGCATCCATAACGACAGGTGAGAGAGAGAGAATAAAAGAAAGAGAGAGAGAGTGAAAAAATAAGAAATAGGTTGTGAGAGAGAGAAAAGAGACAGAAAGAGACAGAGAGAGAGAGAGAGAAAGAGAGACAGAGAGAGAGAGAGAGAGAGAGAAAGAAGGAGAGAAGGATAAAGAAGGAAAGAGAGAGAGGAAGAAATATAGTGAGAGAAAGAAAAAAATAGATTGTGAAAGAGAAAGAGAGAGAGAGAGAGAGAGAGAGAGAGAGAGAGAAAATGAAAAAAAGATTGAATTACAGGTGTTATGGGATTTTTATCTCTCTGGGGTTTTGACTTGGATCCAGTAGTGATGGCGGCAGTCCTTATGTCGATTGGCCTGTCGGTAGATTTCATAGCTCACGTCGCCTATCACTTCCAGGTGCGTAACAGAAGAAATGAGTTTGAAACATAAAACACCAGTTTCACGGTTTTTAAGATTTAAAACAGTTTTCGAGCTCCGTTTCTACCCCGATTCGAGAAAAAACTAATTTCTAAGTTGTGAATATAAAGAAATGATCAAAATCTTCAGTTGGTGCACCGCAAAGAAATAATCGACGGAAAAGAAACTAAGATAATTGTGAATGGAGAGTTGGAAAGGCTTGAACACACGCTTGAATCAGTTGCGTGGCCTATGATACAAGCTGGAATTTCCACTATTTGCTGTATTCTCCCGCTGCTCTGCCGTGCGGTAGGAGGAAGCGTCATTTCTGTAGACAGAATCAAATTCAGAGTTATTCACCATCCGTCTTTGTAGCTGCCATTTTCCTAGTCGTGACTTTGGGAATGATACACGGACTATTAGTAAGAAAGACGTTGTCTCACGTTTCAAATATTATTGCAGGTCCTGCCGGTTCTTCTCGCAGTTCTGCCCGAAAACCTGGTGACCGCCAACTGCTACCGCGTCTTTCTGTCCTCATCATCTAAGAAGAGCTTCCGATACGTAGGAAAACGGAAGTCTCCAGATGACATGCCATTACAAACAATTGGATAAGCATTTTCAATGCTCCCTTTTCCAAACTGGTGAAACAATCGTGTTTTTTCTTGATCACATTCCGTGTTTTTCCCAACGAACTTTTTAATACACGCATCATACCATGTTCAATTTGAATAGTTAACCGTTTTTGCATGTAAAAGTTTGCAAGTTCAACCTGTGAGCAACGATCCTGTGGTTGGAGGCACCATAGTAAACAGTGAACCCACCATGCCTACCACTGTTTACCCATTTCTTCTTACCACTACTCTCCTGTACATAACACCCACCACTTTTGAACTTAGATCATGAGCTTTCTAACAAGGTTTCCACTTCTTTTCCTTGATCAAAAAATTAGAAATTCCTGTTAATGTATTCTCTCTGTGATACTCTGTCTTCTGTCCCGATAATAAAACGTAAAAAGGACTTTCAAGCTTTGCGAAAGAAAGTGCACTACGAGTCCACAAATTTTCACAAATCTTATGGAGATTAACGGCGGAAAGAACGCGTAGTTTCCTACTAACGACATTCGAAATTTAAGGAAATTTCTGTTATTCAACTATCAAGTTCTTTTGCAATGAACAGTTTCTGTAAAAGCAAATTTAATTTGATTTTTACAAAAAACTTAGTTTCCGAAAAGTACTCAGTATTACAAAAAAGTGTATCGCCGCAACGAAACCAAATTGGCAAACCCCTCTACACATGTCTTGAGGAAAGCTGAAAAGAAAAGGATGCTGTAGATGAATGAGTAAAGGGTTTTTTGATGGGTTACTCACCGACTCTCAGGAGCTAATGCGGTGCACGAAGGGTGAGAACATCCATTATTCACAGAAATCTTGGCAGCTCCACAGAAAGTCTTCTATGTCTTCACAGCTGGCTAGTCTCATTTCCAAAACCCAAATTCTGAGAAGAGAGTACTCCTTTTCTTTTCAGAATTTTACGTTGTGACACCATGAGTATCTTTCTTTTTGAATGAATGAGCTGCCAGATATACTTACGTTTGTCAGACGGTGTTGTTTACCATTTGCAAGCTCCCAAGTTCTAGTAGAAAAAGAACAGATTTGAAGGGAAACCTCTAACTTATTCTTCCAGAAAAACTTTAAATGATTTCTAGTAGAAGCTACAGACAATTTCTCGAAACCTTAATCTCAAATTGAAAGTCAATCCCCATTTGTTCCGCTATTCACTTTAGAGCGATAACTAAGGCTGTCAGTGAAAAGTGATCAATATGGTTTGAAAAATGTGCTGGGAAGAAGAATTTCTGTGATTTGCACCTTTTTCAACACCAGAGTCAAAACTTAATTGCACCAATTTCCATCCTGGGAAGCGAACATAATTCTGGATGATTTCTAGAAAAAAAAGTCTGGGAAAGCATGATTCATGTAAACGTGGATTTGATCGCGCTGAGCTTAATCTAACCCGAGCAATTCATTTGTTTGTTCGATGACGCTTTGACAGTAATGGGAACAAAAGTTTACCGACAGTTTGAAGGTTGTGTACTTTGTCTGACCTGTGCTCACGGTACTGATTAAACAGAGCAATGGCTGGTCACTAAAGTAAATAACTCCATCTACCCCCTTGACCACTTCTCAGTTACCAGACCTATCACTTTATTGCATGTGACTACCAGATCTGCTGCCATTTGGAATCTAAAATACAGTTGATACATGCATTCTCTTATCACTAAGTTTGCCACTTTCATAAATTTGAGAGATAATAAAATACAATTAGAACAAATCAGATGAAAATAACTGATTTTTTCAACTTAAAAGTTTGAGGTTCTTTCAATCTACGATCGTTTGCAGTCAAAATAGGTATTCGAAACAATGAAAGTCTTCAAAATTGAATTGAATGATTAAAAATCAACACATTAATTCTGACGCGTCTCTTTTTTTTCTAGACAGTGAAACATATCGAGTTGATTTGAGATATCTGTTTGTACACCTCGGACAAAGTGATATGTCTGTTTAAATAAAAATGGATTCAGAAATAACTCTTCCAATCATCCAAGTTCACTTGAAACCGTAGGACCAAGTGCATTCCGAGTTCGGATTTGTGCCACTTGAAATACTAACTCGGAGAGCAGTTCATCTTGAACGCTTTTAGTGTCTACGTTTGAAGTACATAGAATGAGAACAAAAGTGTCACCATGCCATTGCCCCTTCCATATGACGAGTGTGCACAAAACAACAAACAGTTGTGCTCGAGTTACATATCTTATCTCTCAATAAAGCCATGGATGCTCTACGCGTGTTATTTGAATATCAGCGACGTGACTCAGACGTTCTTTGTCTCTGTATCGATTTCCATCACCCTTCAACTCACGCAGCAAAAATTTTTCCATTCAAATTTGTGTTGCGTAAGATGACTAAGATCTGTTGTCACTACTCTTCTGATATTCATGTTGTTTCACTTTTCTCCTTATTCCTCCAATAACTAGCGTCCATAAAACATTCAAATTATTTTATATTTCCAATTAAAGAATAAGAGAACAAATAACCCCATTTTGTCCTTTTGGAAGCTTTTATGTCGCAATAAACCAGTACATAGACAGTTTTTGATCGCAACATTCAGACGACAGATGTGTTTCACTTGCAAACGTTTCCGTCGATTATCATTTGAATATAAAAAGAAGTGAACAAAAGCCTGATTGATTTTTCTCTTTTCTTGACAGCTGCACGCTCTAAAGAGAGAATGTTCGTTTTATGACTGTTCTAAACAGAAATATTCAGATGATTCGATTGATTTTTCTCTTTGCTCTTTTTGGGTTCAGCCATCAGGTCAGATACATGGACGACGACGAGTTTTTTGGACTCTCTAGCACTGCCGCACCGAGTAAGTTACATTCGTAGATTCGAATGAACTTCAATTTCAGAGACATACACTTTTCCTGACCCGTTCAAATGCAACAACGTGTGTGATGAACGTTGCTCTGTAACTGTTGTTCAACTTGACAAACCACTGGAGATGTATACATGTTCGCGCCTGAAACCACCAACTGTGAGTCTTTGTTTACGATTAAATTTGCCATCTGATAACCATCTGGAGTGAGAGAAAGACAAAAAACATAAGCGCCATCTGAAAAAAGGTTTCATTTTTATTATTATGAAAACATCGGGGAGTGATGGTTCGAACACGCGCTGAATTTTGATAAACTTGGATAAACCACTTTTGTGTTTGTGAACCGCACACCCCATTTGATGTGTTCAAGAAACTCGGATGATGATTTTGAATGTTCTTGCTTGGAAATTTTCGAAAGCTCAAGTTAAAGTGAATACAGTTATATAATATTAATAATAGAACTAGGGGACCGCCCTCTTTGCTCCGCCCACTTTTCGGTTGGCGCCGATTTTCGGGTGTTCCTTTTTGGATTTGTTTGGGTTGAAAAGAGAGGAAGGGTTGTGCAAAAAAACTGGGAGTTGACAAAATTCGAACAAGCGTTGAGCAAGTAGAAATCAGACCTTTTAACCACTCGGTCACCGCTGCACGTTTTTCGTGAGCACTTTTCGCGTGACCACCCTCACGTCTTATTCCAATTCTAGCCAAACTTGCATTCGTCTGCGACGCATTTATATTGTACAGGAAATGAGCAACAATGTGAGGGAGAGAGAGTAAGAGAGTGAGAAAGAGAGAGAGAGAGATAGAGAGAGAGATAGAGAGAAAGAGAGAGAGAGAGAGATAGAGAGAGAGATAGAGAGAGAGAGAGAGAGAGAGAGAGAGAGAGAGAGAGAGAGAGAGAGAGAGAGAGAGCAAAGTCCGCATATTTGGTTTTGTCAAAAAAAGGGAAACAGGGCCCCCGAGCGTAGCAAGGTTTTCGTGCTCGTTCGACATATCAAATGAAACAAAACATTATTCTAGGAGTCGCCGTTTTTACAAAGTAGTCTCGGAGACCTGCCGATTGTGCTTCTTTGGATTGCTGGTGTTACTCTCGCAATTCTCATCCTGATGACGATCGTTTTCTGTTGTGTCACTCGTGGACTGTGTCGCAAGAAGCCGGCTCGAGCACATACGAATGACTGCGAGTTCAGGTAATGATGTAATCCATAGTTTTCGTAATCATCACATTAAAAAATACTTGTTCCATTTTTTTCAGAAATCGCGTGTAGAAAAATTGTTTTTCATATCTAATTATTCTTTTCAAAAGCCATAAAATGTCCAACACCGCTAAGAAGTGACTTTAATAAAACACTTTGCAGAGAATCGTTGACGGAAGTCAAAAAAACAAAGAATCTCCGGGACCACCGACAGACGCACTCAAACCAGACTGAACTTTCTAACGCCTGATCACTTTTCCATCCCTGCATGCTCGCCCTATTTTCCATTATCAACCAGGATCTTGACCCCCATTACGTGTTTTCCAAGTATTATCCAGACACAGCTCACTTATCATTGCTGATAATTTATTGATTGCGGCATGCAACTTCCGATCTGTACTATTATTGCTGTTTCTAGTTTTCTGCTACTGATCACTTTCTGCCTAATGTGTCTGTGCTGCCAAAGTTGCTGTCGTAAGAACAAACCAGCACCGGTTCAAGTATAATTCATTCTTCAATAAACAATTTCAGTACTTCTAATACAGACAACATTTGGGGAGCGCAAATAAAAGAGTTTTAATTAATAAAAGTGAGCATCTTCTTTGCCATGGCTTGACCATCACGAATTACAAAAGCGTGTTCGCATTTTTCATCGTCGATAATGACATGTCCTTTGTCTACACGTTTCTCCATGTCGTAGGCTGGAATGAAAATTTTGAAATTTGTTACACTGCTTTCATATACCATAATCAATAGGACACCACCCGTCTGTCACTCCGTAGTAGAAGTAAATGATGTCTTTGTGGATGAGAAGATTCTCATCGAATTCGTTCACCTTCAAAGATTTTATCACTTGACCATCGAACGGGTAACTCACGTTCTCAAGTTCATCATCCGACATGTGCACAATATTACGAAACACGTTCATGTAGAGAAGTTCAGTCGACGTATGTATTATGGACTCCGGAATCTGAGAAAAAAAAACGTGAATTTGCCCGATTTCTGAACTAACGTTGTTGCCAGATAGATTCCAGCTCACAAGGTAGCGTTTCAGAGACAGAGGTAAGACGTCAAGCCAAAAGGAAAGAGCTTTTGCAAGCCAATCATTTGCGTTCAATGTCTGAAAAGTCGCAAACATCATTTTATTGTTTATTCAGTTCTCACCGACAAAATCTTGCGGAGTCTTACACCATTTGGAGATAGTGCCATTCTCTCAACTGTTGGAAATAAACAAACAACTTTCTTCAAGTTGAAATCTTCTTTAATGTATGGGAGAATTCTGAATTTGCTCGAATTATTTTTTTGAGCAATGTGACCTACTTCAATAGCATGTAAGAGCCAATACTGTGACCAAACATGTGCACTCTGGCCCCACGTGGAAGATATTGCTTCACAAAGTCAAGTTTGTGCTGGATTTGATCGGTAAGCGTCAAACGATCTGTTAAAGCACAAGTTATACTTTTTTTGGAAATCGCTTACCATTAAATTTGTGTTGACCAGAGTGTTTGAGTTCAACTGGCATCGAAACATGGTTGAGATGCGATACAGTGAATATCAAGTACTGCTGTTTATGACTTGCCATCCTTTCCTCTCTCGCAAGAAGTTCTTTCAGAGTGCGTTCAGCAAAATCGGAATAAAACGCTTCATTTCCCGGATTTCCTGAAAAGTTTCTTGGTTTTTTCTTTGTGAAAATTCATCATCTGTTACCTGGAATCAACAAAATAATACTACGGTCTTCTTCGTCTCCAAGATTATCCACTTTCAGGTTTCTCTCACTCAAATTTGTGCCCATGATCTGAAATGAACATGAAATAAGATGTGAGAAGGCAAGATTACCGAAATACGGGTCCATTTGTTACTGACCAAAACCCATTCAACGCGTCTTTGAATTTCTCGTAAGGCCATGACTGAAAAATAAAAGTTCAGAGGAATTTTGTTGCGAGCAACGTGTTCAGGAAGAAAGAATTCAGGAAAACTCCTGCGGTAAGAATTCCCAAGAGTGTTAAATGAGAAAGTATATGTCACTGGACGTCTATACGCATCAAACATCAATGAAAACCAACCAGGGAATAACTTCAACAAGCTTTGTACAAGAAGAATCTTAACTGTCAGAATAGGGTACTTTCAAAAATTGAATTTTGTTGTAATCATTAAAAATCTCTAGATTACACCAATTTCATTGTTTCCAAAACTCAAACTTCTGGATAATACACAAAAATCAAATTACCTAAGCAACATCAAAAGAGAAAACAAAGAATAATTTTGGTGGAAGAGTTGCAACGAAGAGAAAAAAGACAGATTGCAAATGCGCTCCATTGTGATTCGGCACTTCATTTTCTTTTTAATTTATTTCTTTTTTTTGTTTTCTGAGATATGGAAACATTGTTTGGAAATTTCTAATAATAATGTATAACGAAAAAATTCTGATTTTTTCACGTGTCTTTTTCAAAATTCAATTTCCGAAATTCAGCTTTGACGTGATATTTCTTTTTTTTTGCTTTTTTCATAGTTGTTACTTATGAAGTTAATTGTGTAAGCAATAAGTTAAAGTGTACGAGCATTCTTTAATTATTTGTAATCGTTTTTTCGTTCTGAAATGATGTTTCTAAAATTTAAAATTTTTTTTAAATTAAAAAGAATTAAATTTAAAATTTTCACTCAAATATATGTGAGGATTGACTGCTCTCACGTAGAATATATTTCCGAATTTTGACCATCATTTATCACTTCTCTCGTTCAGATAGTTGTTTTCCAACTATGGCAGACAATGATCTGTCATTTTTCAACAAACTCAAATCAGAAGCAGATGAGAGAACTAACAATGGTAAATGCTTTGATGTTTTTTTACAACCTTTTTTTAAGGTTACATATCAAACTTCTTCGGAAAAATTTTTGGAGCTGAAACAGAACAACCCACAGCAACGTCTTCAAGCGTTCCAGACAGTCCAGAAACATCAACTGAAGTAGCTGAGAGTGAGTTTCTTGATGATTTCCTTCCACATTTCTCGTTCAGGTTGCACGGAATTAGATGAAGTATCGACAGAAGGTTCTTTGTCACATAGTTCTTCAACTACCTTGTTCCCAAGTAGAAAAAGTTCCCGTCTCAAAAACTATAATGACAGCAACTTCAGTGAGGTTTTTTCTGGGTGACTTTATTATTTTGTTTTTCAGAGCAGTACTGGATGCCCGACTCGACTGGCAAAGAGTGCTATCAATGTGAAGAGCGATTCACCACTTTCAGGTAATCAAAATCTTCCGAGCGCACTAAAATAACTCTGGACATGTGATGAAAACTTTTAAAAATTCATAGAAAAGTAGGAATTTTATTGGTTTTTCTTACAGAAGGCGTCATCATTGCCGACTTTGTGGTCAAATATTTTGTGCTAAATGCTGCAGCAATCACGTAGATGGTTCTAGTTTGGGTGAGAAAAAAAAATTCTGAAAAAATTTAAAAAAGTTTCCAGGTTACATCGGTGACTTGAGGTTGTGCAACTTTTGCACCGAGAAAGTAAAACAACTTGTGGAGGAGAAAACTCGGAAAAACTCGAAGAAAGATCCCGCAGAAAGAAAATTATCTCTGGTGTCTCAAACGGATGGTGTCAGAACTATTTCGGATAGTGCGTTAACATTTTTTAATGACTGTAGTATGAAAAACATTCAGGCACCATATGGTTGACGCAAGGAAATAGAAAAGAAAGAAATGCCATGGAACCATCTCATTCTTATTCCAGCGACCATACGACTCCCACGCTGCTCTCTGTACAGCAGCTATACACCGAAACATCACCGCTATCACTCATTCCGAAGGTTTGTTTTATATTTTCATCGAAAATGGAGTTATTAAACACAGAAGAATTATACAAATCAAGAATCGAAAGCAAAAGCTACATAGAAATAAAAAGTTCACAGTGAGTATCATCGGAATATAAACAAAACCATCACACTACGTAACTACACAGATTGATTATAATTCCGTCTCAATCTCAGTGATTCATTCAGGATGGCCCAAAAGCAGACGAAGATGAATCCGGTCCGGACTGGTTCCGGAGCATGAACACTGGAATCGATGGAGTCAACAATATTGAAGTTTTTTGTCGAATTTTCAAATAGAAAAGATGTAATTGAAGGGATCAGACTCGGCTGAAGTGTTTTTGTATCAACCAACTGAAACGGACAATGGTGCTCGGGGTAGATCAACAAGACTCAATTCACACAGTAGTCAGGCTATTCTTCTTCCTACAAGGTGAAACGAGATTATCGAATTATCAATACTAAAATTTTTTAGAGAACTCAATGAGCGAAACAATCACTTGAATGGCAACGACAAGTTTGGAGATGAATTCAGCAGAAATACCAGGCAGCTTATTAAGGATCTGCTCAAACGAGAGAACATCAGTGAGCAGAGGTGAATTTAAAATATGATGACTTCAAAAGTGATATGAATTCAGATGGCTGGACCAGTTGCTTCTGATCGGCGAAGAAATCAGCAACAAAGTGAAGTGCGAGTCGGTGAATATTGTGAATCAAGTTCATATTAAAAAACTACTCGTTGCCGATGACGAACCGACAACTGAGGTAAACTCTGTTGTATGTCAGATTCTCATGCAATGCTCAGATCGTTTGGGGAACGGTGTGCAGCAAAAGTCTTCTACACGAAGAGATGATAGAATCAGAGGTGTTCAAATTCTTTCCATAATCAAAAAAACTGAATATCAGGCAAGAGAAGAGTCGGTGATGTTGGTTAGCGGTTCAGTTGAGTACGAAAGAATAACAAACAAGCTTTCTTCCATTGAGCCAATCATAAATCAAGAGAAGCAGTTTTTGGAGAAACAGGTTCGTTAACAATTGACAAAAATAATGAAAATTTGAAGAATATTCGTTACAATCAAACCTCTTGGGAGAAGCTACTTTTTTGTGCATAAGAAATGAGTGGACAATAATTTAAAATGGTTGTGATAAGGCTCTGAAAAAACTATTTTATAGATTGAACGGATCATGGCAAAAAGAGCGTCACTCATCATTGTGGAAGGAGATGTAACACGAATCGCAGCCAACCTTTTACACGAAAACGGTGTACGCGTTGCTGTTTTTACAAAGCCAAGGTATTTTTTGCCTCAGTTATCATTTCTAAAAGATTTTAAGCGTACTTGAGCGAATCTCAAAATGCACAGGCGCTGACATTGTTTCGCAAGCAGATGCTCAGCTACTTGATCAAAATCACGGATTCTGTTCTAGTTTCCAGCAGCACAAAGTTCAGCTGAAAAACGGCTCTGTCAAGTCACTACTCGTTTTTTCTGGCTGTTCAGAAGAAATTGGATGCACTATACTTCTCCGCAGTAACAGTGTAACTGAGTTGATTCAAGTGAAACAACTCTTGCGACACGTCATCACCATCAATTACTCCAATCGCTTGGAGAAAGCTTTCTTGTCAACGATGGGTGTCGATTGCAAACAGTTGGTTGAAGGGTGCTCTGTGTGTCAGACAAGAGTAAAACAATCTGATGAAAAAACGGTAGCACATTGCGTGTGTCGTTTTAATGAGTCTATTTCAGACTGAATTCGAGAAAAAACTTCATTCTTTTACACTGACAACGTCTCCTTTCATATCAGCCAACGCCCCATATCTCGAGTCTGCTCCAGGAAAGTCGGTCATTCTTGATGATAGATTTTGATGGTTTCATTCAGAGAATCACCGCTGCTGGTTTATTTCAAACAACCTTTGTACAAGTGCGCTTCACCTTCCACAAAGAACAAAGATCCGATACATGTTGAAGAAGTTGCGGAAACTTACGAGAAAAAGCCAACAAAAGTGCCTGTCCTCAAGCATCCGTTCAGTAGATGTTCATCAAGTGGAAAAATTATGGAAACTTCGAAAAGCTTCCGTGCGCTGGGCTCTGTCCTACCACTACTCTCGAAGCAAACTCATATCAACTTGAAAACTGTTTTCAATGAACAGAAACAAAAAGTGAGTGTTTTCCGTGGTTATGGCGAATTAACGTTGGAAATTAGTAACGTGCGTTTTTGTACGGCTATAAAGTTTTCGGAAATACTTGTTTGAAGTTTCGACCACACGATGTCTTTGATCCACGACTTCACCAACGTGTTGCTGTTCTGTTTGGTTCGATGTCCCGTAAATCTCCAAACGCACCCTACTTCTGTGTACGCCCATGGGTGGTCAGTATGTGCTTTTACGAAGACCACGACATGACCCTCGGAGACTTCCTTACGAAGTTTGTTTTTTTTTCTGAGTCTACTATTACACTTTTCTCTTAAGATACTGTTTCAACAAATCCTACGAGTGTCCATCATCCAACTGCGACGTCGAAATGGCTGACCACTCTCGCAAGTTGGTAAATTATCAAATCAACTCAGTTTTTGAAAAACGTCTCTTCTAGGTATTCAGTAATGTATGTCTCGAAATCACAGTACAAACTGTTTCCGATCCGTTGAAACATCAAGAAATAATTTTCTGGCAGAACTGCACAGTGTGAGTTGTTTTCTAATCAGTTCTTTTTCTCACTACTTTTTGATTTGAAGGTGCGATCTGTCTTCTCGGATTGTACGTGTTGATCACGAAATTTCCCATCTTTCGTTTGCGAAGTTTCTAGATTACCTGGGTAATGGTCACTCAATGAAGGTTAGATAATTAGTTGTATTCGAAGAGAAAAATTGAATTCAGATTCTTGACAGCGCCTGTCCACATTGCTGCCTTCACCAGAAACATCATTTTTTCGCATTTGCATCGTCCGTCTGTCAATTCAAAGTTAACAAGGTAAATAGGAGTTGTTGACAGAACTGACTCAAATAGATATTTAGATAAACCCATTTTGCGTACAGTTCTCGCCAATGATTTGTCGGATAAAACCAGCAACACAATCAAAGAAGGAAGCTGCAAAAGATTTGCTAAAGTACATTTTTCGCCAAATCTTTCACGAGATGAGATTCAGAATTGTACACCAAGGACTAGAAGTTAATGAGAAAATTTCAAACGAGCTGGACGTTCTGACCATCACCTTGAAAGAGACTGTCTTGGACACTGTAGACAAATGGACATCTGAAGTAACGAAGCAAATTGGGTAAATTCTACTGGTACATCACTTACAAAACACTTTTTTTGTAGTTTCTGCAAGGAGCTATCAAAGCAGTTGCTAGAAGACAGTGATGAGATGATGCTTACCACTGATCAAAAATTTTCAGAGGTTTCGTTTTTTTTGTTGTTGGACGAATCATAAAAACATTTTCCTCATTTTTCAAACTGAATTTACAGTGGAGAGAAGCTCAAATCAAGATTCAAGTTGTGATTGCTTCATTGATCTTGAATTACAACAAAGCAGTTTCACAGGTAACTTTTGATAATCCATTAAAAACGACTGATATCGGTGATTGCTTTTTTTTAGATTAATGAAGGTGGAACACGCGGTCTGTTTACTGATGCCTTCTTCCCGGAACTACATCTCACTATCCCACTTCCGAAATCAAACAGTATAATTGTCAGAGACGTTCAGGTTTTTCAAAAGTTCTTCGTTGTTTCTGTAGCACACGTTTCAGGACCAGAAAGGAGTTCAACGTCCAGACATTGGAAGTGTGATAGCATACGCACTTTCAGTTGCAGATCATACTGCGGTTCGTTTTCTGAAGATTCATGTAAACTCGTAGTTCTTTTTCCGGAGCAATTCCAAATATTGGGAATTCAGGAGGCAGGTCCAGAACCAAAAGATGATGTATCCAGCTCAAAGCATCTTGACGTTGAGTTTCACGATGACAGCTCTTCGTACTTTGTAAAAATCTTTTACGCACGTGAATTCCTCCACCTCCGTAATCTTCTCTTCACTGATGGTGAAAATGCATTCATCAAGTCATTGTCTCAGAGCACGTGTTGGACTCCACAGGTTGAGCAAACAATTCATCCTGTTCAATATTATTTTCTAGGGTGGAAAGTCAGGATCTTTCTTCTACCGGACCGAAGATAACCGATTCATAATGAAACAAATGTCCAAATTTGAGATAGAGTCGTTCGTAAAGTTTGGACCAAATTACCTAGACTATCTGGTGACAGCAAGTACTGAGAAGAAACTGACTGCACTATGTAAGGTATGTATTTTCAATCAGTCAAATCTGAATATTCTTCTTGTAAGGTTTACGGTGTATTCAAAATTGGCATCAAGACCAAGTCGACCCAACTCAAAACTGATATACTGGTCATGGAATATTTGTTTTATAATCATGATGTGACAAAAGTATGGGACTTGAAAGGATCATTGAGAAACAGGTACTGCATTCTATTGACTCGTCTTATCTTGTTTGTTTGTTCAGATATGCTTCAGCAGGGAAGGGCAGTTCGGTTCCAGTTCTCCTGGATGAGAATTTTGTGAATGACCTTTGGAATCAGCAGATTTATGTCCTACCACACTCGAAAGCAGCTCTCAGCCAGGCTATAAGCAACGACAGTCATTTTCTAAGCTCCCAGGTCAGTTTCTATCAATAAATTTGCTCCACCTCTGAAATTTCAGTATGTCATGGATTACTCGCTCCTGGTGGGAGTGAATGACAAGACAGGTGAACTTGTTCTAGGAATAGTTGACTACATGCGTACTTATACACTAGACAAGGTGAGTACATAATATTCGTAATAGCATTGCACCTGGAGTGTGCCCCGAATCTAGAAAATTTAATCAAGAAGGATATCAGCAAAAGTGTTGGTTTTAACTGAACAACACCTAGTGTACTTTAAGTCAAAAATGTGTGAGACACTTGTGATAAAACGCAATATATCTGTTATAGAAAAGTTATGTTTTCAATCAGGAATTGAAAATCCCTTGCTAAGAGTAATTTCACATTTGCACGTTTCTTCCGTCAGAAAATAAGATTTCTTGGATGTGTTTTGAAGATCAATTCGAACCGTTTTTGAGAATTTATATGAATAACAACTTCAAAGACAAAGAATTAAAATTTATTCACAACATAATTTTTTCAGAAGCTCGAGTCATGGGTCAAAATTGTAGCAATTCCTGGAGCCCACTTGCCGACAATTCTCAGTCCCGAAATGTACTGTGCTCGGTTCTCAGAAGCAATCGATTCTTATTTCCCCGTCGCTCCGGATCAATGGACAGGATTGGGAACAATCGGAACATATTGATTTCTTGATTTGTAAAAATTTGTTGAAATATGTGTTTTTCCTATACCTCCCGCTTCCATCTTGCAGCTGTGATACAGTGTTTCCCCAAATTACGGCTACTCTTTTTGTTTGATCGATAGTTTTTGAAAAAAATGAATTTTGCATGCTTTTTTAGGAACTCTAGAACACAATTAAATATGTTACAGGAAAATTAGAGGAGTATAGGATTTCAGATGAAGAAGTTCAATTTGAATAAACTGCTTTATTGTCTGAGATTCTCGCAAATTTGATTGAAAACATTTCTCCGGAAACCAAGACACAAATAAGTTTGCGCGGAAATATTCAACTAGTTGCTGATAGTTTGCCTTGATCCGGAATTATGTAAAAATTTAATTCATGAATATTCTCAGCCAGTCAAGTACAAATAGTTGTGAAAGACGTTCTTGTTTCTGATTGCCAGCGTAAACTTCTAACCAACATAGAGGAAATCATCGAAGATCCGTCTCGTTGTTGCAAATGGCATTGTGTTATTGAAAAAGAGCCGGAGCAAATAAACGAGTGGCGACGGTCAACCCGTTGTGAGTGCTGCCAAGATAGACAGTCCATTCCTCTTGTTCACGTTCGCTCCTTGTGTTTGCCGTGTTTCCAGAGCTCCAAAATACTTATAGTTTATTAATGTTTCTAGAGAATGCATGCGTCGATTCAGGTCAAGTGGTGTGCCTCACGGTGTTTCAGTAGTGTTTGGTTTTTCTTCGTTAATCCTTTCCTTTGTTCTCAAAGTTTCCTAGAATCGCAAAACTTATTTAACGCTATTATTGAAAAGTACAGAAAACTATTCTCACCATTCCGTTTTCTGTCGAGCATCATACAGATGACATTCATCTTTGATCACCTGTTTAGTTTCTTACGAATTAGAAACATTTTCCTCACTCAAAATAGTTTTACACTTTGTTTCACTAAAAATGCCACTTTTTATTATGTCTAGAGAACCTTCATGAAAATTCTCGAATTTTTTTCGAATACAAGAAGTAGTTTCAAAGAATGTTTGTGAAAGAGAAGCTGCAGGAGTTTGAAAACAAGCAAAAGCCGGCGAACCGAGCTGAGCGCTATGTCACTCTCCACTTGGACCGGTCACTCTTAGCAAATAGCAGCTCAGCGGGTCGAACCTCGACCATCCAGACATATTTCTCACTTTCTTAATACCGATACACTAGTAGTTTCTGAATCAGGTGTGTGTCAAATATATCCTGTCTTTTTAACCAGAAACGTCTGAATCTCAGAGTAGCCACTTCCGCTGTCCGGAAGTAATTGTTTCACGGTTACTTCTCGAGGGGCAAGTGTCCTCAGATGGCTCAATGTTATTACTACTAATACACCTTTCAATGTGTTCAGAACCGTCGATGGCTGAAAAGGAAGTGAATTTGCCGCAATTATTCTCGGATGTTTCCCGAACCATCAGTGGAATATCTAACATCATGGGTGCAGGTAACGGCAACTTTTGCATTTTATATCCAATCACATGTTTTTTGCATCACGAAACCTTCATTTCAAAGAACGATCATTCTACACTTGAAGTGAGCGAGAAAACTCAGGCTATATTGAAACTGATTTTTTGTTTGAGCATTATACATCTCTGAAATTAACAATTTCACCGACAGAACCTTGTCATACATGTTTTTTGAAATCGCGTTTTGTTGATTTAAAATTATTGATCAACCGAATATTCTTTGACGGAACAGTTACTTATAACAAAATTTTTATTTCAAATCGTTCTTGTTTCAATTAAATCACTTTTTCTCTGACTTGTTAAGATGAGCGAAAATGACAAATTTCTTTCAATTGCTAAGAAAAAGAATTTTAGTTTGATTTGATGTTATAGAAAATTATGAACATTATTTTTTCAAGCTTCTGCAAAAAAAAACCATCGCGCCTGTCAAAATGAAATCCGTCAACGCGCTGCTAGGTATCAAAGCTGTCAAAAAGAGACCAAATTTCATTTTTCTATAATAATCTCTGGAGTATTGATTATTATCAAGTTAACTTCTTTTTTTCAAGGAGAGGGCGACTCCGACGATAAAAGTTCCAAACCAGCTGGTAATGTGTTTGGAAACACTTGTTTCAAAGCATGTGGAATGGAAGACATTCAGTTTGCTGCCAGGGTGGGTGTAGTACGGTAATAGAAGTAGATGAACATGTTGCAGTCAGCAGGAGAGATGTTCAGCACAATCCGTGTCTGCGTGCTAGCATCTACAGTTATATGTCTTGTCATTTTTATCACTTTCTCTCTACTTGTCGGATGCTACTTTTTCTGCAGTAACACTCAGGTTTGCAAGTGTTCCATGCAACTATCGAAAAGTACAGTTTTTACCGTTCTATACACACAGTTTGACCAGTGTTACAAGACTACTCGTTACCATTTTTTAATACTAACCTTATCAAGTAACTAAAAACTATTGTTTTCGAATGAGTAAGATTCTCAATCAAATATGCCCTGGCTTAGGCGCTTTCATGCGTAAACAAGATTTTTAATTTGAAGTTCTACATATGTGTCTTTTAACATAGTACGTTGTAAGAAGAGATGAGCTTCTCTTTGTGATTTATTTAGAAATTTCAAACAAAGTTAAATGAAAATAAAAACATCAAGAAGGTAACGGACATGTTTTTTGAATTTCCTACTTTCTTCCTGACCTTTTCAAATCTAATTTTTTGTTGTTAGGTTCGGTCATAATACTCAATTGTTGAATATGAAACGAAAGAGATGAGAAACTACAATTATACTAACCCATTTTACCCCAAAAAATACTATTCAGAAGGTGACTTCCGCAAAGTCAGCTCTACCAGAGTGTATTCGCAAAATGGTGTCATCGACGACCTGTCACGCTGACAAGTAATAATCTACCGAAATTGAAGTATATACGTCTGTATCAGAACACTTGTGACCTTCACTAATTTTCATCCAATGAACATGTAAATTTCCTTTTCACTCGAACTGTCTTTCTGTTTCAATTTTTGATACAATATTCATTGTCCTTCATTTTTCAATGTCAATTTTTCTAAGTCCTTCGCGAAGTAATTGACAACACGGGATAAATTGTGAGTTATTCTACTCTAAAATCATTGAATAAAGTTTTTGTATGATGTATTTTCTGTTATCATGATGATTCTCAATCTTGTAAGATTACGGTAAAAAACTTTATATGAAAATTGGTTTTTCTCTCCAAATATAAATCCCGTTACAAATTTGGCGCCGGATGAGAGGCATAAATCACATGGAAAAGCAATATAATCGTTGACACGGAAATAAATGAAAGCGGCGGGCACCATGAGAAAACATAAATCCGTCTAAGCAAGCAGCAGATTGTTCAATTATCTAACAAATGAAATAAAATCTACGATAAGCGCTGGATTACTTACAGAATTTCTCTTCACACAGATTGTTCTCTAACATCCCACTGGCAGAATTCTTCGTGAATTGGTGGAATAAGACAATGAGGCTGATTTTCGTTACCTAATTGTGAGCAAAGATAAAAGCACAGCAAATAAATAAATAAAATTGAAGATTCCTGAGTGTATGAACAAAATTTGGGGAAAGAGAACCCGATTATAAATAAGAATTCGGACCTATGTCTTGATATTGATGACGATAGGGTGAAAAGGAACAGCAGAAGAACGTTCGGATGAACGAAGCTCGGAATGCACCGTTGATAAACATGTAGATGATGAACTTGCAGCAGGGACTTGCTATAGCCAGCCATGCAAAAATGAAGGAGATCTGAAAATGCTTTTTGTTCTGTTCCCGATTTGAGTGCAAGTATAGGCTGAATTCCATACTGAACATGCATTCCAACTCCCAAGAGAGTAAATGAGGTCAGCATTTTGAACAAGAAGGAGTTAAGCTCACCATGGAAAGGTCCTGTTGGTCTTCTGGTTTGGCAAAGTATTCGTATACTTTGAGACAGAAGAGTGGTAGCCACGAAAGTATGAACGAGACAAGCAAAAACATGGTGAGCACGAAATTAGGATCTGTCTCTATCACTATTCGTTGGCTATCATCGAGCTGAAAATATAATGGGAAAAATTAACTTGAATTATTACCGTTTCTGGGTTTCTCATGGCTGTGACAATTTTGTAGCCAGTGTTGCCGACTGTCGCAACAGTTGGCAAAAAAACCAAGATCATGAGTGTGAAACTGAAAAAAAAACTTTTTTGTTTTAAATTTTAAAAAATCACCTGTAAGCACTGGTTGCTTTCCAGTCTAGAACACATAGTTGCACGTCTTCGTAGAAAATGACCTGTGATCCGTGTTAAACGTGATTACAAAGGTGCTCTAGAATCGAAATACCGCTGATATGAAGTTCATAGACGGTTGATATCAACAGCGCTTTTACGTCATAGGTCATATCAACAGCCCATGAACTTCATAGAACAATAAAATTTATAGATATCAACAGCCCATGAACTTCATAGAACAATAAAATTTCTCAAGAGCGCATGAACGTCTTAAAATTTGTCAGAAGCACATGAACTTCATATCAACGTCATTTCGTTTCTAGATTAATATTCACCTGCATTCTTGCGACAAGAATCGGGCTGCACAGGAGCAACGACGTCAGCCAACTGAAGATTATCCAACATTTGCAACGAGTCAAACTTTGTTCGCTGTATCGAGATGGTTTCATCATGGCCGAATATCTGAATTATTCTCTTCTATTTATTCTTTGGAAAGTTTCTCGAGTTGCTCGTTGATCATGTGAGTATTGTTTTCTGTTATAACTCAAAGTTCAATTTAGAATTATTGCCGTGTGACAAGACATTCTTCCTATTTCTATTTTTGAAGGATTCAGTAATTTTTGATTCTCTGACATCAATTTTACAATCAAAAGAAAACGGTCTGACATCTACAGAGCGACTTTTGAACACAGATTGATAGCCTAAACTATTATGTTATTTTTATACTTTTAATTTACTGAAATAATCAGTATATCAGTGTTTTCTACCGGGTTTATATCGTTTGGGTTCTTTTCTTTTTCATTGTTTCATGCTCTACCTACTACACACCCAAATATACTCGTTCCCATTGGAAGATGAGGTTCTACCGCAGGTTTCTCTCAAAATGAATATATTATTATTTGCGACCACGTATTTCTTTTCTCGATTACGTGAGAGTTTGTTTTATCCGATTCTTGCCCGAGTTATTGCGTGAGTTATTCTGAATCAAGCGAGAAATCTCGGAATGTGTACGCTGGGTCTCTCTTTGCTCCATTTAATCAGATATATTGGTTCTACGAAGCAGCTTTTATTGGAGTGTCAATAGCATCCTTCCGGATGTCAAATTTCCGAGTGAGTACACAGAGAAAAAGTGATATTTTATGTCACAAAGAGCATCCCGAATGTTAATTGAGACGAAACAAGTCGTCTATTCTCTCTTCGCAATTTCATTCAATTGTTAATGTACTTTCGACGCTCAAAACAAGATTTTCCGGCTAGAAATACGTTGTTTTCAATAAAGTTGTTGTCACGTTGCGATATAAAACCACCTGCACATACATGTTTTATTCACGCTCGAATGATCAAACGAGCCTCTCATGTTTTGTGTTACTTTGCCGGTCTCTAACAA
>OZ022249.1:688736-691236 GCA_963978915.1 Caenorhabditis parvicauda
AAGATTAGGTGAAATTCACATCGAATCACCAGAAAGATGGTAATCGGTATGAAAATCAATCAGGCTTTAATGAAAGCACACTTAAACACAAGCTGAAACTTGACAATATCTGTGTAAAAAAAACCAGTTATTGTTTTGAAGGCTATAACCAAGCAACGACTCGAAATATCGAGAACGCTCTTCCGGCGCACGCGCCTTGTGGACACTTGGTAACAGTGTTCTCTGATGAGCAGCTGTTGACGTTTCAGGCTGAATTTGATTCCCAAAACCTAGGAGTTGTTTTCCAGACTTCTGAAGGAGCTTATAACAAAAAAAGAACTGCCCACCTAGCTTCTCAACCCGCTACTGTGATATTTTTAGAACAGTGCGTGCCGATGTCCAGGCACCACTGTTTTTTGTCGATAATGGTGTCAAAATCAACAAAGTAGTCCATATTTTAGAGATTTTCTAGTAGATACTCATTTTGTGAGTCCAAAATTAACTTGGCCGGCAACTTCGGGGGTTCCAGCAAGACTGTGCGTTAGAACGCAGAGCCGAGGCGTAGTAACCATGGTGCAAAACCCACTTGCCTGCGATCATCCCTATGATCAAGGAACACTGCCGTCGCCAGACCTGTATCCGTTGAACTATTCCTTTTGAAGATCCTTGTAGAACAAGGTCTAGACTATACACCATCCAAGTATCGAAGCCCTAACTAAGATTCTGACCGAAAAATCGGACGATTTATCCCAAGACTACATGCGTGCGACCATCGACGGCTACCCGAGAAGACTTCGTGCTGTCATCGGCGAGAAAAGCGGGCGTATGGTACAGGACTAACTGATAACTGTTGTTACACTCATGGAAAAACTATTTGTTGAGTTACACGGAGTTCTGACTCCTACTTTTTGATATACACCAATTTGAACTATTCCGGGTAAATAGTGGTCACCCTGTAATTCCGGTATCTTTTCGAAAATAAACAGAACAATTCAAGTTAAATCTAGGCAAATGGAGCTAGATTGTTCAAAGTGTTCTAAATCTGGCTGTCAATAGTTTTTTTTGAGGATTCTGAATAATGAAGATTTAACGATTTTTCAGGCTTCGGGAAATTTTTATTCTGTGCAACATAATTCAATCTTGAAGTCGGATTGATGTTATTTTAATTTTTGATTCCATATTATTTTGGAAAGCATCATTGAGAAAAAAATTCCATAATCTCACCAAAACGTATGTTATCACAGTGATTCGATCAACCCGTATTCGTTCGATATTCGCAGCTCCTGAATGAAATTATTAAAAAAAAAAAATAAACATCAAGAACAGTTCCGTAGATCGTTGAAAAAAAACCCGCAAAAATTTAATATTCGTTGTATGGAGAAAAATAATTAAACCTTTCTTGCAACTCACAATGCAGCACGTTTGCACAACATTGCGTTGCTTTGGGCTAAACTGGCCGATATGATGTCAAACTCTTGGAAGTTTTCACTGAAAGTCGTGTTAACAGTGATCGGAGTTTAAAATATTTCGTGAAAAAAAGCTGACTTCGATTTTTTCCATCAATATATTTGCATGAATCTCATAAAAAACAATAAATGATATTACACACTCGGTCTTGAGGTCAAACTTTTTTTCTTTGTTGAGGCTAAGTTTGTAAAATAAGAAAAAGGTTCTGTTCTTTGGTTTTGGATGTTATTTTTAAGTAGGCTATCAATTTTTCCTGAGAACTTTTATCCTGGGTTGTTATTTTACATTTCAGAACTTCATTGTTAATCTTTTTCATTTCACAATTACCAATAACAAAAAACGAATAATAGTTATAACCTGACACCGATAGTTTCTGTAACTAGCGTCAGTATACATCCGTAATTACTGTGAACAGAGTAGAGCAAGCATATAAACCCGTTGATGAAATTTCGAAAAGAATCTATAAACTTCAACATCAGATGAAGAAGGTGATCAAATCAACTACATTCCAAATAGATACTGAGGAATGTCAGGGAATAACTTCGAGTTATGACTTGATTTGCCGATTCTCTCGACATCCCCTAGTTTCAACTCACTTGGAGTACACGACTCCACATGAGAGTCGCGGTAGATAAAAAATGACTGGTGATATAAGGGTTGAGAGAAATACACCAGGGTCTACGTTGAGAGTGGCTCAACTCAAAGTAACTGTCTAAGTTCGAATGATGATTAAATTTCAACCAAAGTTTTGCGAGACTGAATAAAATAGAATTAGTTTGTTTCCGAAAGACTCTCTTGTTTTTGTTTTCTGGCAACGGTATACAAAAGTTATGGCTTCGAAGTGTTTCACTGTATGGCAGTTTTTTGAACAGGTTTTAGGTGCGGTTTGTCACACATCATTATTTTTTTCAAGATTACAACGACTTTCGACTATCATTGATGGCGCTCATGTATTTTTTTGCAGTGAATGAGTAACATTGTATCTTACATATCTTTGCGAAAAAGTTTCGTTTTGACTCTTCCAAAGTCAAAGAAAAATCAATCGTCCAATCTT
>OZ022249.1:696236-988736 GCA_963978915.1 Caenorhabditis parvicauda
AATTATCAACTGAACGTTAAATGATTTTGGTAATACAATTAGGCTAGGAAACAAATATTTTTATTACGTATCAAAAATAAGTTCTCCGTTTTCAAGTGAAATTGTTGTTGAAAGCAGAAAAAATGTTGTTCGTTCATACCATTTTTATGCAAATAACTCTAAATCGACAAACTCATGTACAGAGAGTACAGAAAATCACAATATTTTGAACAATTCATGAAAAAGTTCATTTACATTTGCAGAATCTTTCTCAATTTACATAAGTTTGGAAGTACTGACTATCAAACCACATAATTTCAATCAAAAGTTTGGATGAAAACCTGTATTAGATCAGAAGGTCAAAAATAAATATTCAACTCACATTTAATTGCCAAGCTGTGTATCTTACAGCTTGGCAATTAAATGATGCGTTATTTGACTATGAGAGTGTATTTTGCTCATATTGTATACACTTTTTAATGTAATTTTTCAGTCTTCAAAAGCAATATGAAGTGTGTGATTGTGCAGTGTTTATTTTCAGTCTTTGTTCTGTTTATAACTTTATTTTTCGGAATTAAAAAAAAACAATAAATATTTTGGAGAGTCGTTAGTGAAGGACTTGACTCTAGCCTGTTCCATCAATCTTCCAAAAATACATATAATTTTCAAACTTTTTTTCCGGTTACCGGCATGAATCTATTTTCATGGAAAAAATGTATACAATTTGTATTTCTTCAAAGACGCACGTTTTTTTTTCAAATTATGATCAGGAAATATTAAAATTTCCAGACACTTTGAAAAAAAATTGTATTTTTTTGAAAGCTGGAAATGATTCCAATACTCAGTTTCGAACTATTCTTTGTGAAAACAAATCCCGTGCGCGTTTTTCCGTAAGAAAAACTATCAAAATATTCCAACGAACAATGTGTCACAATGGAGCGCGTTTGCACTACCCTCAAACATCTGCGTTTCATATTTACGTGTATCACGTTTTTTTTAATACTCTCATGTTGTGAGTTGTAATTTCAGATGGGTTTCCTAGGCTCTCTCAAACAAATAGATGTTTATCGGAAACCCATGGAAGACTTCAGAATACGCACGTATTCAGGAGGATGCGGTATTTTTCGTGCTTTATTTCGTTATTTCCTCTATTCCAGTCACGCTCGTTGCTGGTTTTGTCATTCTGCTGTTATCGTTATTCGAAGGCTATAACTTCTGCTCTACGTCATTGTCAGAACATCTTTTTGTCGATTCTACAACTTCTGATCTGAAAGTGGACATTGAGTTTGACGTTACTTTCCACAAATTATCGTGTACATGTGAGTTTTGAATTTTAAGTGGGCGATGGAATGATTCAGTTATTACGGTTGATGTGATGGATGCAAGCGGTCATGCTCAGAGAGATATCAAAGATGACATTTTCAAGATCAGAATAGACTCGAACGGTGTTAATTTGACGGACACTGTTCAAAAAATAAGTGAGATTTGTTGTTCAATGAGAGAATGAGAGGGAAGAGCGTTTTTCAGACGTGAACCAAGTAGATGTGAACATCACAAGCTCTCCTGCAACAACCGTCACAAGCTGCGGAAGTTGTTATGGAGCTTTACCGGAAGGAGAGTAAGTATTTCTTACAGAAAATTTTTGAATCTTAATGAAACCGGAAGAACTCTGAAAAAAACGTTGTAAAATTCCACCAACAGGAGCAAAACCTTCTGATTTTATGAGGAAATGAGGTCTTCGAGAACGGAATTTAGTAGAATGCATCCGGTTTTTTTTTCTGCAAAAAAACGAGAAAACTCGATATGTTATAATTACACTACAGAAATGTCTTCGAACAATGCCGAAAAAAAAAATGAACTATCAATTTGAAAAAAATTCTCACACATTAAAATAATGTTTCATTTCCACTTAAGATGCTGTAACACTTGTGAGGAAGTAAAACAAGCATATGCTATCAAAGGTTGGCAAGTGAACATTGAAGAAGTCATGCAGTGCAAAGTTTGTGTTTTGTTCTCACAACGCGTTACTTCGAACTTTTCAGAACGATGATTGGATAAAGAATCTCAATGAACATGTTGGTGAAGGCTGTCGTGTCTATGGTAAAGTTCAAGTAGCGAAAGTTGGGGGAAACTTTCATCTTGCACCCGGAGAAGCTCACCAGTCGGCTCATAGCCACGGTAAGACAATACACTTTTTTTAAAAGATAGATAGTTTAATCCCGGAAGGCGAGAGTGAAAGATACAAAGAGAAGGAGAAAAATATGCATATGTATATGTCAAAAGTGTGTAAAATCCGTTAAGTCATAAAATCATGTTCTGATTCTTTTCTTCTTTGAAAGAGCGTTGTTCGCTTTAACTGCACAAGGCACAAATGCGTTTTCTTGGATTTTTTTCTTTGGTACGTCGTAAGAGAGTTTCCGCGAGGTACCTCTTGTTCTCGATTCTGTAATTGGAAAAATCTTCAGGATCAGTCTCAACTTTTTCGTGTAGAACTTTTCGCGCCATATTATTATCCGCATTTTCTCTTCATGCGCTAAGTTCTTGGAGCTTTAGATTGGCGATACGCGCGTTGTACAAGAATCGACATTTCGTTGCCCAAAACATTCTGTAGCCGTAGAGGCAAATGTAAATTGTCCTGGTGTGATCGCGCTGGACCGATTCGATGAGGTTCCGCGTTTTTACTAGATTGGGAAAAGTCACTGTAGTTCCGTATTCAATGATTGACCTTACGTACGTTGTAAAAAATTGAGGTAAAAAGCTAGGTCTATGACTACTAGAAGTTTTAAAAATTGTGTGGGTCATGTACTCAGCTTTGTTGACGTACGTTCTTTTTGGGTCTATTCCGCGCATAATTTTTTGCTCATTCCAAATGTTCGGTCACAGAAAATCCGAAAAAAATCTTTTTGAAGAACTCTCAGAATAGTGTTATCTACGAGAATTCATTCAGATTTCGTATTATTGCAGTTCACGACATCCATTCAATTCCTCCTGACCGATTTGATGCCAGTCATACGATCAACAAACTCGCTTTCGGTCAACCGTTCCCAGGCAAAAAGTTTCCTCTCAATGACAAGGAATTCAAACATGATAAAGGTGGGTTATTCATACAATTTTTGCATGAAATAAGTTGAAGGAGGCGTTATGTTCGTTTATACTACTAAGGTAGTACCAACAACGTATCATTTCTCAACTGGGCATCACGAGAGCAGCTATCAGTTTTCCGTTACCAGGCAGAGAAAAGAAATTACTGAGGGTTAGTTGAATCGATTGTATAAACTCCCTACCCTTTTATTATTTGAGGCGTATCCGGTCTTCCTGGAGTTTTCATTCAGTATGAGTTCAATCCGCTCATGGTGAAGTACGAAGAACAAGCAAAGTGAGTCCAAGCTGGTTTCCACATTAATGACATGGTTGCAGGAGTTTGTCAGCATTTCTGGTTTCCCTTTGTGCAATTGTTGGTGGCGTTTTTGCTCTAGCTCAATTGATTGACATAGCTCTCTACAAATTGGGGTCTTCAGTTAAAGGCAGTCAATAGTTTTTTTTTCAATTTGTCTCGTTATTTATTGTTTTCCGGGTTTTTTTCACTGGCAGAATTGTTTTCATATTTGTTGTATGGTGTTTCATAAACCAATTAGTTTTACTTTCACATATTTGAAACGAAGAACGAAAACAACTGGTTAAGTTATGACCGAAACGTGTATAGACCTCATAACTTGAAACAAGTTTAGTTTCACAAGAGTCAGCTTTTTTGTACTCAATTAGTGATCAATAGAATTTTTTATCTCTAAAGTTACAAGGTGTCAGCAAATTAACAAGGCACATCAGATTCATAAATTTTGACACAAATCCAACAAAGATGTGTATTTTCATTGAAAAAAGTATTTTAATGAAACGACTTTAGCTAAGACGGAGAATAGCTTCGATTGAAAAATCTCAATTGGTCGAGGAACCCAGTTATTGTGCTAACAACTAGAATTCTGTCATATTTAAAGGTTCTAAAATAAATGACTCGGTGGATGTTAACAGTGAAAGAAGTGAATAATCGTGATTTGGTTCTTCCAACTTCAACAGAAAAATGTTTTTTTGATACAGGTTCAACAACAGTCAACTCACTCCAGGTATTATTTAAACATTTCTGCAAAAACTGTGAACATTCCGGAAATTTCGAGTTGGTGCCCAGTATGAATAAAAACTCGCGCAACACGAGTTGAACAGCTTCGAAATTCGAGGCAAGGAGGAAATTTCAGCTATTAGTTTGAGAGAGAATCGGACAAATGCTGCTCGAAGAAAATTTTGAGTGATTCTGGAAACATACTGAAACGATAACTCATCACGTTTTCAAGTACAACGTTAGTCACACACATTCAGAGTTGAGTTTGAATAATCCGCCTGCACCCTGACAAAAACCGAGAAACAATTTATTCCAATGTTTGAATGTTTAAATTACAGTTGGCCATAAAATAGAAACTTTAAGTTAAACAGGTGAACAAACCATATGAAATGAAATCACCAGTAAATTGAAGTCGTCTGTGTATGTTGCTAGTTCATTTAGGATGGAAGTCCAAATTCCAACGCTTTGAGTTTACATGGACACGTCATTGGTCCCTGCCAGTAAGGAGTCACGACTAGATGTTCTGCCAACGGCCGTTCCTCTGGATTCTTTCTCAAGATTGTGAACAACAACATTCGCGCTGAAATATTCTTCTTATCCGAGGATCTTTTAAAAATCGAACCTTCCGATGAAACGTGTGCTCGAGGAAAACGTAGTGCTCCGTTTTGAATCTGTTGGAAAACGCCTCTTGGGGTACTGTCGACGAACGGATATGTTCCGAACAACATGTTGTAGAGAAGAACGCCGAGTGACCACATTTCTGCACACTTTGCCGAGTAGAGTTCTCCCTTAGACAAAACCAAAGCCTAAAATATTCCTCTTTCTTTGTATTTGAAGTTTACGAGTACCTCTGGAGAGACAAAAGCTGGTGTGATGTAACGTTGTCGAATCAAATCGTCATGTGGGTCTAATAACAAAGTGCAGTCTGGCAGTCCCGAGAAGTAAACTTTGCCGTTCGTTGCTTCATAAACAAATTTGTTTGCATGCAGTTCTCCGATGAGAATCCCACATTGATGACAGAAATTGACGATTCGAAGAATCTGGAACAGTTGGATCGTCATTAGATTTCAAAGACAAAATGAGTCGATATGGAACTGAGTAGGAAATGGGACTGACCTGATCGAAAACTTCCTTCACTTGAAGTTCAGAAATAGTGTCGCGGTTGTCCACGACATGTGCTTCGAGTCTTTTAGTACGCGCTGGTGTGAACAGTAAGTATAAGTCGTTCCATTTCATAACACGACTTTTTCTCGGGAACATTCTTTCACTGAAATAAGATGAAAAATTACTCGCTGATGTTTCGAGAACAACCTGAGCTCTTCAACACTGTGCCCTCTGTAGTAGACTTCTGCTTGTTGGATTCTGGCAATAACATCTTGTGTCTGTTTGTTCTGACTTGGTGTCAGAATCTTTGAACAATCATTTACTCTATGGCGCAGTGGATATTCTTACCATTGCATCGAAGACTTCATCCATTTCGGTGCAAATGGCTTTTGCTCTCTTTCCACAACCAAGAATGCGGAATTCTCCTATAACCATTCCTTGTTCCTGCAATGAAAACATTTTTTTAAGCATAAACATGTTTTAGTTTTTTTTATCAAATTATAAATGCGCAGAATTACACATTCTTCAATTATCAAACTGACAAAAATTCTTGAAAACGTCTTGATCAACCAAAAATTGTTAATTTACTAATTAAATAACTAACCAGACTGCTAACAGAAGTAGGAACAACTCTTGATACATCAATTCCTGTTGACAGTTTAGACAAAGTAGAACCATTCTAAACGATTTGAGCTTAAATCTGTTGAAAAAATCAATGACTCACTTGTGCAGTATTCAACTTTCCACGCTTGCTGTCGGAACTTGTAGCATTCTCACTCTGAAAATCACTCTGTCAAAGTTTAAATTTTGATACAAAATACCTCTGCAAAAGGAAGATAAAGCCGTTTCCTCGAAGTTGCTGATCCAGATGGTAGGGATGTCATACTGAAAGAGAATTTCATGGAACAATATCAAACAGTTTGGTTTTTTCACGAGCAGAGTAAAATACTGTATTTTTCTGAGAAATGCGGTCTTCTCGGAAGGGAAAAGAAAAATGACGGAATAGGAAGAAACTTGCGAAATGAAAACTGACGTGAGACGGGCACTAACGATTGCGAAACATCATATTTACGCGCCGTCTGCGTACTCTTCTCTCCCACTCTCTTTCGCAATCGCCATGTGAACGACAGCGGCACGCATAGCCGCGTCTCTACTTTTCCCTTTCTCATCTATTCCTCTCCTGTTTTTTCTAACTTATTCTCTGAAAGCCTTTTCGATTTTATTCACGATTTTTGAAAAAAAATATTCCCTTCCGTGTTTCAGTCACCAAAAATATTTTTTTCAGTTCGAACCATGGCAAACGAGTCACAAAATTACACTTACATATTCAAGTACATCATCATTGGAGATATGGGAGTAGGTAAATCGTGCCTTCTGCATCAGTTCACAGAGCAAAAATGTGAGTCTTCTAAATTGTAGCACAAATTCCTTTTTTCAGTCAGAGCTGATTGTCCTCACACTATTGGAGTGGAATTTGGTACTCGCATCATAGAAGTCAGCGGTCAAAAAATCAAACTACAAATTTGGGACACGGCTGGTCAAGAAAGGTTTTTTTGAACAAAGACAAAAAAGTTAATCGTGAAAAATAATTTACCTGTTTTTTTTCGAGAAGTAAACTCTCTTACGACTGACGATCAGAAAAGCAATTCTTGATAACTTTATTCGTGGCGAATTTTTGAGATGTCTCATGTGATTCGTGTTTTTGATGAGGTAAACAAGTCTATAGGAAAAGAATTCTGAAAACGAATCGAATTGTTTTTCGAATAGTCATATTACCTTATTCTGATATGATGGAGAAATAACACCGATAATTTGTTGATGGAGTCTCTCACCGTAAGTAAAACCAGTAACATTATGAAAAAATCATCAGAGAAAAAATATATACAATAAAATTTCATCGTGTTAAAGTTATCACCAAGTATTCAAACAAATATGCATTCTGTTACCTAATTCGATGATCACGGCAACGTTAAGATTTCGAGCTGTGACAAGATCATACTATCGCAATGCTGCTGGAGCACTGATGGTTTACGACATCACAAGAAGATCGACTTATAATCATCTGAGCAGTTGGCTCACTGATGCTAAGAACCTCACCAACCCAAACACAGTGAGTTCTTTTAATTCAGTATAGGCAGAAACAATGAAACCGTGTGCGAATTACCAGAACTCGTAAGGATCTGAATAATTTTCTCGGAATGCTGGTGAATGTTCGCAAGTCATAAATGGCAGAATCTTTATAGATAGCAGTTGTTCATAACGGCTAGTCTTGATTTTTCCGCATCAGATTATCCATGCCCAAATATTTCATGTGACTCGGTTTTCAAGGCTATTTAGAAAAAATTAAATGATGAAATTTTCGGAGATTGTAGAAACGCTTTTAAAAGTGTTGTACCCAGATGTAAGTAATTTTTGTTTTACTCTCCTGAAGATCTCCTAATACGAAGCAGCCGTTTTCAGTAATAAATGACTCTGCAGAAAATTTTCAACTGAAGACAAACTAAGAGAAAGAGACGTAGAATGAGAGAGGTTATTTTAACCAAATCTCGCAGTTTCAAACTCGAAACGGTGAGATGTGGTCAAGTATAACATACTGAAAAAAAATTTCCATCATTTAATTGAACAACGACTTAATTCGGTTTCCAGGCAATATTCTTGATTGGGAACAAAGCAGACTTGGAGAGTCAGAGAGATGTGCCTTATGAAGAAGCAAAAGCATTTGCTGATGAGAATGGATTGACTTTCCTCGAGTGTAGTGCAAAAACGTGAGCATGTTTGTTAAAAACCCTGATGATCATTTTTAGTGGGTCGAATGTTGGAGACGCTTTTCTCAAGACGGCCACACAAATCTATCAGAACATTCAGGACGGAAGGTAACCGACTGATTCATGACAAATACTCATATTTTGAGTTTTCAGTCTCGACCTAACAGCAGCGGATACTGGGGTTCAGCCAAAGCAATCGCTCTCCAGAGGACAAGCCAATTCTTCTAACAAACAATCGGACTGTAAATGTTAAGCTGTGTGCATATTAAATGGTTTGCTTTGTCATTTATCGACCAAAAACTTTCATCAAAACAATTTCTCGCCACCTTTCCTGTTCCTTTTGTCTGTAAGAATCTGAATTTGTACATTTAGTGAAACGCTGCAATTTTCCACATACATAATTTTGCTTCTGACATTATAGAATCTCAGCTAGACCCGCTTAACCCTGAACTGTGAGAGGAATGATCAACAATGAACGTAATCAAAACTTTTTTTTGAGTAAGTATCTACCCTTTGCGCTTGTTCCGAACATTGGAGTTCCAAAGTTTTTAGTGCATTTGGCAACGATGTGAAAATAACTTTGACGTTAATTCCAATTTTAAATCTTATCAACAATGTTGTGAACGAGAATCAGTGTCTTGGCAGGCAACTTAATTTCTCCTATCTTCACTGAATTCCTCATCATTTTCTGTGTGATACAATTTTAGTTGTGCGTCATATAAATAAATTATTTATTTCGTTTTCAATGAATTTATGTAGAAACTCGTCTGTATTCTTTTTCAAATCTTTGAATTGTTCGAACAATATTGGTTTGATGTCACAAGATAACAGTTAGCAATTTTTGTCAACCTGTCAAATGTAAAATCGTACGATATGACTCAGAATGAGATCAATCTGTTTTTTTCCATGTTCAAAATTGCCAAAAGCTAGTGATGTTAATAAGAAAGTGCATCAAGATAAATTTTCAAAAAGTAAGTACTCTGTTTTTCCACCGCTGACAAAAATATTCATTTCAATAATGAAACTTGTGTTTTTTTCTGAAGTTATTTTGTGTGTGCTCAACAGGATTATTCAGCACACACTATTCAGCCGATTATCCGAGAGTGTTATCTATTCCAGCAAGGAAAATGAGGAATAAAGTAAATGAAGTTCACTAATAGCAACGCAGCGCGTTTGCTAATATTCCTCTCTGACTTGCGATTTTTCGAATTGTAATTTTGTAAGAAAAATGTTGAGAAAACAGGTACTATACTTTACTATTGAAATGCTTTCATGGACCTATCACAGAAGGTTTGGTTTCAAAGAAATAAATAACAACAGGTTATACACATTTATATTTGTAACTTGATTTATAGTTTAATTCGAAAAATCAGAGAAAAAAATCTTTCTAAAAAATTATTGTCAACAAGGTGGGATCTGTGAGCCCCTGCGCGGCATCAGCACAGAGACATGGAATGATGGTGGTAATAAGAGGGAGGGTACATCTGTATAACACAACTGTGGAGAACATCTGTGGTACATGAGAGGCTACGAATGTTGAGCGTGGTTATGTTGAGTTACTTCAGATACTTCAGATACTTTAGAGATCCATTGTTCGCGTTGTCATGTGACGGCGTGGATCAGAAACTTCCAGATTAAACGGTCCTTTGTCAACGTCGACCACGGAGTTTTTCTCACCAGTGTACCAGCACGTCTCCTCTGACCAGACATGGAACGGATGTGAAGAAAATCGTCTCTCGCTTTGACGATGTCGTCGCTCCATCTCAGAGGTGGTCTACCTGCTTTCCTCTTCTGACCCAAAGGTGTTCACTCAGTGACTTTTCTTGAACATCGGGTAGGCGGTTGTCGAGCAACGTGACCTGCCCACGCTAGCTTCCGTTCCGTGATACGCTTCAGAAAAACAAAGTGATCAGAGTCGACGTCTGCATCTTCACATATCTTGTTCGTCGTGCGTTGTAGTCTTCCTATCTCTGACAGAAGCAGTTGCCAGGTTTCTGTTGCGTAGAGAAAAGCTTGGATGACGCATTGGTTCAGCAGTTCTTTCCTTTTGACCTTGTTACCAGTGAGCTTGATGGCTTCCTTGATATTGCTGTAGGCGGCCCATCCAGCTCGAATCCGTCTTGATTTCTCAGGGTACAGTTGAATCTCATCTTTCTTCGATGTAGCCTTCTTGAGTGAGATCTTGCGCTTCAGGATCTTTCCAAGGTAACGTGTTTCTTTGACTACAGCAATGTCGTAGTCGTCGCAAAAGATTGGTTCAATTTGGGCGTGGTCGTTCACTAATGCCACAGTTTTGTTGTAGTTGAAAAGTAGACCCGACTTCTTGGCTTCGCGGCTGATGTCGTTGAGTTGCTCTTCCAGCTCTTTACACGAGTTTGCGAATATAAGAAGATCATCGGCGAATTCCAGGTGAGCTAGTCTTTCTCCGTTGATTTTGATCCCTCTGTCTTTCCAATTTATTCTGTCCAGTGCATGCTGAAGAGCCAGGTAGAAGAGTGTCGGCGAGGAGCAGTCCCCTTGTCGTACTCCTCTTTTTACTTGAACGTCGATGTTCTTCCCATGTACAGGGATGCTCGTGGTGGCTTTTGCGTTGGTTATAGCCAGTGACTTGATGTAGTAGGCGTTGACACGAGCTGCGAAGAGTCCTTCTTCTATGGTAAACCAGCCGATGTAATCAAAAACTGCTTCGAAGTCCACTGCAGCGACTGCTAGCGGGATGGCGTATTCATAGCATTTCTCAATCAATTGTGAGAAGGTGTGAATGTTGTCCATGCAGCATCTTGCAGATCGAAATCCTGCTTGGGCATCTACTAACATCCCTCAAGGCAGTCATGACTCGCGATTAGTTTTGAACTCAGACATATAGCTTACACTTTTGGTATACATGAGTCATCAATCTATCAGTTTTTTTTCTCCAGGGTTTATCCAGTGTGGGTTCTTACATTTTCTTATCTGAATCATGTTTTATTCTCCACAAAATTTATCGTTATCTTCACTTGTACCCACACTATCTTTTATCTGAGAATATTTTGTCACCTTGTACTATGTCCGTTTTATTCACATCGGCTTTGTTTCTATTGCGGGCTTTCCTCAAAATAAATATATTATTATTATATTGTTCACTCTTCTCGATGTTACACATGTATATGTGTAAGTTGATTTATAGTTTAATTCAAAAAATCAGAGAAAAAATCTTTCTAAAAACATTTTTTGTCAACAAGGTTGGGGTCTGTGAGCCACTGCGCGGCATCAGCACAGAGACATGGAATGATGGTGGAAATAAGAGGGAGGGTACATCTGTATAACACAACTGTGGAGAACATCTGTGGTACATGAGAGGCTACGAATGTTGAGCGTGGTTATATTGAGTTTTTTATGCTTTAACGGAAATTTGTTTTTATTGAGAGCGTTGTAACCATGTATCCTGGAATGAATTTCACTAAGGACGTCGCTCTGAACGGATCGACCATATTCCAATTTTTTCACCCCGGGACATGATACAACAGTTATGTATTTGAAAATGGGCCTCACGAAGCTTTTGTATGAACTGAGCAAGAATTCATTTTTATTTGTGTGAATCGACTCAACGAGTGAAAGTTTGACTCTTTCAAAATTACAGTCTAGAACGAGAGGTACCATCCGGAAATTTGTTCTCACGACGTGCCGAAAGAAGAGATCCGCAAACACGCATTTGTACCATGTGCTGTTGAAGCTTACAATATTCTTTCAAAAACCGCGCCATAACTTTCATGACTGAACAAATTTTATACACCTCTTGACATGTATATTTTTCTTTTTTTTGTATTTTCCACTCTTGCCTTCCAGGAATAAATTATCTATCTTTCAATTTACATTGAAAATTGAAATAAAAAAGTATCAGGAGTGCGCAAGTGGCTTGCGGTACAACGTCAAACTTTCCGCGGGTAAATAGTGGCTACCCTGTAGTTCAGTTCGTGACTGTCAAGATAACACCGAATCATTGATCGATGTACAGGGTGAGCCATAAATCTATCAACACAACTTTGCGCGTGTGCTCCAAGGCTATCCGATCTTGGGTCTTAAAATCGCTAACCCAGAATTGATGAGTTTTTCGGGTGTATCGGCTCAAACTCATTATACAACTTACTTTGTTCTTAAAAATAATTTCTCGAGTATAAATGCACTTGAAATCCGGCATTAGAGATGTATCAAAAACTGAAACTGCGAAAAATTAGTTTTTTTTTAAAAATATGCCAAACTTCTAGAAACACTTTCGAGAAGCAGTGAAAAACAGCTTTTCTTTCTACTTTATCAGCATTCCGAAAAAAAAATCATTCGAGATTGAAAAATGGCTAATTTATTCATATCCTCGACAGGCGGCACACTTATGAAAAAGCGAAAAACTGGAATTGTTTTCTTCTTTTATTCGGCTCATGTTTATCAACTTTATGAGGACTCGAAAAGAGTGTGAGCCATTCCTCTTGGTTCAAGTTAGCGGAACAAAAACGTCGTATAAATACTTTCGAACAAAAATATTTTCCTAAAAAAACGTGTAAAAATAAACTTTCTCAAGTACTTGTTTCAGAAGTACCGAGATGATTGAAACAACCACGGCCTGCGTGCACCTGTTGAAGAATCCGTCAGAATTTTCCGAATTTTGTAGAGAAACAGTGACGAGTAACTGGAATGGTAGTATCTGCATCTGATCAACAGAGTATTCGAATACATTTTCCACAATATTCTTTTTTCTGATGTGGTATTCAGACGTAACCGATGTTTTCCCGTGCTCACATACAGTGTGGACAGAAAATACGGGAACGGTACACGAAGCTCCGCTACTCGAACAAGATTCAAGATTTCTTTCTGAAATTTTGGTCTATTGTAGCCAACACTATTCTCCACAAGTGTACTAAATTTTTTCCGGATTCATTCACATCGAAACGGTGTATGATGATTTGATTGAAAACAGTGGATTTTCAAGTAGACATAAAATAGACGAACGCTACTGTAATTTGAAGGTCAACTCTCGGAATTTGAAAATAATGATGAAAGTGACACGTTACAAAGTTTTTTTAACAATTGATTTTTTTTTCATCATTCCGACAATTTTAACAGAGTTACGATCAAATCTTGTCGAATCCTGTAATTTTCCGCATTTTAGAAGTTTCTGGTTTCCACCGCGTTAGTTATGTCATTATGATCAGACAATAATTCTTAACAGTTTTCCGAGATTTCGTAATAACATCGGTTATTTAACCCCTCCAAAGAGCCATTCAAACTGACTTAAGTTGACGTCGCTGCAATGGTGATTACGGTATCTTGTTATAAAACGCAATGATATTGAACGATGAATGTGAAAAAACAACACTCAAATTTGGAAAAGGATATTTTGAAAATACCATTTGTCACTATCGACCAAAAAAAACTGCATACTGTGAGAAGTCGTACTGTCGAAGTGATGGCGCTGGAATGAACGGAGTTTTTGCACTCAAAGTGTCTGTTATCGCCTTGTTTTTTAACGCGCGTCTTTAAAGCGGTTTGAACAGCTCTGTACCTTTAGATCCAATTTTTTTTCGCGTTGGAAACGATCCTTAATAAGTAGATGACAAATTCCCAATGACATTTTTTCAATTTTTCACAGTTATCGTTCAATATCATCACGTTTTACAATAAGTCACCATAGTCACCTTTGCAGCGACGTTACCTTACTGGGTTTTTTCCGAAACGTAAATAATCGATATTGTTGAGAAAGTTTGGGAAAACTGTTGAGAATCATTGTCTGATCATAATGACATAACTAATGCTATGATAACTAACGCGGTGGAGACCAAAAACTTCTAAATTGCGGAAAATTACAGGATTCGACAAGATTTGATCGTAACTCTGTCAAAATTGTCGGAATGATGAAAATAAATTATCAATTGTTAAAAAAAACTTTGTAATGTGTCACTGTCATCATTAATTCCAAATTCCGAGCGTTGACCTTCGAATTACAGTAGCGTTTCTCTATTTTATGTCCACTTGAAAATCCACTGTTTTCAATCAAATCATTATACCCCGGTTCGGAGTTGATGAATCCGGATGAAATTCAGTACACTTGTGGACAATAGTGTTCGCTACAATAGACTAAAATTTCAGAGAAAAATCTACAATGCTGTTCGAGTAGCGGAGCTTAGTGTACCGTTCCTGTATTTTCTGTCCACACTATACTTATGGATCACCCTGTAGATCAAAAACCTATGTTCTTTCGAAGAAATCGCTGGACTGATCATACAGAAAAGCTTTAGTTCTGCATCATCCATGAACAGTTTATGAGAATCTTTGTCTAGAACGGGAACAAAAATCATCTTGAATCTGTGAGACATTACTCAACTAGATAAATTCTTGGAGTATAAGTTTTTGAGATTAATCACTCAACATAATTGAAGATCTTGACGTCGAAAAATTTTGTACGGAAGGCTTTCTTCAGACCTCTTTTTTCTTACACAAATCATATTTGTGTCTGCAGCTTAAAATTAACTTCCTTAAACGATGTTTTCTTCAAAGACTTTTGTGTCTGAATTTTGAAGTCAGTCCTCTCCAAATATGTGTAACTATTGTTCTGACAGACTGTAGTCAACAAAATTTTGCGATCTCCAAAGAAACTTTCTAACGTCTTTGAAAGTTGACGTTTTCATTGTTGATATTTTCAAGTACATCTTTAATTAATCACTTACTGATTTGGAATTGATCATAACGATCGAATGTTCTTGTGCAAACTCAAGAGCACCAAGTGCTTCGTGTTGAATTCCTAACCAGTTCTCAAATTGTAAGAGAACATACATCTAAATCTTTCTTGAAAATAAAACAAAAGTTTTTCTCACACCAGCGAATCACAATGCAGCATGTTTGCAAACTTGTGTTTTTCTCAGAGTAAACAGGATCCGCACTATTCACCCGCGTAAAGTTCAACGTCATACAGCAAGACAATAAAGGACTCCTGTTGCATTTCTTGTTGATATTTTTTACCAAGTATCTTTTTCAGCTATTTCATTGAACTAGAGATCACTCGGTTCAGTTTTAGGTGAATGGTGGCACCAAATCCATACTGCCCTACCATTCAAAGGCAGGAGTCCGCGTAGTTGAAATCATAAAACAGCTTAGAATTCATAGAAGTACCGTCTACGATTCTATTCCTTGTTTTGAAACAACTTGATACATGTCTGGATGTGTGGGTTGGAAAAATAATATCAACAGTCATCATTCCAACGGGGACCAGAGCTGTGAAAGAAGCATGAGAAATCCACATCGTATCATCAGAAAGATGGCAATCGATATGAACATCAATATGATTCTGCTTGAAAGATCGGTCAGAGACAAGCTAGAGCTTGGTTTTCATCATGTAACAAAAGCTGCCAGTCTCTTGGAGAGAAAAACCAAAAAACGGCACAAAATATCAAGTTGGCTCTTCCAGCGCACGCGCATTGGTGAACGCTCGGTGTCTGTAATTTTGATGAAAGGCTGTTGACGGTGCAGGCAGAATTTGATACTCAAAACTGTTGTCCTGTTTCACAAACACCTGGAACAGCTTCTGACAAAAAAGGTTCAATCATAAAGCCTTCTACCTTGCTAGGAGAAAACCATTTTAATGGACGTTACTAAGTGTTCCAGAAAGACGCCCGCACATACAGCCAAGACGTCGCAACAGTGGTGCGAAACCCACTTGCCTGCGAGCACTATGTGTATTAACATCCGCATTTTTCGCCGGGTCTTAATCTGTTAGACGACTGTATCCAAAACACCTTACAGAACAAGGTTATTAAAAAACCTTCGCCAAGTACCAAGGCCCTCAAGAAACGCCTGATCGAGTAATGAGACGTTTAATACCCTTACTACCTGCGTGCGACCATCGACACATACCCAAGACGACTTCGAGCTGTCATTGTCAATAACGGTGATCTTATAGAACACAATTAACTGATGATTGTTGGTATGATCATGAACAAACTATTTGTCAGTTTACATGGTTTTCTGACTTCTACTTTTTGATATACATCAATTATAACTTCCGCGAGTAAATAGTGCGGGCCCTGTATGTACAATTACTCACTTCAGACACTTATTTCAGAAATCCATTCTTTGCGTTGTCATGTGACGGCGTGGATCAGAAACTTCCAAACGTGGTCGGCCTGCTTTCTCTCTCTGATCCAATGGTGACCATTCAGTAACTTTCCTTGACCATCGGGGGTGCTGTTGTCAAGCAACGTGGCCTGCTCATGCAAGCTTCTGTTCCGTGATACGCTTCAGGAAAACAAAATCTTCACAGTCGACGTCTGCATCTTTACATATCTTGTTTATCGTGCGTTGTAGTCTTTCTATCTCCAACTGAAGCAGTTTCCAAGTTCGTATTGCATGTGTTCTAATAAAAATGGAAATTTTAAATTTTGATATTATCAAATATGTTATTTTTATCTATCCCTCACTGATTTTGAATTTATCATAACGATCATAGTTTTTAAACAAAATCTAGAACATCAAATACTTCGTTCTGAAGTTCAAACCAGTCTCCAATTCATGAGAGAGAATACATAAAACAAATTCTCAAAAATAAAATAAAAGTTATTCTTACACCAGCAATTCACAATGCAGCACGTTTGCAAACTTGTTTGTTGGCTTTGTATCTCTTTTGAGATACAATTTGCGGTGAATGCTGCAGTTTCTGGAGTGAAAATCTCTTGTTTCTCGAAACATTCGAACAATGTGATAAAAAGACTGAAAGACTGAAATACCAATGGTCACTGTCATTCATTAATGAACCTTGGGAAAATTAAGCTTTCTATCCGTATTTAACCCTGAAATCAAACATTTAGTCAACAGATCACATTTACGTTAGTAATTGGCAATAAAACAATTCGGTTGGATGGTTAGCTGCTGAGTCAGGTTTTCTGTATTGTGTTGATCAGGTTCAAGTTGTGACGGATCATCATTCAGTTATTGCACGAGTTCTTATTGTTACAGAGCACACTTCGGTAAACGCAGTTGAAAAGTGTCAGCAAAGAAAATCGATAAAACAGATCAGATTTCAGTTACTGTAGTTCAAAAAATTTTACTTTTCCTACCTTTTCTCCATCTTTCCGCGTGGAAGTACGAAGAAGTCGAAGAAACAATGAGAATAGTTGTCCAAATACATCTTGATATATTTTCGTTCTGTATACAAAAACGACAGAAGTTTTTTCAATGTATTTTTACCAAAAATGGTATTAGAATACTTCGTACTGTCTTCAGATCTGAATAGCACTCACAAAACGCCGTCTCACGTTTTTATAAGACGTGGGTCAGCTGTGGTGAGAAATTCCATTTATCGAGTTTAACTTGTATTCAGAATCTAAAAAAAAGTCTTTTGGAAAGCAAGGGATGATTTCGCCGTCAACTACCTTCGTGCTATCTCCTCCTCGTATACGGAGAATTACCAGATGTGAACAATCGAAAATTCATTGATCGGAGTTTGTTTTTTAAAACAGCTTCAGTGGATTATGCTGCATTTTGAAAAAAAGAATTTGATAAATCATGTGCCGCAAGACAAACTTGACTTTCACCCAATTTCGCTTGAATTTTCAGACTCAAGGTTTGGAACGGGTTATCGCTAGTTCTTTGAGTTTTCATCTGTTGTTCATACTCACAGTGTTAACAAAAGTCTCGAAACACACTAAACAAACAATTCTAGACTGTTATCGATCAACTTACATATCATTCTGCCGGAACCAACTTTTAATTAGTAACCGTTACACATATCTAGCGAAAAGTCTGACCGATTTCAAACGCACGCCAGTCGCATTTTTGTAAAATGAGTACGGTAGGGTCGGGACTCTCACAACGAACATTTAGATTTCTGTGGATTTAAATTATTATTCTTACTTTCAGTCCATCGAAATTGAAGGCGCATTACTCAAATCGTTCTTGTATTTCGAGGCGGAACTGCTACGGTACTAAGACCCCGTTTTACGGAGGTCAGACTTTTTACAGGCAGAGGAATCTATGTGCGTTATTGTTTGAAATTATCACTTTCTCGAATTTCTTTCTGAAAGTAGAATAAAAGTAGAGAAACATATTTTCTGCATTGATAATTGTCTGAAATTTTCTTTCCTCATGAATTCAAATCTGGCGACGTTTGAGTTGATTTCTCGTGTGTGGTAGGTTTGGGATATAGCAAACCTAGGGTAAAACGCTGAAACAGTCGGGTAAAAGCTGTTTGGAAGAGTAAAGGTAAATGGTAAACGAGTAGAAATGAGATGAGCCTTGAGGGCTCGTAGCTGACAAACCTAGACTTAACTGTCTATAGTAGTATCAACCTTTGAGATCTCCCAATACTCCATACCACGAACGGACCAATAAACGGAGAACATCACGTTTTTGCCATGAAAATCAGCTTTGGGGACGTCTGGAGTAGGGGAATCGGCATCTACACAGGCGGGCTTGAGTGCAACATTAGAGTAGGCTATCCACGCTTAATTTCCGTGGATGATATGATCAAGCCATTGAAGACAACGTTTGGAGGAGAGCAGAGACATTGTCATGTCGACGCTCCGATTCCGATCAAACTCGGTGAGATCATGGACTTTTCTTGTATTGTTGTAAAGTTTATTTCGTAAGGCGGATAAAATGGAAATAAGAAAATTAGATAAAAACCACTGGAGTATCTATTGTAATTACGAGCTTTCTGCTATGGTGGTGGGAGGATATTACCAATTGGCATGTGAAAAGATGGGAAGAAGGAGAATTAGAGAAAACAAAAAATGAGAATGTTCTCGTTGATCGACCTGAAATTCTTAGCAGTAGTGGAATGGTCGAAGCCAAACGTGTGCTCCAATTCGCAAGTATTCGCACATGGGTCAGCCTTCACGGCTTCAAGTAGCTTGAGTCGTTGTGGGTCTGCTACCGCACGTGTCGTTGTGGATTGCTACCGCACAAGTCGTGATGAGTCTGCTACCAACGTAATCTTCCCCGTCGAACCTTATGTAACATAATCTGGAATTTAAAATGTGAATCTGTTCAACTGTTGACATAAAAAGTAGGGTTTTGATTCTGAATTTAAAATCGGTGAATTGTTTGTATCCCCATCTCATGGGTTATTATAATAGCTTTCCAGTTTAAGTGGACACCTAATTTTTCTGAATCAGCCTTGTCAGACAGAAAAGTGGTCTGTTGTTGTCAGGACGTCCGATATGAAGCAATGACTTTTGGCTTCCAGAATCAACTCAAAACGGTGCCGTTGAACTACATACACAATCCGTAAATAGAATATGACTATAGACTTGAGTCAAACTGTTTTTTGAAAAAATAATCTTCTCGCCACATCCGCCCGAAGTCTGTTTGTTAGGAGAACCAGACGATCCTGGGACCATTTTCCACTGAAATAATTTGTACTCAAACTAATTAGCCTGTTTTGATTACTTGGGAAAATTGTAGTTGCATGAAAACAAGCGGTGTTTTTTGAGTTCAAAGACTGAATGAAATTACTTTCGAATCGGTTTGAGAAAGGGAAGTTTTCAAAAATTCACAGGTTCATTGATTTTGGTTGAACGGACAAAAACTTTCCCAGAGAAAAACTCTTGGAGAAACTAGGAGGTCGTTATAATCATTATTGAATCATTGATCTTTTTTTTAAATTGTTGTAAAACATGAGTATGACAACAAAGTATATTTCTCCGACAACTTCTGGTCAAAACAGAATCCTTGTTCTAGTTAAAGTATGTTCCTTGAGGATTTTTTCAGCTTGTGCACTTGGAAAAAAACTGTCAAATAAATTTTTGTCTAACAATATTATGAGAAAACCACTCTGTATGTCTGTGAAAAATGTTCAGAGGAGCAAGAACATTTTCGTACCGTTCTAACTCCCAGTCGCGAGAAAAAGACCTTCTGTTAGCTCTGATTTGAGCTCCTCCACCCATCGATTTCACACGTCCAGGAGTGCAAGTAGAATTGTAGTCGTCGATTAAAGACTGGGGAGGCACTTTTTACCGGTCGTCGCTCCCACAATTTTCAGCCCGCAGCTCTTCATTCGGTTTGCCTCGGCTATCGTTCTCACCGTCAACCATTAAGAGAATTCGGCTCTTCTTCAGAATGGCTTCTCTTGAGGACAAGTTCGCTGCTGCGTGCGAGATCGTCAAGCGGCTTCCATCGTCTGGAAGAAAGCCAGCTTCTAATAAGCTGAGACATAACGTTCAAGGACTCATCACCGTCTCCTCCGAGAGCAAGATGCAATTCTATTCGCTCTACAAGCAAGCTACTATTGGTAACGTCAACGTCGAGAGACCTGGATTTCTCCATATCACAGAGAGAAAAAAATGGTAATCTACAACATAAAAGTTTCTAGGAAAACCGTTCACGAAATGAAAAATTGCTTTATCAAGCAATTTTAATTCAATAATTTTTATGAGATTTAGTACATACTAGTTTTTCAAACCCTATAATTGTTTAACTTTTTCCACAAACTTATAAATTGTTTTTTTTGCATTATCACCACGTTGAAAAAAACTGGGTTGGTTTTCAAGCGCTATCGGTGCCTTCTGACTCCAGCAGCCAGTACTCGTCGTTGAATGAAGGTAGAAGCGAGAAAGTCAACGTTGCAAATTCATAGATTAACAGAGACTAATTTTCTATCATGTACGAAACTGAGTTAGATGAGCAATCAATAACCCAACTAATCTTTTTGTTTCTCAAATGGGTAGATAAACGATGTAATTTTGTGGAAAATGAGGTTGTTGATGAGAACTTGAGGTCAAATTGATGACAAAATTATGCTCTATGACAAATGAAGAAGAATTTTTATTCCCTTTTTAGGGACTCCTGGAAGGACCTCGAGGGCATTTCTCAAGAAGAAGCCAAGCAACGTTACGTCTTTCATCTGATTGACATGATCAACAAGGTCGCTAGAGTGAGTTGTCTTTTTCATTAGATGAAACTGTTACTGAAAATTATTCAAAGAAACAATCTTTACAGGAAGTTGACCTTGAGGCATGGCTCGAAGTTGCCGACCCGGTGATCAAGGAGAATCTCGAAGTACTCAGAAGCTGAGATATTCTTGAATAGTACAATTTTCGCAAAGCTTGATGAAATAGTCACAAAAACCCTTGAAACCTGTGATTTCTCTCTCTATTAATAAATAATTCAGTTACAATTTATTCATTTAACCCGATAAAATACATGGAGATCAGAACAAGGACTGGGGGAATCACTGGAAAGATACAAATTTTCACCCGAGTGATTCGAATAACTCATAATCGGTCTTTCTTGTTGTTGGTTTGTTCTCGTTTCTTGTCTTCTTTGTACGCGAAGAAGTGGAACGTGCGGTAAACAATGTGTAGGAAAATGAAGTTGACCACGATTACCACGAACATTGCCGCCATGACAAGAAACGCTGCCAGGTGAGCTGCTGAAATTATGTATAAAAATGTTTCTTCGCTTCATTTTCTTAGTTTGAAGTACTTCTGCGTTAATCGGACTGGATGAACTTGTTTTTCGGATAATTGTTGCCTTGTTCAAAAACATACAACATTATCTTCTTATTGTTTCTGGACACATATATCGCTAGTAGCATGGCCGTTTTCAAACGCGTTCTAATCTCAATTTTGCAGAATGAGTACGGTAAGCCTAACTTAGGGTCGGGACTCTCACAGCGAACAGTTAGATCTTTGTGGATTCAAATTATTATTCTTACTTTCAGCCCAATGAAATCAAAGGCTCATCACTTGAATCGTTTTGTGTTTCGAGACGAAACTGCTACAGTACTAAGTACCCGATTTACGGAGGCCAAATTTTTTTTACAGGTAAAGGAAGCTATGTGCTAGATGCTCAAAAACTTATATTTCTGAACGTTATATTTTTTTGAGTGGAGAAGTTTTTGAATTACTTTTGCTTTCTTTGGAAAAAATCGATAGTTGCATCATTTGACGCATCATCAATTATTTCAAAGTTTTTACTCGTTTCAGAAACAGAAAATACTATTGGCGAATGTTTTATTTTGAACGAAGAAACATCACGTAAGCAAACTTCACGACCAAACTTGTGTTTTGTGATTGCTCCCTTTTTGTTGTCACATTCTGTTTCAGAGAAAAAGTGAAGAAAAAAGTGTGCTCTAGAAATAAAAATAATGTCTTCTCACCTTTGGGAGTCTGATAAGGTCTGTACTGGAAGTCATTTGACTTGTTTCTTATCGCTCTTAGATTCTCCCAAATGTTTCTGTAAAAGTTAATAAGAGAATAACGAAAAATGGTACCTTGAGACTTCATGTGAGCCTCTGCACAGATGCCATAGGCAAACGGCAAATAAAATCAGCAAGCAAAAGTTCCAACAAGTCTGAATGAGATATTCTTCATAAAGAATTCATTATAAAACTCACGTTGAACATTAGATATGGTTTCAGAAGTCTAGATTTTTTCTTTGACATAGCACATAGTACGCAGACTACTGATACAAAGTCCAGGAAAAGAATGAAAGCTTCAAGGTAACCTAAAAATTGTGAATGGTAATAATTGCTCCATGAATGAAATACCATTGAGTCCGAGCTTTGAGATTCCCATGAAGTATAGGATCAAATTAACGATGAACCCAACAAATGATAGAATTCCTACTGCTTTGCACACTTTCTAGAGTAACGTGATGAATTTGATAAAAGTTAGTTTGACCTACCTGTATTTTGACATTGCCACAACAGTAATGACTAGGCGGGATGAGATCTTCAGAAAAGTCAAGAGTGACGACGGTCTCGCGCGCGTCCTTCATGATCCCATTGCCGTTTCCGTTGGCGTCTGGAAGAAGAAGAAGAAGTTCGAAGTAATAAGGTTAAAGAATGGGGGGTTTCGTCTCGGATTATCAGAACTAATAACGAATCACTCACCCCGTTGAGAAGTTAAGGGTCAAAACAAAACTTACAACAAAGACACATCCTAGTGCTGGAACAATAGACAAGTGAAACATAGTCCTTTATTTGATTTTGAGAACTTGGCCGTTCAACACTTTGCAACAAGTTCTCTCGTGTCTTGAAAAGTTCAAATCCTTACAAGTGGTATAACCTACGTAAGTAGAGAGTTTTGATTTGCGCACAAAAATGAAATTATTTTCGCGAAAATTGACAAGTATCATTGGTCAATAACGACTATTATTTGGACCTGCCGTGAGAAAATGGTTAGTGAAAGGGAAGACACAGAGTTTTCTCTGTGAAATTTGGGCGTATCACGTTTCTCATTGTCTGGGGGGGGGGGTGTTTTCTAATTGAGTTGTCGGAAAATAAGCACTCACAGTTATTATAGACAATCGGGAGCTGATCATCGTCAGAAGTCATTTCAGACATTTCTCAAGGTGTGTGCATTGAAAAAAGCCGACGGGCAGGTTTATCATGAATAATTCTGTGTTTCGTGATATGTAACCTGATTGCTCAAGATTGCAAAAACATCATTCAAATAAGTAAACGAAGAAAACGAATAAGCTTGGCTGATTTGAAAGAAGTGATTTCTATCAGCTCGTTTTTTATTACAGCACCTGGCTGAATTGTGATTAATGGCTCCGAATTGATCATCAAAAGGGACCGACTACTTCAAAACTCCACGGGATGAGTAGTCATTGTACAGCAATAAATCACAATCGGAAAAATGTTTACTACCGACCAATTAGCAAATAACCCGTGGTGTTTTTTCTATTACACGCTATCAATCACATAGTTAGGAGAATTGTTGTTCATCTTCTCTGTGAAACAGACAATTTTTCTTCATTTTTTAATAGATAGAGAAAATAACTCACTGAAACTTGAACTCTGTTGGAGCAGGGATTTATTTTTGACGATTGTTTTGAACAACATAGAAAAAAGAACTCAAGAAAATAGAAACTTATCGACTCTTGAATGAGCATTAACCAACTTAGACAAACAAGAAGAATTAACATAAACCTATTCAGATCTTTCACAAATAATACTCACTGTTTGGCCGTTTGAAGACAACAATTCCAGGTATAGGCCGTATAGGTGGCCTGATATTCGGTCTATGTAACGGTTTTACCAAGGGCCTCTGATAACTGCTCATGGGGTCATAGATGAAAACTTAGATGCTACTTCACTTTCAGTCCGCCTCTTGCCCGCAAAACAACAGTTGATAAGAGAGTGTGAATCGAATTTGCCGAGCAATAGACAAAAGCCTTCGAATCCAGCAATGGCACAAATTTGATCGCCGCTTGAAATGATGAGCACGCGATAGAAGTCTACTTGCACGTATTCAAACCTCAACAACTGTTCTTTTTATGAGGCAACCACCGTTCGGACATGTCAGAATGTTGATAACTTGTTTGCTGATGGGGCCCATTACAAAGTACATAAGAGTGGTGGGCTGGGAAGAAAAAAAGAGATCACGAGTATAAAGGTGATCAATCATAGAGACATGATTCGTGCGGTTTAAGCACTTGTTGCAACTGGGTGAGGAAAAAAGAACAACTTTTCTCTCTTAAAAAACCTCAATTTCTAGGAGGTGTCATGAAAAGTTATCAAGAATCTTCTAAATTCGGAATGAAGAATGATGGAAAGCACAAAAAACTTTCTATTAATATAATCTCAAAAGAAAACCAACATTTTCTTGGCGGAGGTGGCGGTTTCTCTCCATTCGCAGTGTTTACTCGAAGCGGTGACTCAGTAACAGCGATACTAGGGATTTCATTCAGATGATCTGGCGGCGGTTCAGCGGGCACAGACTTGAGTCTTTCGATTCGAACTGTTGGGATCGCATGTGCCTGACTGATCCCATTTGCGGGTTTACCGTTGCGAGCCATGCTACGCGAGTAGTACCGCTGGTTGGTCACCTGAATAGTGATAATTACTTTTAAAACTCAATTTTGAGTTCATCTAATGAGTTTTAAAGAAGTCATTATTCGGAAAAATAACATTGGCTCAGGGCCAGTGAGCTAGTCAGGTGTTATCAAAACATTGCAGATAGATTTTTCAAAAAAGCAAACTCATTTTCATATTGAGTAGTGTTTCCTGTGCTCAAAAACTGAATGAGAATCTGTTGACCTTTTGGAATTTTCTTATGAATTTCAAAAACTACATATTTCTAACAGTTCACGAATAACAAACAAAAAACCTGATGGTAGGTGCGGTACCGATGCTGAGCGGACGACAAGGTGTGTGCTTGTGTTGGTCCGGGTTGTTGCGAGATAATATTTGGGAACGGGTGATCACCTGTCGGCGCTAAATGGCTTACACCAGTGAGCTGATGGCTGTTGCTTGAGACCAATCAACGGCCGGCAAGATAGACAGGAAGAATAACATAAGATAGTGAGAGGCTCACCCGTGTTGCTCAACGACTTGTCACCACCTTTCTCACTGAAAAACTGACTTTCACTTTTCCGTTTTCAAATGTCACAACGCTTAAGGAACTAGGCGGGGCTTATATTGTCCTGAAAAGACAATGGTGATTGTAATTAGAATCACAAATTAAGTGTTTTGCCGGAAAAACAAACGTCTGTTAAAAATCAAAATGATAACTTTTGTGAAAAATTAGATAAGTTTGACTGAAAATGAAGAGAAATTACGAAAGTGAAGAATGTGAAGATGACATAATAGAATAGAAGTAGTATAACCTGTACTGTGAATTTTTTTGAAAAAATGTGATCAGAAAGTTAGAACTTTTCTTTAGATTATACTTATCATCTCAAGAATCAGGAATGAACATGTACATCGCTCAGATTTGTCAATTCATAGTGTTTGAATACTACAATCTAAAAAAAAGAACTACAAAAAACGTATAAAAAACATCTTTCGTAATTTTTTTCTTAAAATATCGTGATGGAGGTCATGTTATTTCAAAATCAACGGACGTGGACGTCATTCAAATAATTTGTAATTCTGAAGTGTCCTAACATCTGCTAACATGTGAGGTGATCAGAAGTCGGAGGAAAGAAAGAAGAACATTCAAAGCTTAAAAGAATTCGAAACCAGGGATAGTTGCCGCTTAGAGAGGGAAGAACTGAAGGATGAATGGCACCATCATGTCAATCACGAACCGATTAGATGTTTCAGAATGAATGAAAAGAACGAAGACTTTTGTTTTTCTTAGCTACCTCCAGATTATTTCGAGAATGTTGTCAACAATATCAAGATTAGTCGTTTATTATGTCTTTGATGAGAGACAAAATTAATAGTTGACGCTTATGCAAGAGAAATATGAACATTTTTGTTTTTTAACACTCGTGAGTTGTTGATCGCAGAAATTGAATCAGCTTTACGTTAACGTGATAAGTTTGTACTTGAGCTTTCAGTAAACAAGCTTTGGGGAAATAAAATGAATTATGTACATAATTTCGATTTTATATTCATTTTCTTATAGAATCTAATTTTTCTTTGAAACTTAGTATTTTTGAGAATTTCATATGAAAAAGTATGTTAACAATCTATTTCGATGTTTTTTTCAAAAAACTCATTTAAAATAGGTTTGTTATACAATTGAAGATTGATGTCCCCTTCAACACACCATATAGTCACATCTGATCTAATTTCGTTCTCTGGTCTGTGCGCGAAAACCTCGGCGCGCTCTTTTTTACTGAGACGCACAATAAACAATGAAAAACCTTTCAAGGTAGATACCTGAGAGCTCAAGCGTGCACTGGATACAATGACATCTGAATGGGTGGCTATTTTCCGTAAACTTTCGACCGTCTTTGGTAAATTTGTTCCAATTGGAACATTCTGTGCGTGCAGATCACGTTACGTCTTGAGAGAACAAGTACAATCTGTTGAAGTGTCTTCTGATTTCAGTTCTAGTAAGAGAACAAAAGGAAAATTGATTGTGAAGAAATCTGCAATGAAATAAGACAACGTACCATCAAATTATTAACAAGATTTTCTCAACATGTCAGATGAAATTGAATACAACTCAATGACATATGTTGGAAAAAGTAAGTGAGAAAATTTCAATCAAACACATTTTTCTAGTCCTAAGAGAAAGTTCAAATTCTTGTCGAAAATGTAAAAATATGTGTAAATTTTTCAGAAATTCGGAATAGTAGCGAAGCCATCGCGAGTGTGATTATGAGGAAGCATTGTTTTTCCCTCGCAGTGTTGGTTTATGTTTTTTTTTGCATGGAATCCTGTTCAACTTCTTGTTCATTTGAGCATCATTCGTACTCTCAACAAAAGCAACAAAAGTCAAGAATCCATGTTTCTAACAGTTAAAAATTATCTAGTAGATAGGCTTAGCGCTGGGGATTTTACTATCAGCTTATGTCCTGCGACTACTACTGTCAGGATATGCCCTGCGGCTCATACTGTCAGCTTATGTACTGCGACTACTATTGTCAGAAAGTAGACAACTTTTTAATTCATTTTTCAACAATCATATATATTAAAAACTCTTGAACATCATCTTCACTCTTTATAAAGTTCATTTCAGAAAAGAAACTGAAGTGTTCCCAAAGCGACACACTATCTGTTGCTCCGCACAAACTCCGCCTCCAAGAGCTCGAGGCAGAACAGTTCCCAAGAAGGTCGCCCTTTCGAAACAGTCACTTACCCTCCGCTTAAATATGAAGTTATTTATAACGATCACTGCTTTATTTCTACTACCGCAGGTTCGTTTCATGTTGAGACACATTCAATTACCATATATACGGAGTGGTCAACTCAATGAACGTTGACAGCTTGAACCATTATCCAGTCAGTTCAGTTTATGTGCTTTTTTGTGACATCTTTCAGTTTTCTAATTGGAAACGTTTTAACGGGAGTCTGGGTTTCCAAGCGCCGTTATGAAATGAAAGTTTGGAAAAAGGGTGCAGTTTGATCTAGAGAAATTTTTTAATTGAACGAAACTACTGAAAAAGGTGTCAAAAGTGAGAAACCGACATAACAGGATATTTCAAATTGAATAAAGTATCATTTTTGAAATGTTCAACTTTTCATAGATTTCTAAGTAAAATTCACTTCGAACTGTTGACTTTTATGGTTTTTGACCAATTTTTTTCTAAGGCATATACAAAAATGTGCTTGTATTTAGAGTCATAACTTGAACATATTTGCTATTTATAGAAGTTAATTTACCTTGGTGATAAGTTTCAGAAATAGTTTTCATAATCACAATAACAGTGGGAAACGAAACTTCGTGTTCCTCGGTGGGGTTTGGAAATATGTTTTCAAACCCAACTTTTCTGAATTTCCTCTGTAAATTTGAAATCTTTCTAAGTTTTTCGATTCTTGACTTTCTGGAAAAAATACTTTACAAATTTGCAATAAATATGTAAATAAATTTGCTCAAGTTCGTAGCACATTCATTTCAGAAGTATTAGTTTTTTTTCAATTCGATAGCGTTTCTCGAAATTTTGTTAGAATAGAACTAAGTTTATCAGTTTGTTCGCTTCGTACTAGAAAAACGATCTACTGATCACTAATAAGTGATTGGTTCAAAAACACTTGAACAACATTTTGTGCTAGTAAGAGATTTCCCGATGAAGTGAGTGCGCGTGCTTGCTGTTATTTGTCCGAAAAGTGTCAGATCCCAAAAAGAGCCTGTGCCTCGGTCAATTGTTTTTACACACGCCGATTGTTGTATCTTTGCATTTGGTGCTCGTGCGCGCCGACACTCGTTCATTACCATTGAAACAAAAAAGACGAGCTAAGTGTGCTGTGAATGTACTCGGAATGACCATCAATAGAGCCTTTCCTTAGTATCTAGTTACCATGTCTTGTTTGTACTATACGTGAGTACACTTCACCGCTTGGGGCGAGAACAATGTTCAGGAAGCGACACTATGTATTGTAGTAGTCGAGTATGGTCGAGACAACATTAGTGTATTTCAGATAACTGCAAGTCTTCTGCTGCGAGTGAACGAATTCGGTCTCCATGAGGCTGCCAACTTTACGCGACAATGGCTTTCTATGGCAGGACCACACATGAAGATTCCCGAAATTAAAGTATTTTGTGTTCAACTTCAGTTTTAACGAAATTTTCAGCAATCTTTTGCTAACACATGGGCTGGAGGAGAGATGAAAGTATCGAACATCAGTATCAGTAGATTTGTACCACCTCTCATAAGGTTTCGACCTTCCGACCACTCTTTCTTGTACATGTCCACTCTCAGTGGATATGCTCAGGTTCATTTTTTTTAAACATGAGGCTTCATATAAGAATTATTTGTCATCATAAATCACTAACTTCGGAATAGATGTTTCTCGAAGAAAAAAAGCTGGTTGAAAACACATCAGAAATGCAAAAAAAACAATTTTATAGTGATCAATACACATGAAACACATTACTCAGTAGTTTCTTGTAAAAGATAGGTCCCGGCCGGGATCGATGTTTCTCGAAGAAAAAAAGCTGGTTGAAAACACATCAGAAATGCAAAAAAAACAATTTTATAGTGATCAATACACATGAAACACATTACTCAGTAGTTTCTTGTAAAAGATAGGTCCCGGCCGGGATCGAACCGGCGGCCTTCTGCGTGTAAAGCAGACGTGATAACCACTACACCACGAGACCAGTTGTTTTGCGAGCGCACGGGAGGGTGTTCACCCTCATATGAAGAAGAGGCCGCACACCGAGTGTTTTTCAATCTCGAGTGCAGCCGGAGTGGGATCATTTTTTGCACAACAAATGGTCACTTCTCATGAGTAAACATTGTCAGTTTTTAATCAAACAATACTTGCCCCCAAACACTGTTGACTTTTGTTTTTAGGTGTCAGCAAACTGGGCGATCGATTCTCAAGTGTTGAACATGTTGAAAATACCGCTAGAGGGTCAGATCCACGCTCAGATGACTGGACTAATCTCCGAGATAGCTATGCAGGTGGTGACTCGGATAAATTCAGTATAACAGTAGTTCACAGATTACTCAAGACAACGAAGTAGAAGTGCACCATTGTGTTGCCCAAATTCGCGACTTGAGATTGACACTGCAAGGCTCAATGGCGGCGGATGTTCTGCATTGGTTCAGAACTAGTGTTACTCGTGCCATCAGGAAAACTCTCGAAGAGGTGATACTTTCATCACTCAAGTTTTAATAGTATGCCTTCAGGAGTATTGTGAAATGATGAGAAACCATTGGCTTCCATGGGTTGAAGCCCAACTTATCCAGTTTCCAACGAATCTTACTATTAGCAACACACCATCGGTACTGAAAGAGTATCTCACAGAGACTTTATTCAATTATTATACAGGTTGTACTGGTCCAGTCTCTTCAATCAATTGCGATGACACAACATCATCTGGATTTGAGAATGAGAAGTGATCTTGTTTGGGAGGGAGAATTTGTCGAAAGTACCCCAGTTCAGAATTCTACTCTTCTCAGCATTGGTTGGTGACTATTCTGAAACAATCTTCATAATAAATTCAGATTCATTGCCTCGATCTACCAAAATGGTCGATATGTTCATAGATGAGTACACCGTTCAGAGCATTCTCGCTGCAGCTCATTTTGCTTCTCATTTGAAGTAAGTGTGTAGAAACTCATTCGTTCAATCATTTTAGGACAACAATTGAAAGTCCATTTTTGCGAACAGACTGCGATGTTCTTTGTATTGGAACAGTGCTGCCAGAATTGAATGAAACAATGGCAAACAGGACGTTGAAAATCGAAGCGGCGACTTTGACGCCTCCAGTCATCGTCCTGGAGGAAGGAAGAGCTGTTATTTTCCTCAATGCTTCCTTGAATGTCAGTTATTCAATTATTTTATTCAGCAACTTTCATTTTTAGGTGTACCCTGACCCAGAACTAGACGCCATTGAAGGCAGCATTCTTACGATTCACGTAGAAACCGAGTTCACGCTCACTATGGAAATGAGAAACAAAAAAGTGAAGGGATACATTAATATGGTCAATGCTCAAGCAAACCTTGTTGATACAAAGATTGGACTTCTTTCTCAAAAGGTGAGATCTAGAATGTCCAATGAAATGATGTAATGTTCAGACGGTCGATTTCCTTGTTAACATGTCAACACCATTCCTGGAAGACGCAGTGGACATGATAATCGGACAAGGAATGCTTGTAGGAGACCCGTTCCAGTTCCCATCCGCCAACGAGAACCTAAGCATTCACAACAAGTGTCTAAGGTGGCAGGCGGATATCGTTATGCCAGCTGTCGCAGCCCACACATTTGTCTTCTAAGCTTACCTGCAAACCCTGTGGGTAGTCTCCTCTTCCATACGCACACGGTTCTCTTGGTGTTGTTTGTTGTCATGAAATGTGTGCAGGTTTTGCACTTGTATATAAATTCAATCTCTTTGCGAACTCTGGTCACAATGTTCCAATTTGTTTCAAAGTATTATTTATACCCGTAATGGTCTTCCAACCCTGTGCTGTGATGATTTGCGAATAAACATTTTCACTTCTGTTGTATCGCAAGGTCAATGTGGTACGCCGGTCAATATGATGGGTTTATTGGAAAAGTATACAGAAGCAAAGTATAAAGAAATCGTAGATCCGGAGTGGGCGTGGCCACCAGGGGCGGAGCCAGCGGGATCGGGGTTAGACAACCAGAGTATGGGAACGAGGTAGATCAAATACGAGTTACTCTAGAATTATATACAAGTCACTGTAGAATAATTATTTACTCACTCATAACAACTACTTATTTCTCAAGTAGAGAGCAAGTCTGATGTAGAAAAATGGTTGAAAAGTATCATATAAAAATATCTTCCAAATTATATATGACCATAAATATAAACAACTCGAAAAGAAGGCATCACACCCGATTCATTTTTGTTTGTCTATTGGTTCAGTGTCTATTTTTTGAGCCACTCGAAACTCATCACGTATCAATGATAACCCATTTGAGGGTTCTGCAAATAAAGGAATAGACCATAAACACAGAAACAAATTTATTAGCAATAAATGACTGCTAGTTTCTAAGAAACCCATTTGTGACGGAATGTTACAGTAGATAACTGCATCTTGTTAGATCAATCATCTTTCAGAGTAATAACTGTATTCAAATGTTTACATGTACGCGTGGCTTCCTCGATTCTATCCGTTGAACGAAGTACGTAGTTTTGCCTGGAGTGAATCAAACAGTTAAATCGATCGTTTATAACCCACGTTCCAACTGAATCGTATACCAAGCCGTCAATGTGACCAAGAATCAGAAGTTTGTCATTTTTCGAGTATTCACCAGATGATGGAGAGCATTTACGATTACATTCTCGGATGACCACTGTTAGTGTGTCTAAAGTAATATTTCTTCAAATTTCAAAGTTTTCACGCAGTAGGTACAATATCAGTTTCCAGTGAACAAAATTGGAATCCTACCTGAAACGCTTCCAGAACCCTTTCCGCTCTTATCATAAACTTCCCCAGTCAAGGTGGTATACATTGCTGAGTCTTCTGTTCTCTTCTCCACTTTTTTCACTCTTATAGCAGCTCCTGAATTTATTTTGATTGTCAACTACTTTGAGAAACTGACCAAAGTGTTCTGGTACATAAAGATAATCATGTAAATTCTCTTCTGTATCGTATTCACATTGCTTACATTGGACACTGCAGCTGGTCTCTGCGCAAGAACATACACCTTCAATGTGAATTTGTTGCTATAAAGCTTTTATCCACTCACCTCCTTCGAAACAGACTGTGTCCACTGAAGTTCTGTCTTGAATGGCTCTTCTGATCCTTTTGAAAAAGAATTGATGTGGGTCTGTTGATCTTTTACTTCTGATGATTACGTCAGGGTGAGCGATTGTGAGGAGTCCCACCACGTCTGGAATGGATTTTTTTAAAGGTACACTCTCATTGAGACTCTGAAAAAGTTAAGAATACTCCATATCAATCCGATTCGCTGAATATTTTCCGTCTGAAACTAACCATTGAAGGGGTGCCTGGCAACAATTGCAACTGGCGCCAGATAGATGGGTTCATGACTGTACGGTGGCTCCGTGATTCCTACTTTGTAGCAGACAGTCTTATTGAAGGGTAAATTTGTTAGAAGGAAGTGCATGGCATATGATGACTTTGCTTCGTTCAGAATTTGAATTTCAGTGGAATTCTGAAATTCGTTCCGTTATTTGCAACTTGACGACAAACCTCTGCAACAGACAACAATTTGGGGTTGGTGGAATAACTTGTGAAAACACCATGAGTCATTTCCAGCTTCTTGATAGTCGGGGAGAGAACTCTGTTAGATTACACTTATTCTGTATATTCCATCAACAGTAACCTCAAACACACAGTTTGTTGGATTGTCGTCCTTTGGAAGTGCTGTTGATCGCAAGTAATAACGACTGGATAGTAATCGTCTTGAGTCAGCTGCCGTCTCAGTCGTTGTCTTCTGGTTGCAACCACTCTGATCTCAGCTTTTACCTTGCCGACGCCGGAAGTTTCCAATTTCATCTTTTTCACGTTTGTTGGTAGCTGCAATGTCACTGTGCACTTATGTTTCAGGTTTTCTCACGTGTATCTCTACTGACGTCTCTGTAACATTGATAACTCGTGTTGGACAACCATTGCAAGTAACTGTTACTTGAACATCGCTATTATGATCGATCATCACTTTTCGTTGACGATATTCGTAGAGTGCGCGTGAAGCAAAATAGGTGTCCTGAATCATCGACATTGTTTTGCTTCAAAAAGTTGTACATCTGTTCAACGAAGAGATTCTAATAATTCTCGTTAGTGATTCTTGTCAATTTTTGCCCTAGTAATTCATATAACAACACCAACCAAGGGACTTTCAAAGCTTCCATCTTCTCTCTGTTGCTTGAAAAGCCAGTCTGCAAGCGGATCCCAATCAATTTTCGATCCTAAACATTGTCTTTTTTGACCTCAAGTTTTCAAACTACCTTCAGCACCAGCAGTAATGAATGCCAGAAGACCTAGGCTGTTTACCAGTGTGTCGCCACTCTGCAGTTCCATTATTACATGATCAAAAGTACCAGTTATACCTTCTTCCTTCTTGACGTCAGAATGTCAAATGTGGAAACTTTTTCAATAGTGTTGCTCTGCTCTCCAGCAGACCAGAATGGTTCACGATTAGCTGAAAAGTGTTTTTTTATATCATTCAACAACGGACTGTTTGGAACTGTTCTGAACATTTTGGATGACCTAATGTTCCCATAATCTCAGACAGTGCACAAAAAAATTTCTCCAACATCACTGGATGTTACAGACTAATCCGGAACTCCCAGGTTGATGTATGCCGAAAAAGTTAGCGTTCGTATCTTTATGGACGGTTCTGTGTGTACTTACATAAAAGTTATATCATAGCTAGCACTACCACTCAGTTTTTTTCTCAAAGAGGTTCACGACATGCCTATTACATATTTTTGTTCATTAGCTTCCATATTACCAAAAGTTATTTCAAAAATATTTTTATAAAATTTGAAAAAAATCGCGAAACATTGAAACCAACCATCAACAGTCTCCAACATTTTAATTCTGAGAAGTTCTTGTGTGGCATTACTGGCCATGTAAGAGACTGCCGCCACTGCTCGGTCATCAACCAGGAGAGTTTCATCAAAGTCATAGTAGATTCTGTAGAGACGGCCAAATTCTTCATTAATCTGAAAAATTGAGATTGGGAGGGGAAGTGTTGCAAATTCTTACCGAATTTTGAATATCTTGAACATTTGCTTGATACGCTGAACAATCTTTAGAAACTTGGTACATGACCGACGCCAACATGAATTTTCTATCATATGCATTCTGGATGTCCAGGAACTCTCGGATATCATTAGGTAAGTTGTCATTGATCAGATCTCCAACGGCCTCCGTGATAGTTCTCAATGCTCCAATGATCATGCGCTCTTGCACGGATGCTTCACACAACAGACTTGTTGCAATACTAGTGAAACTGAATGAAATTACAACAATGAGCCTTGTTCTCTCTTACAAAACTGAAATTTCCTTTTGTGAACTGGGTCTTCCATAAACAGCAAATCCACATGGGTCTCCTGAAGTTCCGCAATTCGAGAAACGCATCATTTCCGAAATCACTTAATCAACAGTTTATTCTCTAAAAAGTTCTGAAACGCACAGCTCGAGATTCTCTTTTGAGCCCATTCCAGCTGATAGAGTTCGACGTTCTTCTTCTGAGCAAGAGTTTTGAATCGATAGAGCTCCGTTGACAGTGAACTAATGACATCAGACAAAAATGCACTATTTTGCTCGAAAACACCCCTTTTCAGCCTAGTTTGAACTTCGTTAAAGAATTGCGGCGTCGGAAGAAATTCTGAATATAATCTGTCATGAAATCAAATGTTTAAGAAAACTTGAAAGATCAACTGTGAAGGAATAAACCATTTCAGTGTCTGGAATGTTTGCATATACTCCAGTCACGATTTCAGACGGATTATCGCTGTTACGATGTTCGTCTATTTCTGAAACCAAAATTTCTTCATCTTTTGTTTCCTCCCACCTATGGGTTGTTCTGTTATTTCTGATGGCATCACATCATCTGCAAATTTCAGAACTGGCTTATTGCTGTTGAGAAGGATTCTTCTGTAGTATTCCACTGTATCCGCACGTTTCTGAAACTCATTTTACTTATTCAATCTACCAAGACAGCTCACAGCTATTTTTATTTTAATCTTGACAACGTCTAAAATTTTGCCCACGTCGCAATGATGCATGCCTGGGAAAGAAGCTTCTCTGAAAGGAACGTTCGAAAACAATAGAAGAAATTATTTAACTCTCTCAGCATGAACGTCAGGGTCGTTTCTCCAGTAAGTAAGAATCTCATTGCAAACGTTTTTGTTACCACTCCTTCAGCTGGAGTCAGAGCAACATTGCTGTAGGCTGGTTTTCCACGATTACCAAACGATCCTTCATCAGCACAAATCTTTCTTGGTAGATCCGGCATGCAGATGGAAAACTGTAAGATTAATTTCTGATTCTTTCGAAACAGATGTCTACCTTTGTGAGCTTAGGAATTTTCAATGCAGAAACAGTTATTCTGACGCTGACAGTTTCATTGATGTAAACTTCCTTGGGAATGTCAACATTCATGAAAACCGACTTTTTTGACTGTACATGGGCCGTTGTCGTTGGACACATGCTGATTCGACCTTGATTCCAGAAGACACTAGACACTGCCCACTGCCCAATGTTGTCTGGAGCCGGACTTCTGACAGTTGCTGTACCATCGGATCTTCAATGAAATTCGATCTCAACGGAAGTTTGGCAAATCAAAACAAACCCGAGGATAACAGTGTCGAAAAGCCAGACTTCTTGGAAATTCTCTCTGATTACTAAATGAGGTTCATCAACACTGTTGTCGTTGAAACTTGATAGTTCTCTGCAAAATATTTTTCGTAATGTTCGCAAAACATCATTTGGGTTTGGGACCACTTACGACAACTAATACTGCAGAATGTGTATTTCGGTCAGCCGTTTCTTAGAAAACGTCTGTTAATGAAACTCATGCTGAGTGTTTATACTCAAAATATTAATAAACAATCTGTTTTTAACTTGGCCTCTGCTCACAAATTGCTTTTTTGCAGAAAAGTTTTCTTTTTATTATTCATTGCCACGGCTAAGGCGTTCAACTTCAGTTACTTTCTTTCAATTGGTCAGAGTAATCGTTTTGCAAAATATTTCCTTTCAACTTTTTGTTTTCTCATTTCATAAAATGATAGAAACTCAGAAACTCGATTTACGTCTATTGACATAAACTCACTCCCCTAGTCTTTCCTGTTCATTTTTCGAAATCTCGTTGATCCGAACATACGATTTCCAGTTCGTTTTTCAATTTATTTTTATGGTCTTTCAAAATCCACCGGTTTCTCCTTGAGATGAGATTTGAATTGGTTCAATGGTATCTGATTGGTAGTTAATCCTCTAATAATTTCCACTCTAATCCGTTTTCTTTTTTTCAATTTACTTTTATGGAGTTCCGATTCTAACAATACGTAATTTGTAATTGGTTTCATCAAAACTGAATGTGAAGCGAAATCCGGTTGATCTTACAGTAATTTTCATTTTATTTATTCAATTCACTTTTATGTACTTGAACGGTATCCAATGAATTGAATAACAGAGTGGATTAAAATCAAATCTAATAAAATGTGATTTTTAAATAGTCCAGAAGTCATTTCAATTTCTATTTCTTTATGTGGACTTTTAAATCCTCTGAGTATTTTAACGACATGTTTTTGAAATTAGTTCCGATGAAATATGATTTGTGGTAAATCTAGTAATAATCTCACATTCCGTAGTCTGGCCTTCTTATCTCTTGAATCCTTTGAGCTGGTTTCAACATGAATGAAGCTCCTCTGAGTATGTTCGGGCAGAAACTATCCGTCTTGCATGAACTAATTACTCCAACTGCAAATTGGTTGTACTTTCCATGTTACCATACTTTTTTTTCTATTACTTTCTGTTGGAAGTGGGTTGCACTCCTTGATGATGTACTTCAAGCACACGTTAGAGACCATCGAACTTGAAATTGAGTAGGTCGGGCAGGTCGGCTTCATCAACTTCCCAGCTTCAGAACATTGATTCACTGAAATCACGCTTACAGTATTCTTCGTCATCTCACTTATGCATAAAGACAACTGCAAGTGCACTGAAAGCGTAAATAGTTTCATTTCCTATTTTGCAATCTCTTTTCTAGCTCTTCATTCACTCGGTTTTTGATCTAGAGTAATTCCCTCTCCCTCTTTTCCTATGTGGAACTGGAAATTTCCAAAGTTTCCTCTTTTGCAAAAGCACATAAAGTTTTGAGAAATGTACAAAATTTCAACAATGTGCTCTCATATTTTACGCCCATTCTAGGAGAGAATGCTCGTTTGGGAGATTGAAAAATTACACTGTGCCATTGTCCGTTTTTCAAAGCCTTTATTATCTTGTCAGAGAAAAGAAATCTCAAAATGACATCATTTAATTCTGCCCTTTGCCCCCATACATATAGCTCATCTGCAATAGGATTCTGCATTTGCATTCACTCAAACCAGGATTCACAACACATAGTGCACCCTACCTATCGTTTCGCTGACTCTGCTAACGTCGAGAAGATTCAGAATCTTTGTTTGATACGATTTGGTCTTACGGTTTGCAAACATAGAGAAATCCCACATCTTCTCCAGGAATATGTCATTTTTCTGAAATCAATGACAAATTACAGGCTAAAACTACCAGTTGCCTTACCAAAGTCATGAAGTTGAGTCTATCATCTACTGCCCTATAGATTGCGATTCCTCTGGGTTCACCGCTGAAATCAATCTCCACATTGTCACCAGGTTCAATGCTATCTTCTGGGGTTGTCATCGCACTTTTCATTCCATTTACGATTTTCGACAGTGTCATGGATGCCTGAAATCACGTTTGTTGTTTCCATATCTGTCAGTTACCTTATCGAATTTTTGTCGATGATTGCATTCATCAGAACAATCATTCATGCATAAACCTTATTACAAAGATTTCCGCCTCAGAAACATCTACGTGCGGTTTTTATGTCACAAAGAATGAAGATGATCCAGATTTTGTAACACGCGCAAAAGTATCTGACACAATGTTTTTTTCTACTCTTCTAAATAATTTAGGGGATGTTTCAACGTGTTTCAAAACTTTTGTTCCTGATGGCTCCATTTGAAACAGTCTAGAAACAGCTTTCAAAAACACTCAAAAATTTCAAACCACGTACATTCCAAACTTTCAGTACATGAATGATAAGTTTTTGTCCAACTCCCAAGTTTTACCTGACATTTGTCCTTGATTCTGAACAGAATCATATCCGAAGCATTGTGTGTTTCAGTTGAGTAGATAAAAAATTGACATGTTCCACGCATCAACTCGCTAACTTTGAACGACAACTTCCTATCCATTTTCTGATTGTGGTCACCGCGCAGGATAGTCTGTCCATTGCACAAAATCTGAAAATCGCTTTCGTATATTCAGAAAAAAGGCTATGCACAGCTCTCATCGAGACAATTCTATTAGTCCAATAAGGTTGGTCCACAAATCAACCTCGTCACTATTGTTTCGTTCATGTTGTTTCAATATAATTCACATACTCCTAGAGCAAGAACATACATCGAAAACTAGATAATGTGATAATCTATTGGAAAAGTGTTCTCTCAGAACTACTTTCCAACAAAAATTGGAGTTTATACTGGAAAATATTCATATTGAGGCTGAAATTCATTGAGAATGTCTCCCACTTCACAATGTTATTCAGTTGATATCGTCCAGTCAAATGAATTCGACGTCGTTCTCACTTAGTCTTTGTTTACGTCACCCCTTGGAAGACAACTTGGAAGTTTTATTGAGACTGAGAAATCAACTCTTTTTTACCACTTTTTCAGTCAAGAATATGTATGTTCTGCTTCAGAAATCATCAGATCATTTGTTCCTAATCTTCTCACGTGTCAAAATTAAGCAACTTCTAGTTCAATGCTAATCTTCAGTCCTTTTTTCTATTTTTTGGTTGCCTGAGAAACATTTCTCAAGACGTTCGCAATCCTTCTTCTTCTTTTTGTGCACTCGACTAGGTGCGAACAAATAATGTATTATATCTGAATACTTGATTATACAACCGATGTGGTTCCTTCATTGTGAGAGGGAAACTCAACCCTTCCAGTAAAAGTGGTCTTCTTTTCATGAGCATAAGGCTCTTCCCAGCATCACACGAGACAACTAGTTCTTTGAGCCTTTCAATCTTCAATTGAATGACTCTTATTAGAATTCTTACTCATTTCTTCCCACCAACTCGAGTAAATTCTTATTTTTATCGAAAAATCTTGTCAACTTACAGTTATAATTTCATTTCTTTCTGAGTATGAACCAAGTTCCATCAGAGTGGTTCGATCATTTTGTTTTGAACGAAGGCTTTTCGATGGAAAATTATCTTTTTTTCTTTTGGCTACTCTGCAGGAAGATTTTGCAGATGCAAGTAGTTATTTTCGAATCAATGCTTTTTTGGGTGGAAACTTCCATCCCCCTCGCTGTATAGACTTGTCTCAGACAGAATACATCATCTATTGTCAGTCTGAATTATAAAAATCATGATTGAATATAACCGTGATTGAAGTACCCGCGGATGCTTTCAAGCAGTAACTATTGAAATACATTTAATGTTCATCGAAAAATCAACCGTGGGGTAAAAGGTTCACAATCTACGTTGTCTATCCTAGATATTCACTCTTCAGTTATTCATTGTGTCCAAGATGAACGTGTTAGTTTCGCATCAGATATGTGGGTTCACATTAGGAAAACAAGAACTCTTCGATGAGCGTTCATATTTGTTTATTTAAACTCCATCAGAATAAGTGATAATTATTCTTTGTCTGGAGTTTTGAATAGGAATTTTCGTCTAGTTTAATACGCTTTCTCAGAGTCTTTCAAAATAAAATTTAAGTCTGATTCCGACCTGTCATTAACGGTTTGTGAACATTTTCACTTCGTTATTATGTTTAGTTTCTGGAGATCGATTCTATAACCTTCATTTCCTTATGAAACAAGAGTGAAACCCAAAACTCACCAAGTAACTGAGATTCTGATTGTCGGTGGTCTGAATCTCCAGGTTCACTTGCTCCCCAACTTCATAAACAGCTTGTGGCTTCGGAATACTGATGAAGTGCTTGCCAGACGTATCTTTCAAATTTGGAATGAACATGGTTTTAGTTTTCGAGAAACCGTGTTTCAACTTTTGCTTGGCCTGAAATCCTGTTTCAACTTTTTTCAAGATTTATGGTGCTTCAATATTCACACACTTGTGGCCAGAATTTGTATCTTGTTGACAATTTCGAATTTTTCAGCGGCGACTGTCTGTATTTCACATAGATTCTTTCACATTATTAAAGAAAATTCACCACAGTTTCACCTGTTCTCTGCAATTCGCTTGTTTGTGTCAGCTCAGCATAAAACATGTGACCATTTCCAATTATTTTCTTTTCAAATCAATTATCCTTCAGTCATATTAATAAAACTAGATGAAAAAAACCAACTCAAAATTCATATTAGATTCAAGATTCATGTCCTATAAGGACAAGTACATCTAGATACTTCAGTTCCGATTAGTAAAAATATATTTTTTCATGAAGTTTTCGAATTAAAATGACTAACATCAACTCTGATGACGTTACAAAGCGATCTCCACTGTTTTGTGAGTAAGAATTGTGCCACATTCTGCGGTTGGACTTGGAGTTCACTGCTGACTTCCCCAATGTTGCTCGTAATGTTTCCAATACACTTTAAAGAAAGCCAAACTTCTCCAGTGTCCGGAGACCCTTCGACCTGAATTTTGTGGCCATGAATGTTTCTTGAAAATATCTTAGCTGTCACTAACTGTGTGCTCAGAGTACATGTGTCAATAATGAGTGTATGGAGTTTCTGAATTCAACCTCTGTTCTACACCGTCTATATCATTTTTTTGAAAGTATCAGAACTAAGAAAAAACGCATCCCACTTCACCACGCCCACGTAATTTCATCCCACAGTGACTTCAGAATTTTGATTATATGTCCAAACAGAATTTTCAAAAAAGTACTTTTCGGTCAAGTTATAAAATATTCGCCTCAAAACATCAGAACGTTGTGTCTGTCTGAAAGGTGACAACCCAAAGTTGTCAAGATATAAGAATGCACTTCGGCAATATTTCTTTAATTGCGTTACATTCGAATCCATTTTCCAAAATAGCACAATACTTGTTTACCAACTAACACGTGGAATTTTAGAGTTTTTTTTTGCAAGACTCATCGAACTTGGTTGAGCTTTTGAAATTCCCATAAAATTTTATGAAGACATTTGTTCTTCTCACTTCGTGAAAAGGCATGAACATATTTCAAATCCCGCACGCAAGTATGGTGAACGGAAATATCTCTTTACCAAACTCTTCAGTTCTGGAAACTCACCAATAGTGGCAGTTGTGCGACGGATGGTGCGAAGAACGGTCTCATAGGTATAATGTTGAATTTGGGGCTGAGAGGGTCCCAAAGTAACTTTATATCATTCCTCGATCCAGTTCCATGGTCTCTAACCTCGATGACAACCTGAAACTTTGAGTCATCCTAGCTTTGCCTTCTCGCATCCAACCTGCTGAGTGTAATCATCGTGTTTGTTGCAAATCTGCATATCTACTGTACTCGACCAAACTCCATTGTTCAGCTGGAAAATATATGTATTTTGAATATTTCATCGAAAATTTTTCAGAATATTCACAAACTGCGTGCCCTCTGTGTGTTTTGTATCATGTCCGCCTAATCCTATGTTTTCCAATTTTCAAAGATCTGATTAGACGAAAGTGCAGACAAGTTTGAAGATTTAAGGATTCTCAGGGAAGAAGGTCGTTTAAATTTAGGCCCAACCCCCTTGAAAGGATTCAGTATTCTCAGCTTGTGTCCTTCTGGTTTCAGACAATGATGGAAATTCACCATTGCTAATTTTATGTCGTAGTCAATGAATCTTTGGAATTTTTAGGTCATAACTCTGAGAAAAACGTGAATTCTTGTAAACTTGACATTTCTAGCTTGTGTCCTTCTGATTTCAGAGATTATTCAAAATGCACCTGTCATTTCATGATTGTCTGAAAGGTGTTAGCACTTTCGATGACGATTTGAGTACAAAAAATAAATTATATTTTCCTAATCAGACATTTTGACGACACTCTGTTCAATTTTCGTCTCAGAAGCTCATTCAACCACATAGCTCCACGTTCTAATGTATTCAATTGATAATATCTAATGATACTTCAGATGAATAACACGACAGAGATAGAGATGTTAGATCCACCGACTCACTTGCTCAGCGATTATATCGAAATGATTTATCTTAGTGTAGTGGTGCTTATTGGGATACCATCGAATATTGTCATTTTCTGTAAGTTGCTCCGAGAGCTGAAGCAGGGGCGCAAGGGTACAGTAAAGGTAGGTCGATTCACATTTTCCGCCTCAATCCAAGTTTCAGACTGCGTTTGTGATTTTGAAAATTCATCTCAACGTCACAGATATTTTGCTTTTGGTTTTTGCTTTTGGTAAACTCATGTGGCTTACTACATATGAATGGGTTGGTGGTGATTTGCTGTGTAGATTTTTCCAGGTGAGTCAAAACTTGGAATTTTTTGGGAAAACTTCAATTTTAGTTTTTCTGCATGTTCTCACTCTACAGCTCGTCTAATATAATTGTCTGCGTCGCTCTGGACAGACTAAGAAATGTATTTGGCGCCAATAAAGTTCATGCCAATTCGGTAAGAAGAATCTATGTTACAAAATGCAAGAAAAAACTATCACAGGAAAAAGCGACAGTCCTTCTTCTAACTACAACCTGGATCTACTGCTTGATTATCAGCCTACCGCAACTATTCTTGTGGCAAACTTTCTCAATCAAAGAGTACGGTGGTTGGGTACAATGTACTGATGTTTGGCAAATTCATAGGTTAGATAGTCTTTAAACTAGAAGTAAACAATTTGCTGTTCAGGTACGGTGGACATGCTTTAGATGATGATTCTATATTCCTGAGTGAGTATGTTGAAACTGCATACAATATACTGCATCTAGTGAGCTTTTTTTTACTTCCTTCTTAAAGAAAAGATCCAGATTCTTGTATTCTGGGGACCTTTGCTCGTTCTGATAGTGAGCTACACACTCATCGCCACTCGATTGATGAAGTACTCTGTGAAAGGACCAATGTCAAACGTACACTATCCCGACGAAAAAAATGGCGACATTGCTCTTCAGAACATTCAAAAAACTCAGCCGAGCGCAGTAGAACCGAAAGATGTCATAATTCAAGTGAATGGGGACGCTGTGACTACACAAACTTGTGAAAGACAGGTAAATCTGTTCCCACTCTCATCTACAAGATGAACTCCAGGTTTTGATGAACAACGACGAGTCAAATATTATCCGTCCAGTTATAGTGAATCCTGGTTAGCAAAAACGATGAAAAAATGTCAACGTGAGATTTTAGCACGTTCATGCCTGAAAGCACCGGCGTGGCATAGTAAACTACGTGGACACGTTTTCAAAACATCCATGTTAGTTATTCTAACTCATTTTCTCTTCTGGTTCCCGTACAACGCCTTGGGCTTGATGAAGTACGTGAACTACCCGTTCTATGAGTGAGTTACCAAACTAGGAAAACAATCCACACGTTTTTTATTCAGGCAACTCAGTACCCATGCGAGCGTCTTCAAAGATCTCCAAATCCTCATAACACTCATCAATCCATTTATTTATGGTTTTGGGAAATAATTGTAAATCCTGTTTGATTTTTTCTGTATAAATTGTATGCTTGGGTGGTCAGAGAAAAGTCTCATTCAGACATGAGTCAGAAGTTCTTTTCGTTGGTCTGTTTTTTTCTGCTTGATTAAACTTTATCCAGTAACGATTGTGCACATTTTTGACTTCCATATTCATAAAAGGCATACTTAACAAGATTCGCCGTGTATGTGACTGCAAAAAGTACTTAAAAACATAGAAAACGGTTGAAAAATATGATCACTGTAAATTCTTCATTCCAGGAAAATGTTGAGCTCACACTTGTTTTATCGATTTAGTTAATTGGTTGAGCAACTTGATCGGCGCCACTTTTTTCCATAGGAATGTTCTAATTGGTACATCAACAAAAAGTAACACGGATCGCTTTTCGTACATGTTATTTTGCGTCCTACAAGTTTCTTTCTTCAGCTCGCAAACTTTTTGTAAAACGTCAGCGTAACAAGAAACACTACAATTTGGCTAATGTTGAGAAAATAATGTTCCACGCAATCTCTCCTACTTTTCTCACCCTTTTCCAAAGTTTACAGAGTGACAAGAAGTTTCTTCCTCTCATTTTGATTTTCAAATGTAATTATCAATAAAATATCGAGATTCTTCAACTGTATGAAAAAAACTTTAGGTTGCCTGAAAGTATTCGGTCCACATCATATTTTGATAGTATGCTTTTTTCCACAAAATTGTAAAATTGTATTAACTTTCAAAGAAAATCCAGGAGTATAAAATTCAAATTCCATTGAGGAACATAGCCCAAAGCAAGATTTATACATAAATGTTTTATGAGAACCATAACACAAGTGCTCCAGAACCTCAGAGTACGAACTTTTCATTCATTCAGCTAAAAAAACGCGGGTTGCTGTAATCCGATTTTTTCTTACATGTATTCTTCGAGAAATGATGATAAGATAATAAAAAAACATATGATTCTTGTCAGATATCTTGAGAAACTTGCTCCATATCGTGTTTCATAATAACAAGTGTTCGGTTTTTTTCAGTTTTCAGAGGATTTATCCCTCTACGTCGTCTGAATCATCATTTTCTTTAACACAGATTAGAAAATCTTTGATACTTTCTGCATTGAAACATTCTTTCGTAAGAATTAGGCAAATCTTTTTGTGCTTCAGTGCATCGGATAATTTTATTTAAATGTTGCGTTCTAGAGCTTATCAAATGACTAATATCTAAATTTACACTAGATGAGTTTAGAAATAAAAATTTAAAAATTAGTTTAATAGGTGTAGAAATGAAAATAAATAAAAATTTTAAAGTTATCCAATTTTTAATGTATGAAAAGCTCGAAAACAAGGAGGAAATATTGAAAACAGTAATTGCGAATATTTGTTTTTTCGGAGAATTATAATAGAGCACTTTAAAGATCACCGTAACCCATTCAACTTCTACTTTGATTTTCACTTCTCACGTTCTGGATTCTGAGAATTGCTAGCTTCAGTCTAGTGGTTATTAGAAGCTGACACAAATTTATTTTGCTACTTGTGTTTATCTATTTCTAGTAAGTGCATACGCATCTGCTTTTCAACAAGAAAACACACTCATTTTTCTAAATTACCCCTATTCTGAGCACTGGATGAATTTTTTCCAGTCCTTCGAAAACATCATTAATTGAGGCGCGGCGTGCACTTTGAATGGTTTACCATCAAGTAAGTCGCCGATCTGCTCTTTTCTGGAGCAATACATCTTTCCAGAGCAGAAAACACCCAGTTAGCTAAGTTTTTGGCAGAGAAACAAGTATCTGGTCACAATGGCCCGATTGTAGTTTTTCATCCTATTCACCCACATTTCGATCAAATAAATTGAGCCTTTTACGTCATAACATAGTTATTTTGTTTGTTCGTGTTGGTGCTGCTCCGCTGGGAAGGTTGCTAAACTGTTATAAGATTAAAACAGGGACTCGGTCTTTGGTCATTGGATTTTTTTTTCAGATTTCTCATGTATAGAAAAAACAACACATGTTCTTAGAACAAGAAAACTGAGAAAATCAATGAATGGATGTACTTTTAGACCACCACAAGAAAGTTACCAAATCTTTCACATTAAGAAAATGACGTGTTCAGTAGTTTTAACTTTTCTTCCAAAACAGGTTATTCAAATGAACATCATTATAAAAAGTGAAAGCGTGAGAAAACTCATTATTTCTGTAGTCAAAACCTCATGATTAATTTCCGATTCTCGTTTTTTTCATTATCAAAGTAAGAATAATCTGAATGAGATTTTCTTAATTCTCAACTCTTTTCGAACTCGTGCCTATCTAGAAACTACTTTGTCACAAGCGGAAGTGATTCAAGACTGGCTTCAACTAACACCCACAATGGATTTTCATAATCAAAAACGAGTTTATCCTTATGAAAGCTGTTGATTCTTTGTGTTGTTGGAAGAGTGAAAAAGTTCACCAAGAATTCGTTCAATGTTGAAGTCCTAAGGAAACAATTGCAACATACCAAGAAGCTAGTACTTACAGACAGCTTGTACATACAAATCATCTTCCAAGTACTACGGAACATCATTAAGGTTCACCAAATTGACTTTAATCTGCCTATTTCTACCTCACTTCCTGTTATGCGCGGTAAATGTTAAGAAATTAGAACTACTACGAATAACAACATTTTTGAATACTGTTGTCACATTCAGATTTAGAATCTTGTTTTTCTAATGAACTTCTCAAAGGGTTGGTCATGTAAGTAATTGACTTCCGGTTTCCACGTACTGCATGTTAACCTGTGTAGAGTTTTTCAACCTTCTGAATGACTTCTCTCAACTGTAAAAATTCTGATATTCAAGAACTTGTGTATTATTATTATTAGGTATTGAATCTCATGAATTCATGGGACAAGAATATGCGGAAGCATTTAGTGACGATGAAAACATCTCAGATTTCGACAATGTTGTTGTTTTTTGCTTCAGACCTTGCGAAGTTCAGAGTTTTTTCAGAGAAGCTTACAAATAATTTTTTAATCTAAACGTTCCATTTACCTTTCTCTCATCATTTTTCTATTGTGATTTCCCCTTTGAACGAGAGAAATTTACCTGAGGAGAGTGGATTTAATGAATGTCCTCAGACGTATGTACTTTACTCCGACGTATTCAATTTCACATATATTCATCTTCAATCAAATCCGCTTACTCATCTCATCGAGCAGACAGACCAAAGAAACTAACGATACGCCTGGGAATGCGAAAACGCTACAAAAACGCCTCACATTCGCTGAAAACACACAATTTTCACCCACAGTTCTCAATTAACATTTTGTTTGTTTTCGGTTAATTTTTGTAGTTCCCGATCTATTTCTACGAAACTTGAGAGATGCCTGTCATGTTCTCACGCCCTCAGCCTAAAATAGACCCGTCAAATGACATTTCGCAGACCAATTTGTTGCTTAATATCTACCTTGTGTATTCTGAAGACCCCTTTTATTTTCACAACTGCAGGAACATTTGCACGCACCCTTTGTGAGGCAAGTTCAGTGATCATCCACTGATTGGAATCTGAAAACAGGAAAATCAGGCTGCGCTGCCAGAGTACATGTCAGAGCTATTGTTGAGAAGTCTTTCGAGTACTCTGCAAGTCGCTCAATGTTGTTATGGCAAGACTCGTCAGGATCTTGATAAAAGGTCGCCCAAGTTCTCATGAATAAATTTTCCAATGACTTCAGATCCCTAAAATAGGATTCTGGGGTGGGGATAACTCAACGAATAAAAACCTGAATTTATTTTGTTAGGAGCATAGTTTAAGAAGTAAAATTAGCGTTACATTTGCTAGTACCTTCACAACGGCAGAGAAAAGTTGTGTTTTCTTTTTTTCAAACTTACGAACTTTCAGTGTACAAAACAAAATTAATTCTAAATTTGGAAAAGCTTGCCTCATGTTCTGAAAGCAGAAGGGCATTTTTCCATCTGTTTCGGACACACCACGAAAGCAGAATAAAAAAGATCTATATAAAAAAGGAAAACTATCATTTTATTATTGTGTTTCGATCTGACTTAATTTATGTCGTATCATTTCCTGTTTCTAAAAGCGGGAAAGTATCAAAATCGATATCCATTCTGAAAACACTACTCCGCGTTTGTAGGAAACATTTGTAGGCAGCTCTAACAGGATTAAAATTGTGTTTCCTTACGTAGAGACAGATCTCGTTACGTTGAGGAAAGATTGTTATTTCCTACTGCTAACGACTTATATTTGAATTTGTTAATCACTCCTATTCACTACTTACTAGCATCAGCAAGAGTATGCACCTTGCAGAATGATGTTATGAATCTGCTCTGACGTGGCGGTTTCTATTTCTTCCCGCTTTCACCCGAATTTTGACTTCCTAACGCAATTCTCAGAAGAAGATTGATGGGTGCATTCCTTGCTTAGCAAAAACCATTAAAATCCCTCTCATCCTTGCCAACCATCATCAATCCAATAATTATGAATTTTGGAATGTGAAGAGGAGAATCTCGGTGGCTGAGTTGGGGGTCTCCGCTCCATGAAACACGTACACACGTTTATAATGAAAAACATCAGAAGAGTTTGTAGCATGTCTAGTAATTTAATGACGTACAAATATGATGTCTCTGGGGTGGTTCAGTTCACATTTATACCGTTATTTTCACTTCGAGCAATGTCTGTAGACCACGCTCGTTCCTTCTCGAAAAATACTTTCAACACGTTTGAAATCCAAATATAAAAAGGGCAATTCTGTCTGGCAACATTGGAAAAGTTCAAAGTTCCAAAGCGGACAACACTTCTCGTCCCTAGTCTAGTTCAGATCAAACTTCAACAAGCTGATTTCCGTCCTAACAGATCGAATCCTACTTATCAGCCGTATTTTGCAGAAAACTTGTGATCACGGAAAACAAGTGTTGGTGGTGAATTAGCATGTGCAATTTCAATCTTACTACGTAAATGTTCTCCAAATGACTTATCTCTGAGCAGGGGTTGTTTTCAAGTTTTTTTCTTTTGAATTTTGTGAAAATTATAGTCCAAAACACCTTTCATAACCATATCAGCAAACTCCTGTTCGATTTACGTCTGGAGCAACCTCAATAATATCCCTAGAACTTCCAGTCAGAGCCCCCATTGTGGCTTTTGATGAAGAATTTCGCACAAACATTATAGCTGAAGGAGAGAATTCTCGGTTTTCTTTTTCTATCATGTTCACTACTGTCTGAAAATCGCGTTATCACTGACAATTTCTACAATTATTGTTTTTTGCGATGAGTGTAATCATAAAAACCACATTTTTTGCAAACATGAACATGTTTGTAGAAGACTCAATATTGAAAAATGAAATTCCAAAACTTTAAAGACCAAAAACCTCATAAAACTTATTTTTTATACCAGACACTCATAAGAGATCAGCCTATTATTTTGAAGAAACTGCTCACATACAGAGCATATGATTACTTTATTGTCCAGGGTCATTATTTCTGCGAATCAAACAAGAAACGTTTAATTAGAGAGAACAGTTGGAAATTATCATAGCCCAATCCTTTTCAGTTCAACATTCTATGAGCGTTCGATTGTGCTTCATCTTTGTTTTTCTTTCAAATTTGACGACCTTTATGTCAGCTCACTTTAGTATTCATGTATACGTTTTATTCACACATCTGTTCGTCCGACTTCTGTTTGTTTGTACTCTCATCATGTCATTTTCAGATGGCAACCAATGACACGGAAATACCAGAACGACTCGTTGTCGAGAATATCGAGATAGTCTTCCTGGTTTTTGTTGTTTCACTAGCTCTGATTCTTAACAGCATGGTGTTCATCCAGCTTTTGACAAACAAAAAGTAAGTCAGATTCCGTTGGTCAAAAAGACATCAAATTATTTTCATTTCATTCGCCGCAATCAACTAAATTTATAGCGATGAGTCATGTACGCGGGTGGCAGAATAATATTTTCTCTCAAGTATCATGTACATTCAGAAAGACCAAACCAAGACCAAACAACACAATCCAGAAGAATTCTTTCTTTCTGTTCAAACTCAACTTATGCATATCGGACTTCTGTATTCTTCTTATCTACGCAACGGGGAAGGTTATCTCAAAAAATTGAAAAAAAAAAAACTGACCAAAGTACTTCAGCTTTTCTGGCTGACAACTTTTGAATGGAAGCTGGGAGACACAGGATGTAAAATATACAAACTTCTGTCGTCTTTTTCTTTCTATGCCAACTCAAACATCATCGTTGCAATTGCTTACGACCGTTTCAAGGTTGTCTACACCAGTCAAATACAGGGTGACGAATGTCATCACGAATTATTGAAATGGATATTTCTAGGAGCAACCAGTGTCATACGAGTCAAGTGCCTACTCATCGCATGTTGGCTCCTAGCCTTCCTTTGTGCTTTACCGCAGTTTTTTACCTGGAAAACGATCCAGATTGGCGATAACTGGGACCAATGTGTTACTGTGTTTACGGTGAGTTTTATCTGAGTGAATAAACAATTTACGCCACGTTTTTCTTTCAACGTGGGTGTCTCCGGCATTGTGAATGTTAAGATGCACTTCTACCAGAATACCACAACACCGGCGATCGAACAACGAGCCTTATTCTACGAGATCAGCCATCAGCTGACTGTCTTCTGGATACCTCTACTTATCATCCTTGTGTGCTATCTGCTCATTGTCGTAAAACTTCTCTCCTACAACATCAAACCAAGTGACATGTTCAGCAGTGATGCGTTTGACAATGAAGAAAGGTGACAAAAAAGTTCCCACAAAGGTCATCATAATATTTATTCAGCTATAGTTTGAAGTCCTTGCCAGCTGGAGAGCAGATTCTCCTCACGGCTCCCATCAATTCTGTCAGGAGGTGGTCTACGAGAATTCAGAAGAAAGTTTCCACGAGTACTCGGAACAACAGTGCTCACAGCACGTCAGAGCAGCGTACATTTTTTCCCACCTGGAGAACGCAACTTGGCTCACAAGTGTTCAGAAGTGCATGTCTCATTATTCTAACTCATGTGGTTCTTTGGCTCCCTTACAATACAATTAGTGCCACCAGGTGAAAAAACCTTTGAAAATGCTCAAAACCCATCTTCCAGATTTGTCAACGAAGAGTTCTACCAGAAAGTCATGGAAAACGGAGGAAACTTTTTGGAAGACTTGATCATAGTCAACTGCTTTTTGAATCCACTACTCTATACGAATCGGAAACGCGCTGTACGTAGGAATACACCACCAATAATTGTGAATTAATCGATTTCATAATAATAGGCATCATTTTTCCCTCTGATAAATATTTCGACTTACCTCGCTGGATTTCGCTTTTATGAGAGCAGAATGATCGGATTCATGTGCTGAGTTGTTTGAACAGAAGATTATGAAAGTTCCATTTATCGGGGCTCCGTGAAAGTATCTAAAACAAAAATTGATGGTGTTTAAACTGAATGCATTGGTTCTCATGGAATGAAATTTTTTTAATGACTGCAAAACAATTTCAATTTTGTAAAAAAAAAGTTTCGAATTCTTGTATTCCAAACGACAAAATTAATAATGGAGCTTCTCACCTCGCATCTATACTGATACCAGTACTCTCAATATCCGAGTCATCGTCAATACTTGCTGTCAATTTGAATGCCGGGAGATCTGAAACTCATTCATTGGTTTAGAATAAAAAATAATTTTACCATATTCTTTCACTTGGAAGTTAGCTGAGAAGGTTAAAAGTGGGTCAGTGACACCTGATGCTCGAGCAAGAACTTTCCATTCCCCATAGAAAAGATGCTCAGGGAGCTCGAACTCTTCTTTCAAAACTGGATTTAACTCCACTGATTTAGACTTTCGTACGAGCTCGAAGCCTTCGGAGTTCTGCAAGATGTTAGATAATAATGATGAGAACAGTTCTTACGATGAGAATGAACTCCAACTGCTCGCTGTAGATTTTTCCTTGTGATGTCAGAGGTAAAGCTCGTACTTGCACTGAAAAAATGAAGTAGATTGTTGATATTGGATGTATTGACGATTGAAGACGTTGCTAGATATTCAGTTCATCATCACAGAAAAATGCTCAAATTGAATTTTCGTCCATACCAGTTTCTCCCGCTTTGTAAATAGTCTTGTCTGTTTGAATGTGCACAGCGAAAAGATCAGGTCGGACTGGTAATGTAACAAAAACTTCTTCATGTCCAGATACCTGAACATGAGCATTCATTCTACATTGAACAACTCCAACTCACCTCAATTTTTATATCAAGAACATCAGGAGCATTATGTAATGGCACAGCGAGTGCTTTCGGAATACCAGTTTTGAGTTCACGTTCTGTTATGGTTTTTAGTAGTTGTGTCCCGTGTAGAATTCGTAGTTTGAGATCAACGTTATTCTTTTGCTGTAAACAGTTTTAGAAAAATTTTATGTACTTGAATCAGGTTGAAAGATGAATAACAAGATTCTTTTTACTCATTTCTCAAAAAAGCAGAAATTTTCTGATGCTATGCGGTGTTTAAAGTCGTCAGCACGTAACTTGGGATTTATATAGTTTTTTTTTCAATTTGAGAGCTGAAGTAACACATTTTCCGAAAGCTTGAGAAAATCTTTGTCTGTTTCAATGGTCGGAAGAAATAGCTATGAACAACTCACCAAAACTTGGGTGATCGAGATACTACTAGTGTCATTTTGCTTCAAGTAAGGTGGGAGGATTACCAGGGGGCTTGGTCTGAAGTCAGTAGTACAAATCTTTATGGGATCGATGAAAAAACCTCCGTGCAGCTGAAACATTTGCAAATACGAGCTGTGCTATGAACAGGTACGCAATCATCATCGCTTCATTCTAGTGTTCGCCTGAAACCACAAATGCTGAATGAATCAAAAAATGTTTATCAGGCTTTTTCAGAAAAAGAAAATAATTAATACTTTCATCTAATGATTATTCACAGAGAATTAAAAAATTACGAGAAACTTCAAGGTAGTTGTTGTAAGACATTTTTAAAAGCTTAGAAGTCTTGAACCTCTCGAGAAAATGTCAGTTTAAGCAAACATCTGGAACTGAGCTATTACACACATTCTGATTGCATGAGAGGAAGCGAGTCAAAACTGTTCAGAATTGATGGGGAAAACGTGAGATTTTGAATTTTGTAGTTTTTTCTTCATGACAACACTAAAAACACAGATTCTGATCGGGTCACGAATGTTCATTAGGAGTTGACTGAGTCAACATCGAGAGGATTTCCATGGCTCGAACAAATTTCAACTAAATCGTTATTTTCTGATGAGAGAGAAACTAAATTATGATACAGTTAGAAAATTTTGATGCTGTGAAAGATCAAGAAGAAAAATTTTGTAAGAATAAGAAATTTTGAAGAAGGTTTCCGAACGAGTATCAAAGAATTCACTCATAAATTCTCAAAAAAGTACGTTTTGATTGTTTCCGTGTGGAATATGAAAATGAATGAAGTATCAGAACCTAGGAATTTGGGTTTTATACTTCAACCTGTTGGGAGACGCGGCGTGATGGTTGTTTAGGAAACGGATAACTCGACAATCGGGCAAGTTTCGTTAGTCGGCAGAAACACACTAATTTTATTCCATCTTCACTAAATTACAAGAATGGATACTTTCAAGAAGAACGAGTTGAGTCAAAGAGAAGGCGCTTCTTCTCTGAGTTCAATTTTATTTTTGGAGGAAAAGAGAGATGGAGAGAGAGAGGGAGAGAGAGAGAGAGAGACAGAGAAAGCAAAAGAGGAACAGAGATAAAGAAAAAGATAGCGAGAGGATATTATTCAGGCTTGTGAAAGTTTAATCCTTTATAGAATAGACGACGAAAAAGAAGGTTTTCATTCGAAAAAAGAAATTAGAAGTCATTTTCTCTTGATTTTTTTGTTTTTTCTAGAAATGGAATCGAGGCTGATTTTTCAGGGTCTCTCTCTATATATCGGTTTTTTGTTTGTCGTTTGTTTCTTCATTTCCTGTTTGGAAAAGAGTAGCTGAAGAGAATTGTGTTATGTCTTTTCCGAACGGAGCGAGCTTTGCGAGCTCAAAAATGTGAAAAAAAGTTGCCATGAAACAGCAATTGTGACTACCTCAAGAACAAAACGTAATTATATCGATGGGAAAAATGAACAAGCGGGAAATTTCTCAGAAAGTTATTTTTCAATAATCTGAATCGCAGAATTTTAATGATCAAAAAAGGTACGGTGAAGTTGAAGAACATTTTCAGCAACAGAAAACATAGAAAAAAAGAGAATTCTTGATTTTTTAATATTTAGAAGTTTGGGAAAAGCGAGTAGTCTAAGAACTGCAATAACTTGTCATTCTTATTAGTTGAGCATTCAGAAAAAAATATCAGCGGAATTTTTTAAAACAATGCTGTTTTTCCGGAAAGAACATTATGGTAAAATCATGAAATAATGCAAGAACGGCAATCCAGACATGTTCTTAGGCAAGCTCGGTCAGCACCGGCAGTGTTTACCCGGAAAATGCCCAGGTGTTGGTTCCGTCGCTCTGAGATGAGTCATCACGAAACCTCAGCCTTTCAGTTATCAATTATGTTCCGTTTATTGCTGACTTGTAATACAATTACACCTCGCGTGGGTGGGAAACGCAATCACAACATTCATGATATTTGTAAGTATGAAAATCTGTGTTAAGTTTCTTTGTGAATCTAGAAGCAATGAAATTGATGGATTCTTAGAGGCATCATCAGATCATTTCTTGAACTCTACTTATACTTGAAACAAAAGCTGAACTTTGTAATGTTAAAATGTTGCTTTCAAACATGGGAAGCAGCTGGTTTTGAAACTGAGAGAGACTAATATTCCAGCTATTTGATATTGAGAGCCAAAGTCAATTTACACATAGTTGCTGTAAGAATTTCACAAAAGTAGATTCTTCAATGATTTGTGCAAAACCAAAAAACTCCTAACTAAAACTCCTGCTATTTGTAATCTTGTTCAAACGGAACAATTCATCAACGCTCTATCTATCAGGAAAAAGGGCAAGATAAGTTCAAAGAGCTGCTCTCCTCACATTGAGCTCTAGATCAAAATGCAGCAAGAGTGTAACTTGATAAGTGAAGTGAGGAATCTCATTTCAAGAAAATGAGAAAAGGCACGCAAGCGAGCTGGAGTTCGCCGAACGTGAAAGTAACCCTGTTTTTGATTTTCTTACCTGTTTTGTTGTTTATTTACAAAGTGATTCCTTCACATCAGGGCTGGTCACAAAATTTCCGATTTAACGAAACCGTTAAACGTTAAATTAACGGTTTTTCTAAATTTAACGAAGCCGTTTATCGTTAAATTAAAGGGTTTTTTCTTCCAAATTTAACGAAATTTAACTGAACATTTTGATAAAGCGGTCCATTTAATTTGCATTGGGACTTTGTTAATTTTTAAGTACTACCATTGTTGAAAAATGCATTATTGACCAAGATTGTGACAGAAAAGTCACTAAACTATGGTTTTTAACTTTTAATTCTAACGGATTTATTGATCGTTAAATTAGCGGTTTTTTTTTCAAATTTAACAAATCCGTCATACGTTAAATTAACGGGTTTTTTCAAATTTAACAAATCCGTCAAACGTTAAATTAACCTTTTTTTTCCAAATTTAACAAATCCGTCATACGTTAAATTAACCTTTTTTTTCCAAATTTAACGAATCCGTTGATTGTTAAATTGACGGTTTTTTTTTTCAATTTTAACAAATCCGTTGATCGTTGAGTCGGATTTAACGAAAAATTTCGTTGAATTTCGTGACCAGCCCTGCTTCACATCTGTTCAAGTACAACTCCATTTGTCAAAATGTTTAAAGTAAACGGTAGAACCAATGTGTTCCAAAAGACGCAGAGTATAACAACATTCAGTGAACTATCGGTCACTGGTTTTTTCCTCAACAATCTGACATCTTTTTGTTGAAGGAAATTACTTTCAAGTGCAATCGAGTTCTTACCAGAATCAATATTTTTTCATATAAAAATTATTGAGAAGTTCCAAATCATGTACAGTTCTTACCAAAATCAATATTTTTTTCATATAAAAATTATTGAAAAGTTCCAAATCATGTACATTGATAACAAGTAATAAATGTTTTACAACATGTTTGAAGACAGAAATTCAATGAGAATGAAGACAGAGTGATGTTTTGTTGCCGAGATAAAATCTTGGATGTTCAGGAATATTCACGGTCTGTTGATTCGCCCGTCTCTACCATTATCGGCCCGTACGATCAACTCACTCTATGATTTGGTTGATCGTTTCCAATTTCATTGATTTTATATGCTGATGTACTTTTACTATTGAAAAATAACTTGAAAAACTGCAAAATTTGAAAAATTTCGCAACGATTCGAAACAAGTTTGAAAAGAATATCTGTTATCCGAGTTCATTCTTTGCCTTTTGATTCTCTATTTTTGAGAATCAAGTTGAAAAAAACTACGGAAAAAATAATTTTATTGAAAAAATCATGAGAGTAAAATTTTTTCACAACATGATACCTCGAGAATAAAAGTTGTATATTTTACAAAAATTGCCAGTTTCAACAAAAATTTCACTATTTTAAGTTACTTCAAATCATGAATTTGCTAAATTTATGAAATAAGTATCATAAAAAATATCATGCTGTGGAAAATCAACTGGAAAATGTTTATAGACCAATTTAAACAATTTTCATCCAGCTACCGAGTGTTATAGAACCAATGGAGAAAGACTACCACAGGGAACACATCTTTGATCATATTGGGACTGGTTTTACAAACCATGAGACCATACCGGCAAAAAATCATCCTGGAGAGGGTTGAATATGTGCTGGGAGAAGGACATTTATGGGTGAAGTGTACAAAAATGAGTAGAGGGTGGGTGAAAATGAGGTTGTACCTCGAACTGGGTGAGGGGTATGAAGGTTATAGCCGCTAGTTTATAGTTTAAACTTCGGGAGGTTAGTCAAATCTTTAATGGGTTGAAGATTCCTTACATCGTCTTCACAAATAAGCTTGAATAGAATCGAGTTTCGCTCTTCAGATGTTAAAACTCCGCTTTCTCTAGGGTCATTAATGTCCGTATTCCCGATTGTTTGCGTTATTTGACTGAAATTCGATAATTATACATAAAAAGATGTTGAGAATCCTTACTCAATCAATTTAGAAGTCGATTCGTTCTTGTCCATGCTCTTGAACATGTTGAACGTCAGGGCTAGAATTAGACTGATTAAAAAAGGGTCTAGACGGCCGACGTTTATGGTGGCTGATAGAAAAATCTGAGTGATACGAGAAATGAAAACAGTTTTGACGCATTGGAAAGTTCTGTTGTCCGTATAGTACAAAACCAAGAAACTGTATGTATTGAAGAGGGGTTAGGAGAAGAATAGAAATTGTGTTGCTAGCAATGATATCAGAGCAATGAATGTTATGAATAGCGGAAGAGTGATGTGGTCGGAGAAGGCAAGTACAAACACTCAGAGTGCTATAAGACACAACAAAGCGACGGAAGGGACCCACATCTTCTAGGCAAGACGAACATGCCTTTCGCATGCACCCATCCTTCTTGTCAGATAAATGAGGGCTGCTGAATCATGAAAGTGCATTAGCGCGACGAGTGCGCGAATCTAGCGAAAAGAGGAGCACAAGTTTGTATTGATCAACTTACCTCTCTGTGTGGTCTCAATGTCCCACAATTCGTTATCGCCACTGTTTTACATATCTTTGAAACGACTTTTTCTGATAATAAAAGTGCACGTTACGTCAAGGACCGTTCGATAATGGGTAGGAGTTAGATTTTGCACGCACACACATATCATGTAGGGTAAAAAGACTGAAAAAGCGACATCCTATGCAAACAAACAAATAGTGACCAATGAAGAAGGCATAGTTAGGGAAAACTGTTTCTGATGACATTGAGAACGGTTTTAATCAGATACTGCATCGAGTCACACGAGAAAACATAATGTGTTGTTTACACCTTCCGGCAAAAGATAACAGCAGTCGTCTCCAGAACCTTGAGAGAGGATTAAAAGACACTCAGGGTCACAACACATTTGAAACCGACCACGTTCGGAGCGGCGCCGGTGAACTATTTGGTAATGGGGTGTGAAATGGGCCCGGCGAGTGTCCCAATCAAATCCAACCCAGGTACACCACTAAATATCAGCTGTAGTTCATTAAAGGGTGATAATATGAGTAGCGGCTTTCTCTCAGTTCGCTCACTGTGTACTTTAGTAGGGCGCACTTCCTGATACACAGGAAAAGTGCGTTGCGGGCACAGAGTGTAGACGAACCAAAGTTCATGACCAGGGTGTAATCCGAGAACTCGAGAAACACCTACAACCAGCAAGAATTTGACTTTCTGAATTCCGACATGAACAGTAGTCGTACTGTTTTGATGATTTATTGAACGCTGTTCCGTTGATCACAAACATTTTCGTCATTTTTTGAAGATATTTTCAGTTTGCGAACTACTTTCTTCGATAAGCTTGAAGCCAATTATGATGTCAGATGAATCTACTGAAGAGAAAAATTATAGAAACTCATCAGAAATTGACCTTTTCATGTTTGAACTGCGCGTTTTCCTGAGAAAAAGGTATGTAATGTTTTCATAGTAGAGTTTTGAAAAAAAGTTTTTTTTTATAGTGGATGTTTTTTTCAGAAAATGTTGGAAACTATTCATAATAACATTGTTTCCTGCAGACTTCTTGTTTACATTTGTTGACCTACCAAGCTCCGACATGCCTCAGATTTGCTTCATGAAAAAACAAAAAAATTTGGGGGAACGCTTGATGAGAAGCCTTGAACGAGAAGAAAAAGAGGGAATGACAGGTGGCTAGAATGGAAAAAGTGGTGATGCTTAGCGATAGTGGGTGGTGTGCACTTTGAAGGCGATTCGAGTGCCAAAAAAACGCTCATAAAAACCACAATGTACTACGGCGGACGGCAAGGACGACGAATAACGATGTGAACGTAGTAGTTAAACGCGTGGAGGCCGCTTCTTTGAACTCCACTCGGGCAAGGGGAGAACGTTTGGGTTGCACTTTTACGTTCCGTCACTAGAGTTGCGAGAGCAAGCTGGGAACGGAAATTTAGAAAATGTTTGAATTCAAAGTGCAGCGTACATTTACAATGACCACCTTCTTTCAAATCCTTTTTTCCGTTCCATTTACGGAAGCAAGTATTCATATAGGATTGACGATCACTAAATTTCTCAAATCAATCTTCTTATTCAGTTTATATGAAGATGCTTTTTTTCACTTTGAAACTTAAAATGTTGCCGAAATAAATATAAGAATATTTTGTCCGCCACCGTGAAAAAGTGAAAAAAAAGTCTTCATTGCCATGCAAAATAAGATCTTTTGTGAAACGTTTCTCAATTTAACGGCAAAGGTAAATTGTATCGGTGAGCAAACAATAAAGAAGTGGAGCAGAAAGAGAAAGGTCAAAAGTTTTGGTGTCGACATTTTGCGATATGTGTGCTCTGTACTATTGCAAGTTTTTTCATGTGCAATTTTCTCGAAAAAACTGGAAGCGTCGCACTCATACACTGAAAGCGTCGCACTCATTTTCAAAAACAGTTATCCGAACTTTTTGTTATTCACGTATGTTCGGAGAAATTCAAACCGCTTGGGTTTAGTTATCCAGAACGGATAACAATAGGTGATTTGCACGTTACGAACATCTGGTGTCGTAAGAAAACAATCACCAGTATTGAAAAAACTTAAATTTCGACTTGTCGTATATTTGCGGAAAATTTATTTTTGTATAAAAGAGGCTTCCTGAATAGACTGGATTTTCGAACCTAAAAGGTTCACTAAGCGGGTGAAGCGCATTGAGGATTATAGAATATGCAAATTGAATTGACCCAATCTGCGGCCCTCTTAGAATGTGTCCTTTAAGTGCATGTGAAAAATCAGTAGCAATTTGAAGTAATTAATGGCGTCTTGACAAAGCATACATTAACGTGCGAGTGGTCGTCGTGCGTACGTGAGATGAAGCACCTTGTTATTAAGTCTCTTCTCTTTCACTGTCATTGAAAAGTGCAATTCAACCTGTGTGAGACTGTTTCATGCATCTGAACATGCGTTCCCTATGACGTGAAAGCGTGCCATGCCACGCGGCAGGAACTTTGTGAGCAAGCTCCTGCTCACAATGGTTCATTGTGAAAACAGTACTAGTCATTATGATTGTGCAGTTTGGGGTAACTCCACCATGAGCGGAGCGAGCAATTGTTTGCATGGACTGAGGAGTCCAAACTTGCTTGCAAAAATCAGCAAATAGTAGATGAATTATCAAATATTCATTGAAGGAACGTGGTGGGTTTCGTATGTCTTCTTAAAATTTTTTGGTGTTTCCGTTTTTCAACTTTCAAAATCAGTTTTGACTGAGTTTCAAATGAATTCTGGCTGGCCTACGTCTCTTGCAAAAAGGGTTTGTTCATGGAAGTTGTTGCAATCCATCACTTTTCTCTGTGAATTCAGAAAATGTCAGATGATTAGTCTTGATCACATAAAACAGAGTTGTTTGAACTTTTCCCTTGATCTTCTCAAAAGTCCAAGCGCGTCAGATGGAGGGAGATCAATGGAATCAGCGCGGAAGTAAAGTATACAGTGATTAGAACGTGTAAAACGGAAATGAGAAACATGTGGCGGGTACACTTTGTGAGATGTCGATCACGCGCACTCTTTGTAGTTCTCAATGAGCTGAGGGTAGGTGTACTTTTCATCTTGATCTTCGATATAAATGCGCCTGCTGATTTTGTTCACTTGACTGCATCCCAAGGATTAAGTGAAAAAGGTCTTTCACGCAATCGTGTTCAAATGATTTCGGAACAAACAGAAAACACGCAACTCATATTTCAAGGCAAGTGTCTTAAATTCGATCCATTTTCTGATTTTAAGTTTTTCTTCACGTTAAAAATTAGTCGAGGAAGCTTTGGAATGGTCAGAAAAACCAGAAGTAGGTAATTCGGAAATATTTACCACTGTTTTATTTTTATTTTGGTGTCTTTTTAAATGTTTACTATTCTCGCATATCAGGTAATGAAAGGACCATGAAGTCAAAAACTATAATAAAAAATTTTTGAAAGCATTTGGACACTGCTATAATATTTTTCCGACTTTTTTCTAAATTTTCGAATTTGACTGGAAAATTTCAGTCGCTGGGGATATTTTACACTTCAGAAACACTGAACGAGAGTGAAAAATAAAGAAAAAGTTTTGTTAGTGAAAACCGAGGGGTCTATAATGAGAGACACGACATTTATTCGTGAAAGTTGTTTCGCCCACTGAAAAATGTTTGGTTCAATGCAAAACTTTTTGTTTCAATGAAGTTTGGAAAACAAAGATTCGTTCAAGTAAACACGGAACCGAGAGAAAACCTCAGAAAATTCTCGAAAATCTTCAGGGATTTTTAAATTGTGGATTTTGTGCTGAAAGGATTTGGAAATCCAGAAGACAAGACAATCTTCGAGAACCAGACAAATTGCAATCACATCATAACTGGTTCAACTTGTTGAGTGACAGAACTTATCAAAACCGTAAGCCCAGATACTTGTCTTCAAAATAGGCCACGTTCAACGAAACTGAAAAGTGCGTGCGTGTTTGAATGGCAGTTTCTTTTTCGACCACTTAACCAATGGGAGCCGTGCGTGTTTTTCACATACCATTTCTCATTCACAAAGACCCTTTCAGGTGCTACGAGGTCGAAAACTAATTACATTCGCCGTCTAAGAGTGCGAGTGTTTTTTTTATTATTTCCAGACCGCGGTAGAGTTTTTCTTTGCCTAGACAATGGATATTAATCTTTAGTGACCTTTTGGTAATAGTTGAGCTAATGTATTGCCTGGAAACCGGAAATTAAGCTGTACCAATAATAAAAATAACTTTCTGTTAGATTGGAATATAAAAAAGTTTCCCAATAACTGAAAAGCTTCACAATCAAAAAATGACATGTTTTCATGAAAATATAAAAAAAACAGAATAAAAAAAAGCTGAGACAAAGATTTGAAGAAGTGAGAAACACAAACCTTGCGTTCGAAAATTTTTTAACACATTCACAGAAAGAAGACCAAGAGTTCCATTGCAAAGTCATTGTAACACTGACTTGGGAGTTTCATACAGATGTTCATCTTTTTGCCAAGTTGTAGACAGAACGCATCGAGACAAGTATGAGACCGCCCATGTTCAAAAAAGTTATCTGTCTTTGGCATCTAATGAACCATTATTCAAGTACATGAGTTCGTCATCTCAAAATTGCGCACTTTTGGTATTGCGACGATGTGACGTTTATCTAGAAAAAATCAGGTGAAAGCCGTTCACTGAGAAATCATTTGCTACCTTGGTCTGTGAAATGTGAATGATGTTCGAGGGAAAAACGAGAAACAAAATTAATGGGAGAAAACGTACATAAGACGTAAGTTGCACTTCTATCAGCTATCATTCAAGTTTCCGGGTTGTTTATTCTCGCGCCATATCATTTAACAAGAACAGTGATATAAGAACGATGTGGAACAAAAAACATGAACAAGTTTCTATATTTTAAGATCAAAATTCATTATTTTTCATTATTATAATCATTATTGCACAAATCACGATCGTACCCGTCGAATTATATTACTTATTAACGATCATCTTCAAACTTTCAGCTTTCTTCCTGACGTAAAAAAGCTGTAGTCGGGTTGTGTACGTCGTTCAACATCTCCAAAATCGACAGATGGTCTTTTCCCTCCTAAATTTGAATATTCATTCAGTTGAATGCAAGTGTCACTAACCTCCAAACCCGTTTCCTGAAGATGAGGAGAAAGCGGGGACTGACGTCATTCCAGAATCACTTGGTGTCAGGCCCAGACTTTCTGCTGGCATGTTCTCAAAGTCTGGGATGCTTGGACCGGAGTGTCCACCATTCATCACCCCAGAATCTCCGAAGAACTTGGTGTTGACGCTGTCACGACCTTGTTCGTAACCTTCGTCGTTTTTGTAAACTGGAAAAAGTATATGAATGATTATTCTTCACTCTCCCTATCTCTCCCTCTTTCTCTCTCTCTCTCTCTCTCTCTCTCTCTCTCTCTCTCTCTCTCTCTTTCACTCTCCTTGTTCTTATTCTTTTTCCTACCTTTTGGAATGGCAGTAGTTGGAGCAGGAAGAGACTGGACTGGGTCAGCTTTAGCAGTTAAGAATGACGACGAATCAACAATCGGAACTTCTTCGATTTCTGGAGTTCCTGTGACAAGCATTGGAGGTGGTGGAGGTGGTGGTGGAAGTGGTCCATTGTATCCTGCTGGTGGTTGCACGAAGTAAGGAAGCTTTGGAGCAGTAGTTGTTTCTTGCTGAATTTTCATCTTACCGTATACGAGACACACCATGAAATGTCATACATCACGCTCCCCCTTCATGATTTCCGTGAACTACTCATTTGAATGACATAGTCAATTAAAGAATCGCACTTGTGAAAGTACATGTCGCGTTTTTTCGCCTCTGCAGATGTATTTAGCTAGAGCGTAGATCAAAGGACATTTCAGTTAAAGAATGAAGTGATGATGAATAATGTCTGACTAGATTAGAAACCAGTTTCAAAATTTCGAAAAAAAACCTTCAGGAAAGTAGATCTACGGGCTTCTTCTAGCATTGCGTTAATAGATTTCGCACGATCCTGAAAATATAAATAGAGATTGCATCGTTTGCTGATTACCATCTTGTCCTTTCTCAAAGATCCTGGGTTTAAAATTTCTCTTGCCAACTGACTTCCAAATCCGACTAGAGAGTTTTCCGCATAACCATCTTCAAGAATGTCTGCAAGTTTAACGTGAGCTTAAGGAAAATAGTGAGGAATACCTCTCGTCTGTGGAGTGTACTCAGGTTGGTATGACCTAACGGATGCTGCTCGAGCACGGGCTGGGACTGCTGCAGAGCCTTGGTTTCTGAGAAGTGGGAACAGAATCGGACGGATTTCATCGAGAATTTCTCCAATCGGCTTAATCATGCTGGCAAGTTGTTTTGGGTTGGCGATAATCACAGGCTGAAAATGAGATTTTCAGACAATTAAAAACAAAGTATTCAGGAACCTGAGTAGTCGTCGTCGCTTCAGTAGTAGTTTCACTCTCTTCCGTTGTTGATTCATCTTCTTGAGCTTTGGTTGTAGATTCTTCTGTAGTTGTTGTAGTTGCCAGAGTAGTGGATTCAGTTTCCTCCTCAGCTTCAGGAATTGACTTTGCTGTCGTCGTGGTTGTAGACGTCAAGTGTGGCTTCTTGGTTGTGATGAACTCGTGAAGAAGAGAAGTCAAGTTTCTCGTTGTTTGGAATGGAATTCTTGTGCTGACTTCCTCAGTCGTGGTCGACGAGGTTGAAGATGGAGTAGACGTAGTAGTTGCAGACTTCGGTGTCGTCACCTTTGGAATTGGTGTTGTTGTCACCTTTCTCTTGATAGTCCCTTCGAGTTGTTCTGAAACACAACACTTTTTCTAGAATACAGAAAATATTTACCCATTGTAGCCAAGAACTTTTGAATCTTGTCCCTGGTAGCTTCACGCTCAGCTTTTCTTTTTTCGGCAGACGAAGTCAGCTTTGAGTCTTCCAATTCTTCTTTCTCCAAGATTGAAAGAACCTGAAAATTTAGAATAATCATATAAATCATCAGCAACAACCTCTACTGCTTGTTTCTTAACTTGTTCTTGAACCAATTTACTTTCATTATCTTCGGTCAAAGTTTCCTCTGTGGTTCTCGTGGAGATAACGAGCGGCTCTTGTGTCGTACCTTCAGTGCTTTCTCCAGATCCCTCAGAATCGAAGATATCCTTCAAAGACATTTTCTCGATCTCCTTCTCGATGGTTTCGTCTTCTTTCACGTAGATCTCTTCCAGCTTCTTAATGTATGTTGGCTTCGAATCAATATTCGTCTCTGTTGTAGTCTCACTCTGAAAATAATCAAGTCAATAATTTCGAATCCATCTTCATGTTACCTTCTTAGATTTCTCCGTCTCAACTTTCTTCAACCCCTTCGTTTTCTCTTCTTTTGCTACTTCTTCCGCAGTTCTGAAGTGGACCATCAACTTAGGATGCTTTGTAGTCGTGGCGATCTCAGTAGTTGTGGATGGAGCAGATCGCTTCTGAAATTTGCATCAATCATGTTTCGTAAGAATATTACCGTGGTCTTCGTTGTTCCACTCGTTGATGAAGTTGTAGTGGTTGGCTTCTTCGTCGTTATCGTAGTAGGTTCAGTTGTCGTCGTGCTGACTTCAGAAGTCGTTTCCGGTTCAGAAGTCGTTGTTTCTGGCTTTACAGTCGTTGTTGAATCCTTCTTGTCGTCCTTTTCCTGGAAAAAAAGAATGAATGAAAGAAAAAAGTATAGAAATTGTGAGATACATTTTCTTACCGTTTCCTCACTATCCGCTTCAGGTTGAACCAGTCTTCCAGGAATATTCCTTCTTTCAATTTCAGTGGTAGTAGCTTCTGAAGAGGTTGTTATCGGTTCTTCTGTCGTCGTCGTTGTTGTAGTAGTTGTAGTTGTAGTTGTCGCTTTTGTAGATGTAGTGAATGGAGACTGTCCTTTGATTCTGAAAAGAATTTCAGAACGATAACTGCAGCTCTCACCTTGGAAGGAGTAGGTTCAGAAGTTTCTCATTGATGATGGTATCACCACGATCCTTCTTGAACTTGGACATATCCAACTCGTTAGTATTAACTACTGGTGGTTGCAGGGTGAATTCTCTCATGTTCGGCACAACACTGAAAAAATAGCATAGATTCCTTGCAAAATGATAATTTACTTCTTGGCAGTCTTCTTCTGAGCTAGTTCTCGTAGAGCTTTGCTCCATTGGTCCATAGCATCTCGCATACCCAGCTCGTCAATATATCGTTCAGGTTCGTACATTGATTTGAAGAAATTGAATTGAGCTTCTACGCCTATTGTTAATAATAGTAGATATAAAAACGTCTTCATGATCTGAAAAAAAAACCGTGTGAATGCAGTCCAAGAATTTATTTTCATTATGTTTGGACGAATCGAAAATGGAACACTGCTAGGTGTCTTTATGATAGGGAAAGGTCTGATCCAGAAGAAAGAGATAAATCCTAACATGATGTTATCAAAAGCAGGAACGAGGCAGCTAAGTTAGCCAGGGACAGTTGTGGATAAGGAAGATAAGGCCGGTCAAGACCTAGCAGCAGCGGGATGCCAAGAGACAAAAACTGAAAGGGAAACTGACCAATTTGACGCGGATGAACACGAAGAGAGAGTGGCGAAAGTGCGGAAGAAAGTGATATTTAGGTCGGGCTTGGAAGACAGGTTGAGAAGGAATGACCTCCCACCTTATTATGCTACCAATCGCGTCAGTAATACCTAGCCCGCAAGCTAAACTGAGAAAGAAGAAGAAAAAACAGTCTTGAATGGAGTAACCGGAGATCGAGAAAATTATGAGTAATTCAAGCATGGGTCACTGAAGTGAACGGAACACTTCTTTCTCTTATTCTGTATTATGCGAATTACACTGAAAGATACAGTACACATTTTTTGTTTTATTCAACTCAATTCAAAATAGCTCTGAATAGGGATGTGTTGAGATTCTGATACTTGACAGGAAAACATCACTTGTCAGCAGATTTTCTACGGAACATTTTCTTAGAGTGTTCAGATTACGTCATGAATCAAGTATAGAACAGTTTGAAACTGTACGAAACGAGGTTATCAAATAGTACGTCAAGCCCGGGCGGCTTATGATAGTGGCTGGAACGGGATTGACTGACTGAACAAGACGGAATGCGGTCCCTCAAATAGCAAATGGAATCGAACTTGAATTGGGCAATCATGACTAATCATGAGAAAAAAGTGGCTATCCTTACCGAAAAAACGTGTTGTTCTTGATCATAATGTCCAAAGTTGGGCTACTTGCTATCGCGAGAATAAACAAGTTATCTGTACTCGATAGTCTAGTTTTTTATAGATTTATTTTCTGAACACACTTGTGGTGTGAATCTAATCTGATTCCCAGAGAACCCATCAAAAAAAAGTTTAGTAGTTGGAATGGAGAGTTATTAATGATGAATTGAAGAAAAACGTTATTTTTGTGTTTTTACTGTAATTCTTCCCTCTTTGACATTCATTTCATCCATTTTTTATACGTTTAAATTATCTATTTTCTTGAATTTTCCAGCAGATCGATCACAATATTGCACATTTCAGCTGTTTGCATCATCTAAACAAATCGTGAACCTATAAATGCATTGCAGACGTACTGAATGCATTGCAAACGTGCTCCATTGGAGTTTGCGGTGTCTCCTTATTTTTGTTTAATTTCTTTATTACTTTTTGGATGTTAAAGCTTAGCCTTCTGTTGAGATTCTATTGTTCTCTACTTTTTTGAATGTGACTGAAAAAATTCAGAAGCTTGTTTTTAAAAAAGCCAGTTTTTGTTCTGAATTTATGCTTCTTAAATTTAGGTAGTTTGTAATCGTGCTGTTTTTGTTTAAATATATATATACTCGTTGAACATTTTTTTCTGTGTGATTATAAAAATTTGAGAGAATTTGTGCCTTAAAAAATGTATTCATATTATTGGGTTTTTTTTCACAAATTTATTTTTTTAAATGAGAATAGGGTCAAGCTGTTTTTCTTTTTTTTATTGTAGGGTGACTCACCAATCATTCGTCTTCATATTTACTCGTTGAATAGAATTTGTAAAACGTTGAAAGATCATGATGAAACGACAGATTTTTCTCATTTCTGAACGAAATTGTGTTTGAGTTTCTCATGAACAATTATTCAGAAACTAGAAAAAAAAGCCTCGCACTCTTTGTAGAATTTTTTGGCATTCCAGTTTTCATAAGTTAACCACTACTTTCATAGAACAATTTTATTTCAGACTTGTTGCAAATGTGCTCCATTAGTTCTTGTTGTTTCACTCACTTTTTAATTCTCATTTTCTTCCTAGTCTCATACGCTTCATTCTACTCTTTATTGCATTCCGGAATGTTTTCATGAGTTTCTCTCAAGACAGAAGTCGGACAGTTTAAAACTATTTTCCAAACTCTTAGATAAAATAACTCCAATGTTCCACCATTTTAAAAATTTTTATATTTCCAAATAGTTCTTTCAGGGCGATGCCAATGAATAACATGCGGAAATCTGCAGAAAAGAAATTCTTTCATCTTGGAGCACCGTAGTCGTATTCTGTGAAGGATGTAGTAGCGAATTTGTGTTCTTCCGAAGGTAAATTATCACGTTTTCAATACATCTCCAGTGATTTTCAATTCAGAATACAGTTCCATTGTTGATGTCATCGAAGAAGCTACTTTTAACGGATGTCAAAAAAACTTGCACCAGTGCTTCAAGAAACCGATCAGAGAACGCTCTGGAATAGAAAAAAAGACAATGTGATGGATAGATATTTAACGATCTTCACTGAAATGAGGTGAATTTTCTGTGCGTTTTCTTGTTTGAAAAATCATTGAATAATTCATGTATCTCGTTTGTAAAATATTAGGAAATATATTTTTGTTACAATTACAAAACTGTTGAATCCCCAAATTTGAAACGGAATAGTTTTCGTGTAGTGCTCCAGTTATTGCAAAGTAGCGCAAAGTATCTAAACATGATTATTCTTCTGATTATCTGAAAAGAAGTGACCACATTGAAACGTATGTAATTTTCAGACAACATGATACTTCAATTAAACCGTGGCCATTATGGATTGAAACCGAGTTCAGACCGATCAAAAATGAAAAAGTTCCAAAAAATATAATTGTGAGTTTCAATGCTTTTACCACACTGAATTCATAATTTAGGCACTAACAGAAAATGACACTGATACCAGTCAATAACTTACAAATTGCATTCAATTCAATCACTTCTGATAAATCTCGGTTGGTTTTTGATTTGGCTTGTTCTCAATGAAGCATTCAGGTTACACGTGGCGAAAGTCATCAAGAATATCCTGCTCCTCTGACGTAACCGTAAAAATGTTTGAAGTAGGTAAAACTATTGTTGGAAACAGTCCGCAACGTTTATTATGTCAAGTGAAACATTTATTGGAGCAAACACAGTTAGCAGAGTTCCTCACTCTTGAGACCAAAAAACCTATACTCTTTGTTTTATACAGTGGCGAACATAAGCATTTCCACTTTTGGTTTTTTTGCGATAACTGTGCAGAAAATTTATATTTTTACGTGAAATTTTGACCAGTTGTACGTTTGACCTCAAGTGATGACTCCTGGAAGTATCAATGTTCAACTTTACCGCGGAAGCTTTTTCTAGAAGTTCAATCGAATTGCACTTTTTTGACCTTTTTTTCTTCCTTTTCTCCTGTTTTTTCGAGTTTTCCTCACATCTTGATGATTTATTTGATATCAAATGTCATTCAAACCTCATTTCCACTTGAGTTGATTTTCAATTTGAGCATAATGTACGGAATAGTACCAAGTAAGTGGGAACAAGCGGTTGTTGTTCCTATTTAGAAATCGACCAACCCTCGCATGGTCTCGGTTTTTAGATCGATTTCAATAGTTTCGCAATTATACGAAATTTTTGAAAGAATTCTAAAAACCATATTACTAAGTTCCTTGAGGCAAAGCAAATACTAGCACAAGAGCGATTCGGTTTCCGCTCAAAAAGAGGCACCGAATCCCAAATGCTTGGTGTCATGGACGACTGGACGAAGGCTCTCGATATGAGCAAACAGATCTATGTGATCTATTTTGATTATGAGAGAGGCTCCAACCGTGTCGACCACCCCCTACTCATCTGTAAGTTCTATGAATTTGGGTTGAATAGAAAAACTATCAGCTAGATAAGTAATTTTCTAGCTGACAGAACTTTTCAAGTTTGTATTAATCATAGTTTATCCTCCCCAGACCAGATACAAGCGGTGTACCCCAGGGTACGGTGATCTCATCATTGCTGTTCTCCAACCTGGTCTAGGATTTTCCATAAGGCAGGACCTCGCCCAGAACATTTTAGAAGTGAAAGAAGTATCAACAAGAATCGTGGCACTCATCGTAAAAATCAACAATAGGAAGGTCACGCTCATCAACGTCTACGCACCAACTACGGCCGCAGCACCTTTCACAATCGACGAGTTCTACCGAGACTTGAAGAAACTGATGCACGACAAGATGACTAGGAAGACCCGCAACAACACCACAATTTTGATGGGCGACTGGAACTCAAGCATTGGAGAAACAGACGCAGGAGACTTCTATCCAACGATGAGAAGATACGGCACTGGGAAGTGGAATCTCAATGGAGATGCCCTCGTCGACTTCGCCGAGAGCCAAAGTCTCAGCATCATCAACACCTTCTTCAAAATAAAACAGTCGAGAAAATGGACGTACCGAGGGACTCAGAATGGCGCAGAAACAGAAATCGACTTCTTTCTGTGTCGAAGGAGGGACATCATCAAGGACATCGACACCTTCAATCTCAGCGACCACAGATTTCTGATCGCATCACTGTACATAGACAACAGATACGAAGAGATCCGTCAGTACTCCAAAAATGCAGCGTACGCGATGAAGAACGGGAGGAAGACAATATGCACCGACAAGTACCAAACTGAAATAATTCGACGACTCAAGGAAGGAAGCCACGCGACTCCACGGCCTCTCAGCGTCCAAGAACACTACAACACCATCCTGAACGTATGCAGCACCGCCGCCGATATCGCTGGTCAGAAAATCCCAAAAAGAAGAACACTCAGCACCACGACAGTTGACCTTCTCAAAACACGCGCTCACGTCTCGGCATACCTACAATCTACTCCAGCTGAACGACAGGAAGCAAACAAGAAGGCGAGAGATGCGTATGAACAAGATATTGCGAGATGGAAAGAAGAAGCTTTGGAACATGCCCTAGAGCACAAAAAGTCAATCAAACAGGCCAAAAGAAAGTTCCAGCTCAGAGAGCTCCCCCTTCACAAACTCAGAAAAAATGATGGATTGTGGACAAACGACAGAAACGCCATACGAGAAGAAGTCAGAAACCACTACGCATCGACATACAGTAAGAAGCAAAACTCTCCTCCACCGATCAAGCACGAGTCACTTCTGGAAAAAGAAGAAATTCCACCACGAATCCTGGAATCAGAAGTAAAGCATGTGATCAAATCTCTGAAAAGGAAAACGGTTGGCGGTACAGACAACATGTCCGTGGTGGAGATGTTAAAGAAGGCACCTCAACAGATCATCAGGGAGCTCACCGATCTTTTCAACCTCGTTCTCAGAACCGGAACCGCACCATCACAATGGAGTGAGACAAGAATTTGTTTGTTGCCGAAAAAGTCCAAACCTGAGACTATGAACGACTACCGACCGATCTCCATCATCTCTGTTCCGGCGAAAATTTTCACCTCCATTCTGACCAGGAGAGTAAAAACAAACGCCGAGGAATACATCGAGAAGAGTCAAGCTGGATTTCGATCTGTAAGATGCTGCATGGACAACATCCACACCTCCTCACAATTGATTGAGAAGTGCCATGAATATGCCATCCCGCTAGCAGTCGCTGCAGTGGACTTCAAAGCAGCTTTTGATTACATCGACTGGTCTGCCGTAGAAGAAGGACTTCTCGCAGCTCGTGTCAACGCCTACTACATCAAGGCACAAGGCACCAACGCAAAAGCCACCGCGAGGATCCCTGTGCATGGGAAGAACATCGAGGTTCAAGTAAAAAGAGGTGTACGACAAGGGGACTGCTTCTCACCAACATCCTCCCCCAGACCAGCTACAAGCGGTGTACCCCAGGGTACGGTGATCTTAGCATTGCTGTTCTCCCTGTTCATTACTGATCAGCATACGCCAGCTAGACACTAAGGTAAAAGTCAAAATGTTCGCGGACGACATCAAGATCTATAGTATCATTAATCTCCCCGCGGACATCGCGACTTTACAGAGTGTAATTGATCTGATTTACGAATGGTTCAGTCGAAACAAGCTCACGCTGTCAGAGAAAAAGACCCAGATAATAACCCTGGGAAAACGTAGAGTGAATTCATCTTATACGTTGGGTAATAGCCACCTGATGTCCAGAGTTAGTAAAGTAAGGGTCCTAGGATTTATTTTAACAGAAGATCTTCCATTTAAGGAACAGTGGCGAACGTATGTCAACAAAGCCTAGCTTTTTAACAAAACTTTTCACAACATACGTTAGGCCAATCATTGAATACGGGACTACAGTGACTTCCCCCGATCTAGTAAAAACGCAGAACCTCATCGAATCGGTCCAGCGCGATTACACTAGGAAAATCTACATACGCCTCTACGGCTACAGAATGTTTTGGGCAAAGAAAAGTCAATTCACGGTGGAGCAGCAGGAAACAATTGTCCGAGGCTCCCAACGCGGCACCAAGAAGACAGAACTTGCGATACAGTTCAACGTCAGCGTGAGCTGTATCCGGAAGCTGCTGGAGCGTTATGTGGATGGTGGTAACGTGGTTCAAGTTCGTAAAAGCCCTGGAGCTCCAAGAAAGACCACAAGAATGCAAGTTCGCTGGATGAGCAGGATTTGTCGCGACGATCCACGTCGCACAGCGATAGATCTTCAGCGCGAATTGCGAGATATCGATGTTCTGGAGGTATGGGGCTGCTTCAGCGCTCTTGGAGTGATCGAGGTTGGAGGAATCATGAACAAGGAATTCTACAAGAACATTATGCAAGACCACATGCTTTCTTGTTTCCGTCCGAATTTTGATCAGTGCTCTGTTCTCCAACAAGACAACGATCCGAAGCACTCCAGTCGTCTTGTGAAAAGTTGGTTCCAGCAGCATCAAGTACCACTTAATAATTGGCCGTCGCAGAGTCCTGATCTGAACCCAATCGAACATCTCTGGGAACACTGTAAACGTCAACTGAGGACAAAAAAACACAAAATGTGGCTGAGAAGTTCCTCCAAGTTGAGCGTATTTAGAATGATATCACGCTTGACGTCTGCAGCAAGCTTCTGGAGTCTATGCGTCGAAGATGTGTCGCTGTCTTTGCCGCAAAAAGTGCTTCGACAGAGTATTAAGCTTTGTTATATGTTATTCCAGTCATTTGTTTCGAAAAGTACGGTTTCGAATGAATTACGAGTTGCTAATAAATTGTTAAATTTCGAAATGTTTTGAAAAAAACATATATTAATTTGTTTAAGCAAGCTGTCGATTTCTGAAGTTTTGATATACATTCAAAGAGGTTTTAAGCAGTATTGTTCAAGATTTGAACTCAATAGAAAGAAAAAGAGCTGAGATATTGCAAAAATACCAAAAGTGGAAATGTTAATGTTCGCCACAGTATGTACAACCTTCATATTATAACAATGTGATCGTAATAAATTTTTTATTATCAATGTTTGTGTTGAAAAAGTACATAAATTATGGGCAAATGTTTGCGGATCTCATTATTACCATGGCATTCTCTACTATACTTGGTAACTTGTTGAGCTTTGAGATTTTTTCAACAATTTCCTGAGGTAAGATGTTGTTTTCAATTCAAGAACTTAGAAGACTAAATGTCGTCTTTAGAAAAAACTATCATTGAAAGCCATTTTTCATTCAGATTTTCACATTCTTGACGTCATCTTGATTGATTAAAAAATTGGTTCCAATCTGTATGAACGCAGTGGGTGTAAATTGAACATAAATCATGGAAATACGACCAATCACACCCACATTCAAATTGAGAATTTAGACGATTGTATGACATCATTCAATCTATACATTGAAATAAGTGCTTCACAGCTCGTGGGACATCGAAGGATTTGAGTGATTGGGTCGATCTCTGTGGTTCTGGAACAATACATTTTGATAAGTATAATCCTGTTTAATGATAACAAGGATGAATACTCAAATTTTATGTCTTGACAATAGGCACAAGTGAAAGAAACTTCTACCGTATGATTTACAAACATAGAAAACCGTCTTAATTTTGTTTGTTGAATTTACCAAAAGGACTGAAAACTGAGCGACGTTATGTTTTTCTAATCGGAACATTGTAGAAATTGAGATGCTTGTGAAACCAATGTGAAAACTAGAACGCAGGTGTCATGAGTAGTAACTAGTGAAAAAATATTTGTCTCAATGAGCTTATGATACCTTCTTGCCCTACAATTTCGGTGGTAGAAGTACTCTTCTCGTCAAGTTGTTCTTCAAGATGTCAAAAATCGATTTATATTGATTGTCAGAGCGTCAAACCGAATTTCTGAAGATACACTTTCTGTTTGAAGCTTCTACTCGGAAATAATAATTAATTTTGAAAATTTTTTTTTGTGGAGAAAAACTTGTTCATAGTCAAAGCCGTCAAAAAACTTCAACAGATTTGTAACCAGGAGACTGCCGGTCAAAGCGAGTTGATAGAAACTTCTCAGCGTCTTGCTGACCGGATGAAATAACATCTGAAATAGAAATATTCTTCAAAAAACATGATTTTTCAATGTATGAGGGCGTCAGGATCACGTCATCTAATACGTACCATCGAGGGCGTCTTTTTATTTGAGATTGAAACAGAATTGGTATCAATCTGTATGAATTTATGGGATTCACTGAGTATAAATACTGGAGATTCGGATTCAGTTCATTCTCACCAACAGCTACCATGATCTCCCGTCAGCTTCTTGTCTTCCTCGGTGAGTCGACGACTTCTCAAAGAATCTTCAAATCGTCTTCGTGCGCTGAGATTCAACAAAGATATTTCAGTTCTCGTCGTTTCTGCTCACTGTCTCCGTGGTGCTCTTTGGCGATCCAGTAACAGACAGAAATCCCAAGCGGTACGTTCGGGAGGACGCTGAAGCATCTGGAATTCACAATTCAACCAAAATCACTGGAAATGTTGTATTTACAGAAAGAGAAACCATGCATCGAATACGAATTCCCGGTCCCGTGTGCTGACGATGAAACCAGTGTCTGCAACGTTCAGACCATCTGCCCAGGACCGCGTCCAGCTCCACATCCCGCTCCACGTGGTGGAAGACATCCCAGACATATTCATCATTAGTCAATTCATTTCTGACTGAATAAATGTTGCACGTTATTTTTTTCTAACTTTTCGAAGACGAATGAAAACTTCTTCGAGAGTGACTTCACACAGTTTGAACACAGATTCGTGAGATATCTGTGAAGTACTCCCGAAGCTTATACTTTCAATGGTCCTGTGAATATTACTTCTCTATTTCGGCTTCATAAAGCGTGGAGAGCCTATCTGTCTTCTGTCTATCTGACACGTTCAGAACTATGTATCATAGTATCCGATTCTGACAAAGATACATATTTCATGGTTTATTACACAATTCAAGACAATTGTACTGACGGAGCGAAAACTAAACTAGACATTGGGACACCGTACAAAAATTATAATGATTAGAGGTTTTCGGTTACTGGGGAGGTTTCGACTGCAAATAGGTTGGAAGAAGGGATATCTTTCTTCTTTCTCAGGAGGTTTCTTTCTTTCACCTGAAAGTGTTTGTAAGTGACTTGTGTGGCAGAAAATACTAACTTTGTATTCAAGAGTAGAATGTGGAACTCCGTAGTAGCTTCCAGCACGGTGAACGCTCATCTCTCCTCTTCTGACGCTTTGAACTGCTTCGTTCAGAGCGTTCTTGTCGTATTTTCTGAATTAGCTTCTTGCACTGAATTTAGGGATTCTGAATACCTGTACTGGCCTCTTTTAGGTCTGCACTTTTTCCAATCCTCGTTGTTTTTTCCCTTTGGCGACATGGATCCAGTTTGACCAAGACGCATTACGTCTGGGGTCATCTGAGTTTGGTGCGACTTGAAAAGATTCTCCCACAACTTTGTTGCCCAGTCGTTGGACGGCTCATTGAGTTTCTGGAAAACGATATTCAGTTTATAAGAATCTCAGAAAACTGTAGGTTTGACTCACAAGTGACTCTGCAACTTCCTTGGCGTCTTCAAAAACAGTACTCTCATTACTTCCTTGGCTGCTGGGAGTTGAAGATTCTCTAGAAGTTGGCGATCTGGAATTCAAGATTGTTTCCTGTTACAGAGTCTTTATACTTTTTCTTCTCCACGTTCTCCAACTTCTTGTCACAATCGACTGGTTTCTTTCTTTTGTTGCAAATCTTGTTTATGCCATCTTCGGTTGCTTCCAGTTTGTAAATCTTGTTCCGGAGAGTTGAACGTGGTATGCCATACACAACCGATGCTCTGAATTGGTTCTTCATAAGCTACATTCAGTTACAGTCAACTACCTCCTAGTACCAAGCTTCCCACTTCTGATGTCTTCAACAGCTTGTGCAAGGTCTTGAGCAGAGTAGTTACGCTTCATGGAGAAATTTTTCTCCTTCCCGAGAACTTCATCAAGATCGAAGGTGCTGAATCTGGAGGATAAAGTTTACTTAATGTTGATAATCAACCTTTTTTCCGAATCATTCTTCAGCAAGGAGTCCAACAGGAAACTGGTTGGGTTCTAAAGTTCAGGGTATACCCACGTCGTCTCATTTTCTCCTACCTTGACGCTGAGGTCTAGTGGCGCCTCAAAAGTCTTTGTGGGCATAGTCTTTCCCATCTGCATCATTAGCGACATTGCCCATGGATTCTGCATGTATGGTGGAGGGTATGGAATTTCTGAATAAATGTGTACTTCAAGACTTTCTCTTGGAACTCACGGTTGTCAAGAATCAGTCTTTGCATTTCGGAAGACAGTGGGAGTGCAGTGGGGTTGGACATAAGTCCGAACATATTCATTTGATTGAAGACATCCACTAAATGCAGAATAAATCTTTCTCTCTCTCTCTTTCTCTCTCTCTCTCTCTCTCTCTCTCTCTCTCTCTCTCTCTCTCTCTCTCTCTCTCTCTCTCTCTCTCTCTCTCTCTTCTCTCTCTCTCTCTCTCTCTCTCTCTCTCTCTCTCTCTCTCTCTCTCTCTCTCTCTCTCTCTCTCTCTCTCTCTCTCTCTCTCTCTCTCTCTTTCTCTCTCTCTCTCTTTCTCTCTCTCTCTCTCTCTTTCTCTCTCTCTCTCTCTCTCTCTCTTCCTCTCTCTCTCACTCTCCCTCTCTCTCTTCTCCTCTCTCTCTCTCTCTCTCTCTCTCTCTCTCTCTCTCTCTCTCTCTCTCTCTCTCTTTCTCTCTTTCTCCCTCTCTCATTTCGGGTTGATCTCGAAACAGAACTCACTCTGCCACTGGAACAAAGCATTGTTATGAGGAAGTGTGTTATTGCCCTTCTCGGTTTTCGAAGACATCTGAGAGCACTGTCTAAGAAGATCGTTGATTGGCGACGAAGAGCATGAAGCGGACGGAGTCGAGTTGTTGCCAGAATCGTCTTCCATCTGAAAATAGAAGTGACAGAAACGCGTGGGAGAAGCAGGTCATGCACACTTATCTATGCTAATAGAAACAACCAAACGAGCGAGAGACAAAGTTTGATTTCAGATACTTAGGAATTCAACTCGTCTCAAGGTAATAAAACTGGGAGTTCAGAAACATGGCAAGTTTAATAAATGTAAACGTGGCCGGAAATCGGCACACAATACAGTATCACCCGCTTTGTGTCCCTTTTTTGACTCATGATAGTTTGATGTTGAGAATGGAAGGGACGGACGATACCCGAATGGGAGGGTTACTGTAGGCCGGAAACATGTGCATTTATCGCTTTTATCAGTTTTTGTTGTTAAGTGTGAAGAATGAAAGAACATTCAAAAAAACCTGCTCAAATATGTCTTCTATTTATCACAATCATTAACTGTGAATTTAAAATTATCCACTTTATTTTTAAACAAAAAATATTTCAAATCTAATGAATACTGAATAACAAATGTTCCAAACATGAAATACCGTTTCTGACACTAATCTGTCGCAACTACAGGAAAAAATTTTGTTGTGGAATATCAAAGTCAAACCTTCACTATTGAAAAATAATGAGAAAAATTTGAAAATAAAACAGAGATTTTTATTGTTTTCGGCATAGAAACACATTGTCAAAATTGTGACACATTTATGAGGTCGTTCTAATGTTTCTCGAATTCTCGATCTGTTTATTTCGATTGTACCTTTGTTTAAAGCCCTGTAAGTTGTAGGAGTGAAATCTCAAAGCAAACAGTGTTTTTCTCAATGTTTGCAATTCTGATCTCTCCAAGAACGGTTCTTCGAGTTCAAAATGACTCCACTCGCAACTTCAAAACTGGCATGTAGCTAGATGAAAAACCATGTGATTTTTCTTAGATGTACGCTTCAAAAATACTAAACACTATAAACTGAGTTGCGGAATTCCGGTATACGGTAATAACTAGTCTTTTCAATGTTTCGTTTGTTTTGACATCTCAAGTTCTGGTTAATTGTCGCCCGGTGGCTTTTTATTTTCCATTGAAAGCGCCTGGTTTATTGGTATTTTTTAATTAGAAGAACCCTGGATGGCTTCGCAGATAATTGCCCAAAATTGCCCACAGGCTCATGGCACAGGAAAGAGCGCGAGAAAAAGAGAGAGAGAGAGACTTTTACATGCGCGCGCTCTTCTCTTATTTTGGCCCTTTATCTATCCCCTCACTTCAATTTGATCTCGCACCATCGCGCTTACCCTAAATTGTTTTCAGGTTCCGAGATGACATTTGTTTTTGCGCGGATATGGTAGTTGCAAAATAATTGGGTACAAGGCGTCAGCCACAAGACTTGTGGAGGCGTTGAGAGTGTGGATGTTGTTCACAACTGTTGGATTCAGCAAAAGTTTAATGAACAATACGATACTCAAGCCAACTCTGCTAGATAAATGCTGTGAAATTTTTAACAATCAATGAAATGGTTTCTTCGAAAATTCGGGAAATTTTTTTAAAACTGGAAAACGTTTTTTCTCCTCATCATGAAACACTTTTTTTTGACTTTAACATAATTCATCAAACAGAAACATTAATCTGATGAAAATAGTTTCCACACGATCAAAAAATCCACACGCCAAAAAACAGTCAGAAAAAATAGGGAATCTGATGATTCAAAAAACTATCTCAACAATCGAGGAATTCGAACAAGATGAAAAGCCCGGTCACGAAACCATCAATCGGGACGAGAAAATGTCGTTACCTACCTCATAACGAAACTAGATGTTACAGTTGTTGGCTTTTATTATAGGTCTACCTTGTACTCTGTTATAATTTCCAGTGGTCAACTGATTTTTGTCTAGTGAGAGTTCAATAATTATCAATGGGTTCATTCTTTCCGGTTTTCAGCTTTCAACGTTGTTTGCGCTCTTGTAAAGTTTTTACGATGAATTTGATGACTTTCAGTATGTGAAAACTGAATAGCAAATTAAAAATTCCCACATATTCGTTAAAGTCTTCTCACAGTGAGTTCCGGTTCAACTATTAAATGGAATGAGCAAGAAGCTCATCGAGATTACATTATAACGACAGAGTGATCTGAATCATGAATCATTTTCTTACATATAAGCTAACAAGGTGCGAAGTTTTTTTCATGATCATCACGTTTAAATTTTGATCAAGTCTCAGCTTTGTACCTAAATAATGCTTTAAACCTTACCTAAGCCTAAATTTTGAGGTGTCGACAAAGGTAAATGAGAAAAGATTCATGATTCAGTCTACGTTTTTGTATTGATAATAATATTTATCAATAACAAATGAAAAAACGTAAGCTTCAATAACCACCAGCTCAAATAAATATAGAGAATATAAAACTCTAAGAACCTGTTTTAGAAACTGCATTAAATTTAAATTCAAGATTACTGTAAAAACCGATTCAAACTCCTAAATTCAAGATTACTGTAGAGTAATAATTTCAAGATTACTGTAGAAACCAATTTGGATTCTTAGATTCAAGATTACTGTAGAGTAATTGATTCAAGATTACTGTAGAAACCGATTTCGAGAAACCTTCACTTAATACACTTGCCAAACTCGTATTGTTTGGCAGGGTCTTGTTAGATTCATTTAATATACGCACATTTGTAATGTGCGCATTACTAATATCGCAGGGCGAAAGATTGAAATAAGTAATCAGGGTGGAGAGGCCGACACCGCTGAATTATGGATGAAATACCAGCGCGCATCTCCGAAACTTTTCCAAATTTTGCTGGGTGAGTTACCGTAGTTGGGATTGCGATTGGGCATTTCTCAGATATTGATCAGTTGGAAAATGTGGATTTTATGGAACAAATTTTTAAAAAAATTCAGGAGAAAGGTACAACTCGACCCTCAATTTATACTTCACAAAGGAGAGGTTGCCATCCGAAACTAATTGTTGGCATCAAGAGAAGAAGCTTCGAAAATAATTGAATGGCGTCGAAGCGTTTAATCAGTATGTTACCTAAAGCAAAACGCCACTAATCTTTCAATTTGCACGGACAATTCCAAAAAATCATTTCGACACAATTAGTCGGGCTGGATTAGACAAAAACTAGTACGGTAGGCATGAGAGAATGCTGATCGAGTGAGAAAAGTGGGACCACGTTTCTTTCGCTAATTCGGGAATAAGGCTTATTTTTTCTTTTACCATACATGAATCATATATTCATATCTCTCTCTCTCTCTCTCTCTCTCTCTCTCTCTCTCTCTCTCTCTCTCTCTCTCTCTCTCTCTCTCTTCCTCTCTCTCTCTCTCTCTCTATCTCTCTCTCTCTCTTTCTTTCTCTCTCTCTCTCTCTCTCTCTCTCTCTCTCTCTTCCTCTCATTCTCTCACTTTTTCTCTTCTTCTCTACTTTTCTATTCAATACTTTTAGAACAAAAATGTGAAAATCAAGTCTACAAAAACTACGCTCAAGCTTTGACGTAGGTATAATTGTTTTCTGACAGTGAGTGAGTGGGTTAATTAACAAGTTGGAGATAAAACTATTCGAAACCTCGACAACAGTGTGAATTGTGATGTCGGAAAGAATGAAAATGATTTCACAGACTGAGAAACCATTTTACTCATGATTATTTGTGTTGTTCACAGACACAAACGTCGAGTGGGTATTCTTTTGTCTATGTGGGACTGATGAAACACATCGGAGTCCTATGAAGAAGTAAGAGTCGAAATAGAAGTGTGAAATGTTATTGGGTTGGAGCATTGAGAGCCCGTCGCTGCTCCAATCAACCAGCGAGGTGCCCACCCACTATTTTGAGTATGGTAGGTAGCCCACGCTTAAGGAGGAGCAACACATCTGAGCTTGCATGAGAAATCAAGAGTATGGTGTCTTCTGAGAAAGCTGTTCACAAAGAATGTGATACAGTGTGTGAGTCAAAAGTCACATGACTCATCTTAAATCTTGAAATCAATTACAGCACATATCAGAATGAGTGTTTCAATGATTTATCATACCACGTTGTAGTGAGAACGCTGATTTCGAAAAAAAACGGATAGGTTCTATTGAAATAGTGTATAAAAATGAATGTTTTGAAAAAAGTTAGTGATGTCGATTTCATTTGAGTGTAGATATTTCTGTTTCAACTTTTAACAACTCCATGATTACTGTTTCTTTCCCATTTGAATTCAAAACAGTCTAAAAACTCGTTCATTTGGAATCTCGTGAAAATGGTTACAAACAAATCGAGAAATCAGTATTTCTGGTCATGACAATATTTAACGAAACAATGGTGAACAAGCTTGTTAGATTTTTGCTACGGATTTTGATAAAATCTTCCATTGCGCAAAACTCATTAGACTGATATGGCTTTGGTGAGAGGCATTGTCATTCACGGGAGTGAAAAGGCTTTGAGACTTACCGCACGCTATTATTCTACCCTTTGACACCCATTACCGCTTTGACTCATCCTTTCATTCTCGAGATGTGACACACCAAATGCTAATTGATAAGTCACTAGGTGGTCCTTTGTCTGAGTCTTGACTTGTTGGCGTAGATCGCGAAGAATAGTTCGTTCTTATTCAACCAAATTCAAGTGAATTGGAAAGATTACAGTGCAAAGAAATCAGATTGAACGTGAGAATATAAACTTGTGTCGGATCCGTGCACATAGCACACGGATAAGTTGCACATATTTCTTCAGTTGAGTCTTTCACCCTAGAGATGAAAACACTACCTTGGTGAATGGAAACCCTTATGTCGTTGCTTGTTTCTTCAGTTAGTTTTATCTATACAAGAATGTTTTTAAAGTGAAGGAAGAGAAAATATGAGTTCAAAAAACGGGTAAAAATAGTAAACTATTTGGAAAGCTGATATTTCCAATTGTATAAAATTATGAAGAATGAGTATAAAACTATTGAACTCGGCCAACGTTTCTTGTCAAAGAAGGAAGTGCTTGGTGCAAGTGACATGAAGTTTCAGCCTATGCCAAAAACATAACGACGACTACGGGGCAGGCTCGTTGCACTAGCAGTCAAATATCGTTACCAGTGTTTGTGAATAACCATGTTATTTTGGAAAAAAACACAAGAAGCAGAGATTTTTATCGTTTCATCTTGTGAAAAAAACTCATGCCTAAATCTTCTGGAGAGCTAAAATTATGATTTTGAAAAAACTTTTTATTTCATGCTGGAAGAGGCGGCCCAGCATTTGTTTAAAAAAAAATTAAATTTAAATACGAAATTCATAATCATGAAAAAAATGTTGGTATGATTTATTCTTTTTCTTCTTTTGATTCTGAAAATCCACTAATAACTCAGTACGTTGCACTTAGAATGTAGAATTTCAATAGAGCTCGTAGCTCATTTATTCACACCAACACACTTCTTCACTTTTGGGATATGCACGATGCTCGAAGTGAGAGGAGTGCAACTAGGACTTAATTAATAAGCACGACACCTTGACGTTGTCGGATGTGCTCCACACCAAATGCATCACATTTACCTAATTGACCAAAATATGCAAGAAGAGAAGGGGTGAGTGCTGCCCGGATATCATGCCACAACTAGGTTCACATGGTTTGCAGGATGGTAAATGATTTCGCAGATGTTGTTCGTTTGACAATGAACTGTGCTGGCATGATAAACTTTTTCCAACCTATTAGAAAGGAAATATGTGGAAATTAGAGCAGATGTTGTGCAGAAATATTCTAAACTTCTCGAATTCTTTCCATTGAACTTCGGTGATTTTGAAAGGAATTGACATACGGTGCTCGTTAATTTGAACTTGAGTTTTCAACAATCTTCTGGTTGAAAAACTCTTAGTACCTCCAGAATCATTTCTTTCACAAAAATATCAAACTCTCTTTAGTGAAAATTCAAAATGTGAACCCATGTTTTAGCTGATTTAGAAAATACAAGTTAAGAAACAAAGCATCTGATCCAAGAAAGTTTCCATCTCGAAAGATATTTCTATGTCAAAATTTACAACTGCTGATGTACTACTCATCAAAAACAGTTTTCTGGGATTGAAAAATTCGTGAAAAATCATAATTAAGATTTCGAGCAAAAAAAGCAAATTTCTCATATTTTTCATAGATGAATTTGAATGAAATACGCTAGAAAAAAGTCTTTTTGTATTGAACAGATGCTGCAGGTCGTGAAAACAACAACTGAATGAATTTTCGGGCAATTCTATTATAAACTCTGATCATAGACAGCGACCCATGTCCTTTTCGCATGATTAAGTATTCAATCTCAGGATTTTGACACTTTTTGACACTACTACTCGAACAGCTCTATTATATTCGGATGAAGTTGACAATTTGGAATATAATTGGCTTCTACCCTCACGAATCCTGCTCTAGAGTATGACGTTGGGGTCCTAAGTGACACCTAAATTTTATGTTGAATGATTTCTGTGAATAATAAATATTTTTATTGATTTCGAGTTTTTGTTCTTCAAAACATGAGATACTATCGCTGGACACTGTAATTTCCTGTTGATACTCATCACTTCCGGTAATTTCTTTTCTTTGGGAGTAGAATTCATGAACCATTGTGAACGAGGTTAACTAGGATCACTACCCAATGGTTAAATATTGAATTTTCAGAGTTCCCACAATAAGAAGTTGACAAAGACGCAACAAAATGACCTCCTTTTCTTTTTCCATACGATAGAACGTTTCAATTCGGTTCAACCTTGAGAGACTCAGATTCGTGTTCAAAAGAGTCCGACAACCTTTGTTCAGTTGAATCATACGGACCGTTCGTTGCTAGCATGAGTTTCTAGTTTCTTTTTCTAATTGATTCATCTTTCGTTTTCTCCACATTTTTGCACAGCTGTTCAAAGATGTTCCATTAAAGAAGTTCATAACCTTAGTACCTCATTTCTTCCTCGTGTATTATTTCATTTGTTTAGATGTTAACTGATAACCTAAGCGAGTTATTTTTTCGCAACCTCTTCATTCTGATTTTTATATTTTTATCAAAGTCATACAGCATTTCATTTCGCTCAAATCATCTTGAACTTCATTCAAAATATATAAAAAATTTTCCAACGCTGGAAAAATTTAGTGTCATATGGGATTGTTTCGTTCCGAGTAGTTTCTTCACTTCCAGAGCCATGAGTCTTTGTGAACCTGTCAACGTAAGTTTGAAACAATTTTTCTTTCTGATGTCCACCATGTCATCAATACGGTTATTTTCTTCAAAAACATCATGATTCTTTTATTAGAGCTGTTAAATGAGTAACAAATGAAGACAATATTTGTGCAGATCGTTGTTTTTTAAATAAACGTTATTAAATAATACGTAATAAAAATCTTCCAATATCTCGTCATTTGTCATGGACCAATCATAAACTGAATGAAACTAGAAAAAATATTCATTCAAACCTGATCAATAGCCGTTATGCATTTGCTTATGTGGAATAAATGTCATTTCGAGTTGGATTTCTTTTACTTTGGATGCGCTTGTTGGAACGACAATGATCAGCCGAGAATCTGTGATGTCTGACTGGACCTCAAAAACTGGTCTCAAAGACCTGGTCTCAAAACTGCCTTGTCGACCTTATTTCAGAGTTATGGCTTGAAAACGGTTGGAAAAGCTGGTTTTTTGCGTATATTGTAGTGGCCAAAGCCACTCTGCATAAATACAATAGGCAAATTTCAGGAGATATTAAATTGCCACGTGACCCAGAAATCCAACACGTGATTACTCGACAAAACCTACTACCATTACAACTACACAAGCCCCCGTGCTCAACTACACAAGCCCCCGTGCTCAACTACACCAGCCCCCGTGCTCAACTACACCAGCCCCCGTGCTCAACTACACCAGCCCCCGTGCTCAACTACAGAAGCCCTTCGACAGAAGACTTCAACGCCCAGCATCAGAAGACTTCATCGACGCCTTCTACACCCGCATATTCCGTATAAATAAATCGTTTATACTTTTCTTAATCACAACTCCACATCCTCTAATAAACTGAGAGGACAATATGTCATATATTTTTCTGCATTCAATTTGTTTTCTTCCGTGAATATTCAGAATCGAATTTCGTTGCCCAGAAGTGAGAGGTTGTTTTTCGCTTTTAAAAAGGGTATTCTTGGGCGATAAATATGAGCAAAGTATATAAATTCAGCTTTTCTCACCGTATTCGAGCCATAACTCCGGAAGGTCAACATATCAGTTTACGAGACCACTTTTATCGTTTTCAGCATAGTCGATAAACCTAGAACCCAGTCAGACCTCACAGATTCTCGGCGAGTGGTTGTCATTCCCACGTTAGGGGGATACCTCCAGAAACTTTTAGACTGTACATATTTGCCACTGAGACCACAACACTTTCAACAAATCAGTCACTGAAATTTGTTTTACATTTGCCTTCCAAAGTCAATTCGCAATAACAATGTGAAATTGATTGAGTCGATTAATTGGTGAGAAAAGCTCAACAACTCTCGCCACAGGTATGCTAATGCTAATGATAGAAAATATACCATGTGCTACAGATTTACTTCATACCACTGTGGACTATAATTTTATGATAACTTTATTCATTGAAAATGAATTCATACTTCCAGGACGTTTGAGTTCATGACTCTTCTCGGCAAAATTGCAAACGTATCAGTTTTAAATTCCTGATAGAACTAATAAAGTACCGAGGGCTGTGGATAACTCCGTTCTATTTCAAAAATATCAAATAAATTGATAAAGCTACAGTAGATTTTTTTTGTATTTGAAACCCGTTCACATTGTTTCCAAATTGACTGAAGATCCCATTCAATTTCCCTTTTTTCCTTTTCTTTAGTTTGAATAAATATTGTTGGGACTTCAATCGTGAACATTTGTTCATTTGCACGAAATGGGCAGTTTCCCTGTGCACGCAACGTGTGGTTAGCATGTTTGCCGTTCGCACCCTTAATTGTCTTCAGAAGACGTGTTCAAGACGATTTTGAGCCTTTTTGATGTAGTCAATGATGCTAGCAAACAAAGTGGAAGGATGACATATTCTGACTCACGTTGATTCAATCATCCATTTGGTGTACACCATAATTTTCATTCATCAATTTGTTCTCTGTTTATTTAAGGACGAATTTTAAAAGCTCCATGACTGAAGTTAATGCCATCCATAAGAGGTGAGGCCAAATAAATTACATATTGCATCCAAAGGTTAATTTTTGGGGGTCGATAATGAAAATATAACAACAAGTCATACTGACAGATTGTGTTTTGTTGAAAAAAGTAGTTTTATACTCCTCACTTTACCTGTTATACTTTTTTTCCATTTTTTGAGCTGAAAATCAATTTGAAAACGCAATTTGTAACTCTAAAGACGTTTCCTGTTAGCATAAAACGAAAACCAAGACAATTTCACACGTAGCTGAATCACCGGAACCTATTCCGGCAGACAAAACCGCCTTTTGTAAGCAGTGAAACCGACGCCATCTATTACCTACTTTGAGTCGTTTTTGTTTTGCCTGGGAATAGTACAGGTTCGGTTGCGCAAGCATTATTCTGCCAGTTGAATGCCGACCTTTCACTGCTTGTGGTGTATGTTTACTTGCTATTTCTTGGGTTAGTAGCTTAGTTACCTTGATTGACTATTCTCCTTAGAGTGATTATGTTTTTCTTCCTTTACTCGTGTTATGCCCCTCGAGCTAATTTCCACCAGTGCTTTATGTAGACATACCTTTTTTCATTTTTCTGTACCTCTGCTCTCACGTAGAGGTGACAGGTATGAGTTATACTCTTGCTCAGATGGCAAAAGTTGACTCCTGTCTCACTCCAAGTAACTTTATTCATATTTTCTGTCTCATTTGTTTACAAACTCGGAACGTAGTATACCAGTAAGCTTTTGGGATCCCGCGAATTTGAATTTTTCTGTTTTTCACCAATTTCAACAGTAGTTTGACTCGTTCCCCATTAATGATCAGAATTATAGCATTCCTGTTGGTTGCCCTGACCACTAGCCAAAAGTCGAGGGCACTTAGCCCATTTGTCCAGACATTTGATACCTTTCTAGTGACGGCACAGTCACGATACGCGCCAAAGTTCGCACTTGTACGCATGTTTTGTTTCTTCGTTTTTGCCGTCTGTTCAGAGGGTCTGTGAATATTTCATAGTGTTGTTTTGTGTAAAAGCTCGGCTCTTCCTGCTTCTGACTTGCATTCTTCGTTTCTCCTTTGTTCCGTAGTCATCAACTTTCCTGTCGCAGATTGTTTTTTTCATATGTTTTCTGCAACGTAAAATTCTAATTTAGTTTTCACATTTTACATTATGTTTTTATGGAGTTTTCAAAAAAAGGAAAGCAAAATCTTCTTGGATTTGTTTGGTAGAATCAGATATAACTGATTTCCTGTATAATAATAATAATAATAATAATAATAATAATAATAATAATAATAATAATAATAAGCTCTGTGACGACCAGCAATAGCCGCCATGAGCACAGATAATGGTCGTAGGAACCGTAGGAGAACCTTTAAAAAAAGCTTCTCCGGTCAGAATAGTTGTGCGATTTTTGCAAAAAGCACGTTGGATGAGTTCGTAAGATAACCAGAAGGAGAGGAGCTGAATATGATCGTTAGTAGTGATAGAACATTGGTGTTAGTTGTTCGACCAGGATATTCAGTTTGATTCCAACCAGTAGTCTGAAAAATTGTATTTGACCGTAATTCAGGAACAGTTAATAGAACAAGGGTTAGTAATTGAAGACATTTTAATTCTAAAAACTACTCTAACAAAAGTGCATAAGCATTTACTTGATGTGTCGCAACTTTCTCGCCCTTCCGTTAGCAACTCATGCACCTATAATAACGCGATTTCGTTGAGATAATAACAACCGGATAGGTATGCGTATTGCGTGTAGTAACATTTGAGCGTTTTGTTTTACTTGACAAATGATGTCTAGTTCTTTTATGTGTATCGAAATCCTCTCTATATTCATTTTGAGACGTATTTGAAAACAATAATCTGTTACTTTCAAAATAGTTGTTGATTCGGGAAGTTTTGTGAAGTTATAGAACTTCAGTATTATTCCACTCTACCATTCAGAATGAAAATTTTACCTTCAATTTAGTCTCAGATGAAATTAATTAGTCCGTGTTACGACTTGGATCTTGTTATGCAACGGAAATAAACCCTCAGAGTTACTAATAATCAAACATGTATTGAATACAACGGTTTTACTCTTGTTGACAGAAAAGAAAAATATCGCTACTCGCATTGATTTTTCAAGGAAATAGTGTTTTATGCTTCCATCTTCAGAAAATTTGCATTGAACTTGAACGATGCATGAAATTTGCTGTTCTTTTCATGAAAGAACTATTTGCTTTGAGAGGAATTTTCCATCAATTGTAAATCATTCGCACATGTTTTTAGTACTGCTATTCAATTTTCTTTTGATAAGGTTTGGAATATCGAGCGAAAATCTCAAAACACCAGAAGTACTTTGGAAACTTTAATTCTATTCAAATAGAGTGCTTTTATACAATGTCAAAAAACGAGCACTATTATGAAATGCGATATTCTGTGATGAATACGTTGACTCTCCACACAGCAGTGTCATCAATGTTGAAAAACAGTTGTTGACTTTTGAAGACGCAGTTTTAAAACAGAAAAACATGATTCCTACCTTTCTATTTATAAATGAAATGTTCGGTACGTATTTCATGATTGTGAAACCTGAGGTGAACCTTTCCAGCAAACCAAGCCTATTACCCTTGCGTGCAATCAAATCAGGCTCGTCCCATTGTTGTTGCGCAGTGCGCGGTAATATTCACCAATCGCGGGCCACTTCATCTCCGTGCGTATGATTGGACTGAAGACGTTGTTGGCCCGATTCGGTCATAAGAATAGCCCCCTAACTTGATTACGTGAGACTATTGGGAGTTCGTCCGCACACCGCTGACCACTAATGCACACCTAATGCACTTGCCCAATTCTTCATTTCATTTTGGAACTTGGAAATTCTTTGAACATTTGTTTGAAGTATATTTTCCAAGTGGGTTTTACTCGGTTGAAATATTCAACTGCAAGTCTGGATTTGTCGAGAATTTTCAACTTTTATTCAACCATCTTCTTCTTTTTCAATAAAATGCCAACATCGAATTCAATCGAAAAGCATAGAGGAACACTCAACGTTCCTCAAAAATTTAATTTAGTTCCTAGGCGCGACTTTTCAGTACAATTTCTTCTCATGGGCTAATCTGACCCTCATAACAATATTTTGCCGTCTAAGATTGCACATTCTCACGACTGAAAAGCTTCGATTCAGCATGAATCAAAAGAAGGTTCTCATAAGTAATAAAGGATGCGTGCAAAACTTCAATGTTCATCCATTTCCATCTCGGTTACTGAGCCAGTTTGTAGTTGATCTCATCGTAAAATGGACATCATTCATCCGTGTGTTCAACAAAGTCGAACAAATTTTGAATTAGTGATCGACCTTCAAATTCGAAACCCTTTTAATGACCCGTTTCAATTGGTACTTGTATTTGCATAGCCTTTATGCCTTTCTTGGACATATCATTCGAATTTGGATGGTGCTCACGTTCATACTAAATCCATCATTTTAATGCATTTTGTGATAACATCTTCACACCACGCACTATCTCAATTGTATAGTAGGTTGTAAACACGTTTCATTCGACGTTTTCTGAATCAACAAGAACTCAATAAGTAGAGAATGCAGGTGAGGAAGCACTTTGATTTATCTCAAGAAACGTTTTATTTTGCTTTTTGGATTTTTTTCAGAAAGTATTTGTGGTTTCACTCACCATCATGCGGGTTGAAATAATACAAATTGTACAATTCATCATTGATTCATTGTCATTGTCCTTAAACAGCTCTTTTTGTCCTCAGCTATGAATAGCTCTTGGTTAATTAACCACACACCCACTGTTGGTGTACAAAAAAACCGACCTGTTGGTGTGCACACTCAATTGGTCTATCAAGAAGGCGGAAGGACATCACACACGGATGATCCAGTGGTGAGAGCCAACAGCATGTCCTCACTTGACCCTTACAATTAAGCCGACGACCACTTGGAGCACAAGAACGCTTTGATCATTTTTCTTCCATCTGTTTATTCAGGACGTTCATTTCTTTTTTTTTAGTTTAAGTGTTTTACAGAAACTGAGCTCGGTGAAAAAACATGTATCAAAGTTTCAGAAAAAAAAAGAAATTTTTTTAGAAGGGCCTTCATAGTTTCGTTTTCAATTCCTGAAAAAAGTTCGAATAGAATTGACTTATTATGAAAATACAAACAAGCGTGTTTACCTACAATTAGTACCTGGAACAATGCAAAACGCGAACCAATCACTCTAACATAATGTCAGGCAGCTTCAGCATGAACAATGAACGTTCCAGTTCAATTGCTCTATTCACTCTTGTCGTTCGTTTTATTATATAACATTTTTTGCGCCGTGACCGCGTGCCCTTCATTCTTCATCCATACATATTGCTGCTGTTCTGCCGGCTACTACCATCCTATCTACCCTTCATCTTTCCTGCTTTTTTGCACCCGCAAAACGAATTAATTTCCCAAATTGGGGGTCGTTTCTTACCAGTCACTCGTCCCAAGTCGTTTGCTGCTATAATAAAGTTGCACTCGATTCGAAAACCCAATTTCGTTGTCTGTCCGCCACCTTCGGCCGCGTTTTTTGAGTTGATGACATATCCGGTCGTCGTTTCAAACTTGGTTCCAAAATGTCTTCGAGTAATGGATAGTTACCAGTTCTGTCAGGTAGACTTGCTGAAGTCATTCTCTACATTATTCATGGAGTCTTCTCAGAAACAGTTGTTTTGAATCTCAATCACCTACTTTTTAGGCTTCGATTAAACCTTAAGCTAGCCCCAACCTAACCTAAGCCTAAAAAAGATTTTCATAGTAACCCATGTCACGTTTTTCACGTTTAAAAAAAAACGGGATGCGTTTTACTAAATACCCGTTTCTTATCATGAGCTGCACAGACACATTCGCAACGTGAATCAAAAAAAAAACTCATTTTCAGATCTTTTTTGTAACCAGTTTCACTGAGAGGAAATTAAACTCCTCGAAAACAATGTTGCGAAAGTTTGAATTCTGTTTGAAACAGAATTCCTCCAATAATGCAAATCACAAAAGGTTAAGTTTTTTTCAGAATAACATATGTTTTTTTTAAATTCGAAGTGGAAGTTCATGACTATGTTTCTGACCTGCACACCGTGTGTTTCTTCATGTTTTTTCTAGCACTTTACAGTGCCTGTAGTTCTACGTAAGAGCCTTCAGTGAGTCAAACGTCGGCGAGTTGTTTGAGGACCGAGTGCTCTTCAATATTATGTGCTTATGAATGCTAATCAAGCGGTATGTGCTGCTCGCATGCTCGTGCGCAACATGGTGTCTATCATTTTGCCACATTGATATGTATGAACTTCTCTGCAACAAATAGTGTTTTCTTCCACCATTGTCCATGATAGGAATTCATTTCCTGTTCCAATTTTCAATCGATCTGTTTGTGATTGAATAACAAAAAATATGAATGATAAAATCTGCATCTAATTTACCCTTGAAAAATATCCAATACTTTCTACCAGGACATGAAGTTCCATCGGTTCATAGAAAAGCTCATCTTTCCGTGAAACTTTGAATTCTAGCTGTGGTATTATAAGTAATCTGTGCCATAAGGACTCTGAGCTACTCGTGCGTCAAGTATGCGCAACCGAGATGAGCAATGCGTTATGATTGCGCTTGAAATAGTGTCCCCCAAGGCGCGTTAAAACTCATGAAATGTTGAGAGAGGTTGCTTCATTGAAGAACTATAGTCACAGTACTCTGTCCATTTACTCAGTTTCTCTCATCGTGTTCCCGCTTTTTTTTTAGTTCGACATTCTTGAAAGCCCCTTCAGAGTGTTTCTCAGTAAATGAAGCAGTTTTAGTATGTGTTAATTCTTTGGGTGTTTCATTAGAAAAACTGTTAACTGGAAAAACGCAGGACTTCACTGTGAATTTTGTTTTTCTGATTTTGCCGTTTCAATTTTTTCACGAGCCAAAATATTCGTATTCGTACCGTTATAACCAGACTGCAATCAAATCACACGGTGTAACACTTTCGGCTATTCCAAAATTGGGCGTAACGGGGGGTGGGACAACTATCGGTCAAAAATCGCTTAGTTGCAAAATTTTCAAATAGAGGCCTTAACTACACTTTCTATATAAGTACTGGTCAGTCTCCTCAAAATATCTTACGACAACTTTAACAACAATTTTCTTGTTCATTAGGACAAGAATTGAGCTGAATACATGGAATAAATGGGCAAAAATACCAAAAGACGGCTGCAAAGCGGTCATCCGGAGCGAAAATTGAAATCTATTGATTGGGATCGAATGATTCGCGCCTTTTTTGAAACTCCACCCCCACTCATTTTTTTTGATCTTGGCACTCCGTGAATCACAGGTCGGCACGAATGTTAAAAGACCTCCACTTTGCGCAACAATCTCTGTCCCGAAAGTAGCCGATAACGCGCCTACTAGTCACGGTTCTTATCTCAACTTATCTTTACAATATCCCCGCCAAGTCGTTTATTACCATTAGTTATCAGAATAATTCGGATTAAGTATATTCCAATTGTTTGTTGTTATTGGAAGACCGGATAATCCTCCAGTAGTCAGTGAAAACTGTTTTTTCCAGCTCTTTTCGTGAGAACTCACAAACTTTACTATATTTTTTTGCTCTCATGCGCGTTAGATTTGCATGCAATGAAAAAAGCTTGATTTATAGACTTTCGGTGCTCGTAAAGCGTTTTGTAGACCGGGTGCGCCAAACAATAACGCGTCCTTCGTTTTTACGACGTTGGCTCTTCTTTCTGGGAAGCCGACTGAAGAGAGCTCGATCAGAGTCTGATTCTACACAAGAGCAAGCGCTTGACACCTAGCCTAATCCACGTTTCTCATGACAACAATGAAATTATTTTGCACGAGTCCAAACGTAGTGTACAACTTTGCCAAACTCTCCCGCTAATCCTTTTCCTTCTTTTTCCTATAGGATACACTCGAAAAACACTTGACTGGTAATTATCCCGTTTGAAACTCGTTCGAAACCATCTGACTATGATTGTCTCATTCACACTATCCGTCTGCCCATCTTCATATATTAGACTGTCATGACGGCCAGAAATCTCTTCGACCAATATTAGCACGCTCACACCATCTCATGTTTGAAAAGCTGACAGACGCCATTTTGCAAGTTATATGTTTCACACATTTTTGTTCTAATATGCCACATTACTACTCGATTTTTTCACAAATCCCCTATTATTAGCTTAGAAAACTTCGAATTTCACCCAACGATGAGTATAAAAGGCGGCACAACACATAACAATCTCATTGTATTAGAGTACCTAAGACACTCATAATGCGGTACATTATGTTGGGAACAATAGCAGATAGTAGGTATTGAAACAGGTTTATGTGCTCATTGGAAGGTATTTGCATACGCATGTGTCGTATGGCCAACAGTCCTATTATAAAGAGTTGTTACGCGTCTAAGCCCTTTTATGTATTGGATCAACAGTTTTAGTGCGTTTGAATGTGAAAAACTTGGTCTTATCTCGTCCAACAGTTCCCATCGCAATTAATTCGCTCAAAGCAATAAATTACTTGCACTCGATCACATTCACATTCATCTTGTGTGGCCGTGGTCGTGTACACTGTTCGCTACCTGGTCTGAATTCAGTCCCGAATGAATTCGTCAATGCTTAAAATGTGGGAAGCGGCCGACCGGCGGTAGCATGTTCTTGATGCTGCCTATTTATATGTAAATATTATGTCATATCAGACGTTTCGGTCGTTTCCTCTCTCCCAAATTTGTCAACGTATTCGTTTCAGTAATTATCCGCAAGGCTCGTAATTAGTATGCTCTCTTGTTGGAATGCTCTCACCAACACTTTTTCCCCTTTTTCGCAGAGCACATGGCAACTACTGCGTGTAGTTAAAAATTCTTGACCACCCTTAGCACAAGCAAACTTGCCTAGTATTAATAATAAAGTGTGTAAAGCGGAGCATCTTTCCCTTATTGCGTGATACACGTTCGTCCTACTAGAACTAGGGTTCTAACATTCCCATTCATGTCAAATTTTGATCTGGAACATTTAAATTACTAATTCATTCATTGATGGGGTATTGAACGCGAAAGAAGATGAAAAAAGACTTACTGGAAAATGAAAAAATCTTAATTTTCTGACTGTTTTTCTTTATTTTATCGTCCATGCTGATCAATCATTCTGCTTTTTGCAAAAATAAGAATGACAGTTTGAGAGGGTGTGGAATCTGCTGATGATTAATATTTTTTCATCGAATGATTCTTTGAAAACTGAAATTTTTCTTTCCGCCCTCCATTATTTCGAGGGATTGAGAATGAACAGTTTCTTTAAATGGAAAATACAATAACACAACTTCTCCCAATGATAATACGAGAATATTGCGAAGCACCGACTCATCTTTATAGGGTCAGCAGAAGATGCCGCTGGTACCTATGCACACAATGATAAATAAGGCAAATACTCGGCAACGCCCTAAAGATGGTAACCGCGGAGAGTAGTCGCCACTAATTTTATCGCCACACATAGTTTGGCACGTGTGTTTTCCATAATCCAGCTTTTTTGCACCTGCTGATAGCGCATTCAAGATTGATTCGTTGTGATTGAAAAAAGAGTGCGATATCTTAGATGCCACTTCGAATTATCCTCGTCGTCACACTTTGTATAGTTTTTTTCTGATGGAATTTGGCGATGTACTTGGGTACAACAGAATGATTCCCTTAAACATTGTCAATTCTTCATGAAACTCCCATTCTTGTTGTCTTCAGTAATTCAGAAGTTTCTCCTCGATTTTTGTGCTTGAAAACTACTACTCCTACTCTCATTGAATACATATAATCGATTTTCTTCTGAGACAAAAATTTCCAAATACAATTTAGTCGGAAGTTTCTCTATAAAGAGAAATTTTTGATTTTCTTCAACATGAAAGTTATTGACAGTCTGTTTCGCCTGTTCCACTCTCATAACTAAAAATGGTGTCTACTCATGGACAGTCGGTTTAGAGGTCTTGACTCCTCCTTCTAGACGCTCCCCCAGCTGCCATCCATGACCGCCGCCTCCCACTTTGCCCGTGTCACTTTCCTTGTGTAAGCTTGAATCTTCCTTGAGTGAATAATGATTTTGGCACTCTGGGAGACGGCGGCATTTCCTTTTGAAGTCAAGTAGGTGACGACAAGACTGATTTTATTATCCACATCTTCAATTCTATCAACCCAGTCACACCATTTTTGCGCTCGAGTAAACCGAGAATACTTTCTGTCTTTTTGCTCTCAGATATTGTTTTCCAAAAAAAACATATGTCTTCAATCATAAATTTCTATGTTCTTTCAATTTTCGTGATTCTAATGACAGTTGTCACTAAAGTTTTTGAACCATTTGTGTTGCTTAGTGTTTAAGCTTAGAAAGACCTTTCGAATTATTTTAACATATTTTCACTTAACTCCACCCTGAATTTCTATACATTCTTGTAGAGTTTTGTTTTTTATTCAACAAAATTCTAGATAATGTTAAGTTAATTGTCATTTAAACGTTTGCTAATTTTTACCGACTGTATTTTTAATATTAGAAACTGACAACAGTCAAGATACATCCAATGTTTTGCCGTATGTCAATGGCACCTTTCACTCTCGACCAAACCTACAATTTAACGCACAATTGAGGGAGATCGATAATTACCGGGCAACCGTAATTAAGCGTGATCATTATCCAAGGTGAAGGTGCGCGAGCATCAGTTGCCATTCACAGCTTGCGCAATCCTACTGCCACCTTGATTCACTTCAACCATCTGCATCCTCGAATTGCCGGCGATGGTTTAGCCCGATGGTACTAGAAGTCGGAAATGTCCCCTCCCTCCCACTCTTTCGTCACCGGGCGTATATCACTTCCGATTACTCCAAAAACCAGGTCCTGTCAACATTCTCAACCCATGTTCAATGATAATCACAAGTCACCTACCAATTTTACCCTATCAGAACCGGTTTTCAAATTCCAATCCAACTATCAGAATCGCTTAATCACCTCGCACCACGCAATGCATTTTCTCAAAACCCGATTCACATCGATTATCGCTGATTGTTTTCTCCATTTACATAAGAAAGTTTGACATTGTATACTTACTCGCTCCGTGTCAAACATCAATCAAACTGACAGCATATTTTTTGCCCTGACAAATGTCTTTTAGGTCATGCAAAGTTGCTGAAGATGGCCACCCTGCTGCTCTATCTAATTTCTTTTTGCTCGTGGCAGCTCACCAAAGCGGAGCTCAGATCGCGTAAGCTTTAATTGACTTTATTCTGACAGGGTCTTGAGAAAAAAACAAAGTTTTCGTCTCGGGAATGAGTATTTTTCAGAATTATATGAACTACCGTCGTTGTACGTCGACGCAGACCAACTTTACCTCCAGAAGAAGATTCCAACAAATTTGACATGTGTTCTGAGTGCAGGGTACTCAGAAGCAAGGTTGACGAACGTTCGTTGGTTTAAGGATGGTGAATTCTTGAAAGCGAATGATGACGATTTCCATATCAACAAATCACTGTAAGATTAATTTTCTATCAAACTTCTCAAAATATTGTTCAGATTGGTCGTACACGGTGCCAAACTGCAAAATGAAGGCGAGTACCAGTGCCTAGCAGATATCATCAACATTCGTCTGTCCAATCGACAACTAGTCACTGTCAAACTTATCTCACCCACAGTGAAAATCAAACGGGCCAGATTGTCCAAGTTTGAGAAAGTTAGCGATCATGTAAGTTTTCTTTCATTCATAGCAAACAGTAGTACTGAGGTTGTATTGTTTCTATTGAATGGTGTTCCTTTTGTTTGCAACTTTCATTAGGGGTATTGGTGAAGGTTGACATTAGAGGACAAAACATTAAGGTCATGAAATATTGGTTGCTTTTAATAGCAAAAATTGAGGAGTGTTGTACAAATGAATGAATGAGTAAACTGTAAACGAAGCTTTATACAATTTTTCGAAATCTTCTCTGAAACTCGACGTTGATTGTTGTTTTATTTTGTCGGTATACGGTGAATTTATGAAGATTATGCAACAACGCTAATAAATGTAACATCACACCTATCTATTCTCCTCTCCGCGCCAGAGATAAGTAAGCACTTCCGACAACAGGAACCCAGAAGCACTCGAACTCATCACTCGTTTCGACATGTTTACAGCCCATGAAAATGGAGATGCGCGGTGCGCGGACTCATCACTTGTTGCCAACGCATATGTACAAACAAGCAGATCGTCCGTTGAAGATAATCTTACGCCATCTGCCCAGGAGCGGCGGGGACAAGTGAGCGCGCGCGCAAGCATCTCGCGCACCATACATAGCAGATGAGCAATGAGCCGACATTAACGTTGACAACTCAATTTGCATCATACACACATGGAATCCATTGTTGTTGCTCGAGTTCATGACTGCCAGATGCATTGTCACAAGCAGCGGTTGAATATGCACATTTTGAGAGTCTTGGTGGCCGATATGAATCTGAAATGAGTAGAGATTCAACTTTTCTGATACATTCTTCCATTTATAATCGGTCACCATCAAAATATTGTTAAAACAACATACTGCAGAATGGTACCGATCACGATAAAAATGTTTGCAAATAATGAACAGTTCTTTTCATACTCGCAATGAGAGAAAGAAAGAGATAGTTTATGTTTAAAATGAATTTTGAGAAAGTGGAGCGTCTCATAGAACCTTGCCAAAATCAAATTGACCGCGCTAATGTCGGAATTAACGCGCTAACGATGTTTGAGCCTCAAACCAAACAATACTCAGCTCAACCCAAACTCAATTAGATGACCATTACCAGTGCAAGCCGTAAGCTGTTCGCGCGGCACTGAACCCATCATTAGTCTATTAGTTGGACCATATTTGAGACACGAGCTTTAATTTGTTGCCCTGCGCCAAATTGAATAATTGTGCCCCTAAGCAAGCAAGACGTTGCAGGTTATAACTGTGCGGGAGAACGAAGTAGCAAGACTACCATGTGCAGGACTGCCTGACATTGTTCCAGGACCACCGCTGATATGCTTCGAGCGACATGAAGAAGGTGGAGAATGCCTCGGAACCAGAAGTGAGCTTTTTCTTGATATATTCAGTATTATGCATATGTACATAACTCTGAATGTGTATGATTATGGAAAATTTCCAAAAAGTGTGAGAATAATTTTATTGATTTTTTAACCGTTATGACTCATAATTCGGCGATAGTCTTTTGAAAAACGATTAACAATGCTATTTTGTGTTTTGCAGACGGCACAAAGTACCTCACTACAAACACTGGAATGCAAATCTCTCTAGTTCAACCATCTGATGCCGGTTTCTACCATTGTGTAGTTCGCAACGAATTCACAAACCAAACTAGAAAAAGTAGCAAGGCAGTCTTGTTGTTTGTTCGAGAATCAGAAGCAGACGCGAAGACACAGGAATTCAAAGAGATCAAGCCTTCATTGGTGTACCCAGCTCACGAAACCACTCTTGACAAGCCAATCAAAATCGACGTCGTCGAAGGTGATGATGTGCTTCTGGAGTGTGTAATCTCACTTGCGAAGATTGTTTGGGTCAAGGTAATAATTTCTTGATACCTGGAGAAAATGATGAAATTCCAGCACAATGACACAACGCCAGTGGTGACGATGAATGACAACAACTCTAGATTCCAGCAAGTTTGGGGGAACTTGATCATCAAGAGCGTAGCGAACGGTAACTTCACCTACTCGATCTCCCTAACTTATATGGTTCAGGAGATTCTGGAATCTACTCCTGTATCGGGCTGAAGATGATCGGTGCATCTGATATCATTGACGACACTATCCGCCCACGAGTTGACTACAATGTTGTAGTGCATTCTCCAACGGGAGTTCATCTCCAAATTTCATCACAAGCGGACAGAAGTCACATGGTTTGTTTGTTTGTCGATAAACATTCGTGTGATTGAACGATGATAGTACGATTATTGATTTTTAGCCATTAGCAATATGACACCATGCAACTTTGCAAGTTGCGTATGAAAGAATCATTTTCAAGTTGAATACTTGACTTTCCGAATCTCAAAAAAGTAACGACCTTTTCTTTGTTCGATTCAATTTTGAGAACTGATAAGCTTGATCGATAGATTATTGATAGATGAGGGAAAAAACCGAAATCAGGGTGGTGGAAAACGTAGTCAGAAAAGAAAATTTCAGAAAACAACTTCAATTTTCAGCTCGAATGTCTTGCTACCAATGTCCGCTACGAAATTCCAAACGCCTACGTGAACGGAACAAACATGATCAACTCAATCGAACAAATGGGATTCCCAAGCAACACCAATTTCTACACAAATCCAATCAGAGTTCAACTCAGGTTCAGACACACATTCAGTGGTAGTGTGCAGGTATTTCTCGATGAGAAAGCGGTATCTATTCTATGATTTCAGTGCATTTCTCGACCTGCTATGGAAGAGGCTGAGATTTACGGGAATGGTCTCGAACGAGGTCGCTCTATGAACTATTTTATTCTGAGTGGACACACTTCTACTGATGAGTTGATCATGAAAGGTTTAACAGTTTTAAAGAACACCTGGAGTAGTATTACTTTCTTGCTCTTGCTGGTATTGGTCTGGTCGCCTGTTTATCATTTTGTAATGATGAACATCAACTACAGCTGAAGTCGATTCTCCAAAATTTTATTCAAAAATTACCATTTTTTTACAGTTGTTTAGTAACAAAAGTTATGAAAAAACCACTACCTTTTGACGTTTTAGTTTTGTGACATTCATCATCATTTCAACTTGATTCAGGACCTTCGAACATGACTGCTGAAATCGGCAAAGATGTCGAACTACCATGTATTGTTCAGAGAGTGAAAATCAAATCGTGGAAAAAAGGTAACACGCGAGAAAAAGATGGTTCTAGAACCATTTTTAGACAATCGACGCCTGCCACTATTCTCGAACAAAACTAGGATTGTCGGATCGAACTCGCTGAAAATATCATACGTTCAAAGCTCTGACGAAGGATGGTACACCTGCGTGGCAACAGGCTTGAACAACCAGGAGAGCGAAGCAAAGGCTTATCTAACGGTAGTAGATTTCACTACACCTGCGCCAGTGACTGTCAGCACCACAGAGCCGTTTGTAGTCAAGAAAAAGGTAATGAATATTCTCAGAAATTATTCAAGAAAAGTTCAGGACGACAAGATTTCTGTAGAAGATGTCAGAGGATTCGTAACTGGTACTGAAGTCAGAATTCAATGGTCCGTCTTTGGAAAAATGGAAGCGCTGACGAAAATCTCAAAATTCATGTGAGTGAAACCCTTACGAAGACAAAAACTATTGTAAACTTTCAGAATCGAGGTTTGTCGTGTAGAAGCTGATAATGAAACATGGATCGAGTCTGACTTTGTTGACAGTCATGTACGTGCAACCACAATCACGAAATTGATTCCGGATAATCAGTGAGATTCTGAGAGAATTTTATTTAAATTATTCTGTTTTAGGTACAAATTCCGAATTCGATTGATAAAAGACAATGGGGATTCTGTAATGAGTGTGCCAACGTCAGCTATGAAAGTAGAACTGCCATCAGGAGACGTCCTACCAACAGCTCCAATTGTACCAATACAAAGTCTAAAAACACACAAAAATGAATATTCAGATTGAGTACGTCACCATGTATTCCCAAGATTCAGCAATTGTCCGATGGACTCAAAACCAGTCATTCACAAATTCAGCTCCGAAGACATTCGTGATAGTCTACACGAAAAATGGAATCAATAAAACGCATGTGGTAAGTTTATTCTATAGGAATTCACTAAAGTGAAAATTCAGATGCAAGTTGATGGAAATCAATTTGACGTAGTCTTGCCAGGAATCGAATTGGACAGCAGTTACACAATTCACGCTATTGCTGAAAATGCAGCTGGAAAAAGTACTGGCAGCGATAAATTTCTCTTCAAGTCGACTTGTGAGTTTAATATTTAGAGAATAAGTTGTGGTAAACAAAATTTGAAAAAAATTGAATCAAAGACAACAGATATTTTTATTTTTTAGACAACCACAATTCGAGATATTACTTGCACAAAGTAATTGTAATCATGAAGCATACAGTAGCGTTCAAAAGTTTAGAAAGTTTTTTGTTTGGACCATAACTCGGGTTAAACTTGAGCGATCACCTTCAATTCTTCTCTGAAGTTAGTACAAACAATCAGAAACGTTTCAGTAATAATAAAATGTGAGTTAACTCTTTGCCTTCCAACTAAAAACATTTTTTCACAAAAAAGTCAAAAGTGGGTTATTGAACCTGAATTCTGCACATCTTCTGACATATCCACTTCCGAAAACGTACTTTTCTAGTTAAGAAAATATTTCTTCTGAAAAACGAACATGAAAAAGAAATGAAAAAAGCATTAACTAGAAATAAAGTTGAAAAAGTTGTATGAACTAGTGAACGAAAATAGGACTGTTTTGTGAAAAAAATGTTTTTAGTTGAAAGGCATAAAGGTAACTCATCTTTTATCATCATTAAATGTTTCTAATTGTTTGAAATAACTTCAGAGAAAAATTGAAGGTGATCGGTCGAGTTTGACCCGAGTTATGGTCAAAACAAAAAACTTTTTAAACTTTTGAACGCTACTGTAGTTCTAATTCAGAACAAAAATTTCAATCTCAAACTTCAATTCCCCACAACCCAACATATGCCACAATCCCATCTGATGTGATCTCAACGCCGATATGCAAGATGTTCAAAATGTTTGGTGAAGGGTCTCACCCATCAAAATGCCTGTTTATCGGAACCACATGGGGTGACCCATTGGGTGGTCATTTGAGTGCTGCCACCATCAACTACACCATTAAACATCCGTTCTCAACCATTACTGTCCAAAAAGTGTAAACATTTGCACAATGCATTAGCGTACTTGCTGTTTTTTCACCCATCATAAAACTGTCAAATCGTTTGCGAACGACAGTAGCGCTTTTCTTAGTGTGTACCACTGATGTTCGCTCTCTCATCTATCATTTTCTTACTGATTCTTCTCGAAACTTCCAAAGACTCAGAACTGTTTTTGATTTTTACTAAAATATATAATTAAATTGATATTTTTAAAAAATACATTGTTATTTTTTCGATGCTGAAATCATTTTTCAAAACTGCATTTTTCCCAAACCGAGTTGACAACGAGTGACCTGGACAACGAACGCATTTAATAATCTGTCAAAATATTTGAGAAAAGGATCGAATTTTTCAATATATACTGATCTTCTGAGCATTTAATTTTTGACAATTTAATTTTTTGAGAACAAGACGATAAGAATCAGTTTTTTGATTGATGAGTACCCTCGAGAAAGTGCGCAATGTTTCACAAGCCAATTTCCCATCGATTAATGTATGCAATCATTTTGGGCAAGGGCAGCGCACATCAGAAGGTGATTCATCGGAACCTGTGTTGGTCAGCGGTGCAAACTTTTAGTTCCACTCGCTCACTCACTACGCCCTACTTATCGATTTGTTTTTTTTACGTTAAAAATCAAAATTCACAGGGTTTCCATCGTGAACCTGATAATAGTATGAATCATATTTGAGTGATGAACCTAATTTGACACCTGCAATCGTGTTGAGTCATCGCAACGAGATTAATAGCATGTACTCTGCGGGAAAAACTGATGAACTCTGAGTGCCAAGATTGTTAAGGCGGCTGTCGTGTCCAATCAGATAGCAGCACACGCCTAGGTGTGGCTATACAGCCTGTTATCTCCCCCATTAAGTGGACATCCTGGTAGTTCATGAATTGAAACTTTTCATTCGGTGTTGTAAAGATATCCAGAAACTGCTTTATCACGTTCCCATGCACATGTTATCAGTTGTTATTCCCACTACAGTTGCCCTTATTTAATTAGCAGATAAGAAAGTTTGTATGTGCACGACAAGCCCCACCTCTGCTCATACCGTACCACTTTATGGTGTACTTGACACTGGCAACAGCATTCAGATTCAAATGTCTGGTTGACCGATTTGGCGGTCGCCTTTTTGCAACAGCAGGTCACCAACCACATCTGGTCAACTTTCTTTCTCTTGTTCCAAAGTGAATTGATAGAACTCTCAGTTTGTTGCACTTGTTTTTCTTCCGCTTTCCATTATTCTTTATGGTACGTCAAAAAAATCCGCTTTTCTGTACGATTCCGAGTCGTAAAGTTCACTTGCACTCCTATTATACAAAAACTCTCGTGTGAAAATTCTGTTAAAAATCGAAAAGAAAAAAATGATACTACATTTTTGCAGTAGATTATGTTGCACCATCTCAGATGAGCTTGCACCTTCATTTTAAATTACCTATTCTCATTTGTTATAACTGATAATAATGACACAAAGATGACGAGTTGTGTATGCAATTTGCAAAATGCATTATTACACACAAAGGCTCACAGAGTGAGCATTGCCAACCCTTTCACCTTGTCAAATTTCAAAATTCAATCAGGCGAACAGGCTGCTACCTGAGTGAAAATCATCATATTTATGTCACCCATCAGTCATGCACATCCTCTTGAGTTCCAAGTGCTCAAGCCATGTCTGACCAAGACAATACAATAAATCAACTAGCGCCCAAGATATTTTTTACACTGGCAAGATAAATCGCTCTACTTTCCGGTCTACCACCTAATCTATACTCGATTGCAGCGACCGGCATGTTGACATCAGTTCGAGTGTTCTTCGACTACATTTCTCCGTTTGTCACCTTCAAGAATGTAGCACTAACTGGAGTCGTGGTGACACTGTTCTTAATCATCTGCTTAATCTTCTGCTTTGTCTTCTGCAACATTCGCAACGGCAAAGGAAAAAGATCAAATAGTCAAGGTGAAAAAAACGAAAAGTACAAAAGTAAACACACAACTTTAGCCAACGGAAAGTTCTTGGACACTTCGTACAGAATCTTCAACGAACAGAAGGTTCATAAATCAAGACTTTACGACGACTCTGCTGATCCATATGATATTGATGTGGATGAAAGTTCGCCGCTGAAAATGGTTTTTAGACTCTCGATCTTCAAATTCACAAGTGTCATTCAGAAGCCAGACGACAAACTATCACTGGGATCTGGTGACAAGTTCGGTTTCACAACAGACAGTGTGATGCCCAGTCTATACGGGAATATCGGTGAAGATGTGGAAAGTCAACACGACCCGATCGAGCAGATGCACATGTCGGCTAATCTTGGTGGTAAGAGTAGGAAAAGGTACAACTATTCGCATGGAATATTCAGACTACTCGATTCACAACGCTGCCAGGTGTTACTCGCTAGAGAGCAGAACGTCGCATGAAATGCTTGTGTATCCTAGAAGTGGTGCTCCATCAACTGCGAACAGTTCCTCTCCACATGTGAGTATTGTAATTTCGAACCTTCATAAAACAGAAAAGTTTATTTTCATAATGAGAAATTCAGATGAACGGCTCCATGCAGCGAGTTATGGCCTACAAGTACCCAGAATCAGTTGCGTACTCACCAGCTGGGACCACATCGTCGATTGTGGAAACAAGTAGTAGCGGAATCGGTCCAACAAGAACATGTGATTCCCCAACCAATCCTCCGTGAGTTTCTTCTTGCTCTTTTTCATTGTTCAAAAATGATGAGGCATCAATATTTAGGTTAAAAGTGCACTTAAAACGTAACAAAACGTTTGGAACCATATTGAATGTGACATAATTCCATACAAAGTTTGCCGAAATTATTCTGGAAATGATAATTGGCATAGATAATCTATTGTTTTTCACAAAATTCTTTTTTTCTCAAGTTCAAAAATAAGAGTGATGTTTTGGTTCACACCTTCTTATCATTGTGTCAACTATTATTGACACCCTAGAAATTTATTCTAGTAACGTACAAAATGAAAAGCTAAACATCTATAATACCCCTATTTTCAGAACAGACGACAGCGACCAAGGTCTTAGATATGGAGGCTCCAGCCGCAACAGCCACATTTCTTCGTGTGAGGGTGGCAAAACTGTTCACATGGGAACTTTTAAAGGAAACAGCACCGGCCCATCGTCATTCATGAGCACATTTGACCGCAGGATGGAGAGCACTGTGCAATAATATGACTCATTTTAAAACTTCTCTTCAAATTCACTCATTACCAATTCGATACGGGTTCGGAAACGAATGCAAACGAAGTTTTCTTCATTTCATCTTTGGTCGGCCACTTGTTCCAACCTCAATCCTGTAAGTACTTTCCATCAAGCCACCAAAGCAGGCAAACACGGGTTATTTCCATTTGATACTGAATTCAGTTTATCGTTCATGTCGCTTTTTTGTTTCAGCCTTCTTTGTCATAAATGTTGCACTTTTCTTTTTGTCGACTTAAAGTACTATTTATTTAAGTTCGATATCATTTTCAAGAATAAAAACAAAATTGTATTTCTCATTTGCATAATTCAAAGTCGATGCTTGAAAAATCGGAGATCGTGTTTGAAAGCCTGAAAAAACGGCATAGTCTGACGTGTCTCAGAATCGGAGAACATGAATAGTGAATTTATTCTTGACAATGTAAGCGTAAAGAAATCTCGAAAATGCAGACAATGTAAGACTTGGAATTAATCATTATTTTGCGACGAACAGGTCCACACGCAACCTTTCGTTGCAAAAGCAACGTTCTTCATCTTTTCAACTCGTCTAACCCGAAAAGAGTCTGGAGACTGCGAGTTCAGGTGAAGTTTTCAATCCTGCCGTAGTGGACAAAAACTAATGCATACAATATAACCACGGCTCATTCGAGTGTTTTCGAACTAAAGAAGGCTCGTGGGATATGGGAAAATGTGTTGTGAACTCGCCAGAATTAGACGTAGAACATTTCTCGTCTTTGATCATGTTTCTCACATTTGCAATATGTTTCCAATGTAGCATAGTTTTTTTCGGAACATGTATGAATCAACTCGAGTTACCGACATCCGTGTACATACTCGGATTCGTCTTTCTGACTCTCTAATGATCGACTAAAACACAATGTGCTCAGGCATGAAATCACAAACAGCAAATACCTGGTTTTACAAATTGAATAATGTACCGTTTTTGGATTGAAAAAGTTCTGAGAAATTCTCGATTCAGAAATTTTTGCAAAAATATCTTTCAGCTGTCGTATTCGGAACAATTATTTTTGTTGGGAAAAAACAGAGCTTGCTTTGGAACTCCAGTTTGGTTTTTCTGAAATTTATTTGTAATAGTCAAGTTTCGAAATCATACTATTATCTATATTTTTATTGTTGAAAAAAAAAATTTAACGAATTTCACTGGACTAAAACAAATCTGGACACTTACTTTTGATTTCAACGTCACTCTGACAGTTGTTGTACCCTAGTCCAATCAAATTTCAGATATTCCTTAATTCAGATTCATTTTCTTGAAATTCTTTCAGCTGCCACAATTGTAATAATTATTTTCTGAAAACTGCATGGAACTCGCCTACGAACTTTAGTTTATACTTTTTGCAATTAAATTATAATAATTGGATCTCCTCGTCTTTTCCTTTCCGAGCAACCTTTTGATGTTTGTTAGGACGTGTTTCAAGTTGGGAGACTTCAAAGTACGTTCATTCTTTTCAACCAGAGGCCCTATCACTTGGGAGAGGAATAATGAAAATGTGACTAGAACTTGATTTTCTGTAGCGGCAGCACGGAGACCAATCTCCCTGGTAGTGCCTAATAACATGTTGAAAAGTAACATTTCGGAGTAACCTTCAACATTTTCATATCATATTTTCAACTTTTCTTGCACAGACAGCGTAAGCGGTTTCTTTTTCTTCTTCTTTACCTATTCAATGAAAACAAAGGGAAAGGGTTGGGGGTTAAAGCTCATGTCTGGAAAACAGAAGACTCTAGTTCGAGAGCTTCTAACTGGTAGTAGCCTTCATCAAAAATGTTCATTTCAAGTCGCGGACTTGACATTTTGAAAATGAACTTGACAGTCATGAGGTTAATCTCTGTACAAACTCTCCTATGCGTGATAGAACTAACGAAACCACTATTAAAATTATGTTTTTGTAAGTGTGTGAAAAAAAGTTCCGATCTCTTTGTTCGGCACTTTTTTGTTCATTTTGTTTTCCGGTTTAGCTCTATTTACTAATTGTTCGTCGTTATGGTATTTGACTTTTTCCAGAATTCCGTTTCTATATTCTCTTGGCACCAGTTTTTGTTTTTGTGTTTTGTGTTACTATTTGTCCCGAGAAAGTTTTGTTTCAAAGTTTAGCCGGACTTTTCACCATATTCTCATCCGTTTTTCTATTTGTTTTACAAAAAAACGACATAAAAGTCGTTTACAGAAGTGAACAGGAGGACCTCTGAACAAAACGTTTTTCATCATGCTCGTTCAAAACATATTTGTTATAGGTATTAACTATTCATTGTTCCAGAATTTATTTCAGCAGGAAAATCAACGTCAGCAGATATATTATGAGTTTTACGTAGCACAACAGCATCATTTGTCATCTGAGCATTTAGTAGAATATTGGTTCATTCGTTTTTTGAGCTTGTAGTGCGGCTGACATCTCATTTAAAAGTGACTCGTAAATTACCATGCGCTGGCCAATATTTCCGAACTCTGCTCGTTCTTGAGAGCTCCAATGATAAAGGAATGTGTAGTTCCGTTCAAAATTCACAATTGCTCCAAAACTGGTCCATCTATGCTTGCAACAGAAGTAATTTTTCTGTTTATACTATAAAAAACTTTGTTTGGATTGTAAAGAATCCTATCTGGAAGTGTTTAATTAAGATGTGTCCAAAATAAGAATCTAGACAATTTCTTATGAGAATCTCATCATGATCATTACTTTTGAGAGAACTCTCCTTCTTCTTCTAAGTTTCGTCTAAATGAAGGCTGCAGAATAGACACTCACATAAAACTGTCAATTGGACATGTACTACTAATTTCACGAGTTTCTGGTTTTCTCTGAAAACCTTTTCGATGCATTTCTCATATAAATGTCAACTCCTGAGAGTTCATTCGTTTTCCTGCCTTGTTTTCAATTTGGTGAAAACTTGAAAGCAACCAAGACAATCAGCTCTTTCCGGTAAACACGGCTCGGAAGGGTCTCCTAGAAGGACATCATAAAGACAATAGGAATGTGCTCCACGTCGTTTTTTAAATACCTTTCCTGATTTCTGAAGGACCTTCAGAAATATTATGTTTCGAATAAAAAAACTTGATGGCTCAAATAATGTTTTCAATATTGTCTCATTTTACCTTTCATGAGATATTCTTCATTAAATGCTAGTAGTGAATCTTTTCACACGTGTTACATTCATGCCGATCTTTTTTTTGCGACTGATTCTTCATAATTTTTGTCAAAAACATAGTTATCATAAATAGGATGATGAAACGCTAGAAAACAAGAAACTCCATCTGCACCACTGTGTTTTTTTCATAGTGGGAATGTGTTTAATTCAGTTCAAGCTCTTCAAGGTACAATTTTCGTTGTTAGAAATAAGTCTGACATTTGTTTTGAACAACATTCCGACCCTAAAGATCCTGCTGGAGCCTAATTATTTGCTGGTTGCGTAAAACTTGGGTCGCGAAATGAAGTGTTCAGATGGATCGTTTGGATGTTCAAACCTTTTTTTTACACTGAGCAAATTCTTCCAACAAGCAATGAGCTCAGGGAACAAATGCACTATCCGGCTCATCATAAAAACATGTTCCAAAATAACACATGCACCTGGTTATGTTGAAGTACATTCGTTCTGTGAAAACAGCACCGTTCTGTCAGCAATAAGGATTACTCACATCTACTACTAATCTTAACCAATAAAATGCGTTGTTCGATTATCCTAATTCAAAAAGAGTCGTTCGCTCTCCGCTTAAACGGATTATGAACACCATTTAGATTTTGCCTAATCTCCATCGTATGAGTAATTATTTTTTTCTATTTCAGGCATTTTATTGGACGCGTTGTTGATATATTGTACTTACTTCTCCTTCAGAGATTCATTATTCGCGTTGTCATGTGACGGCGTGGATCAGAAACTTCCAGGTTGAACGGAAATTTGGAATAAATCATGACGCATCCATAAAGGAAACATCAAGATTTTCGTTCTTTTTTTTACAGCTGTTACTTACAAACTTGATCCCATCATTACCAAAACTATCTAAAAACTGAAACCTTTGCCATAGAAAACACCCAAAGTTTGTTTTCTCTTTTTTTGGGCGGTTGATTAAAAATTTGCAGGACTAATCTGCACATAAAATTCGTACACCAGTGACAAATTGAGTAGACGTCAAATTATTCAAATTAGAGTGTAGCATGTATGTACATAGAGTTTGTTGAACGTTTCTATATCCATTTCATTCAGTATAACCATGTCCCAATGTGAATTATTTATTCTCATCCTTGAGAATCACTTGCAACCCACTCAACCTTATGCCCGTATCCCTAGACTGGGTCCAGACCTATCTATCAAAACAATTTCAATTTCGTTCACGTCACAAATTTTTAATTTGATGATGATGCAAGCCCACAGGGTCAATTATAACTGCATTTTTACTAATTAGGTAATCTGACGCGCATGGAATTTCACGTATTTTTGTCGTGTCACGAGCATTGAATCAGATTTACTTTTTTCATCTCTAACGATTTCTTTCTCTATCTTAAGTGGAATAAAGGGATTACATGATGAAATGCTCTTACAGGAAGTTAGAAATGTTCTCGATGTAGGACATGTATAATAAGTTACATGTGAACTTTTCCTTTCACAAGCTTCAGAAATTGAACAAAGTTTCCTAATCTTGAATAAATTCCAACAATGAATCCAGGTCGACAATGTTTTTCTAGAGCATTTTCTTAGTTCTCTAACTGAGCTGGTTCTTGTGTCATGAGTTGCAATGACGGGTTGTCTCGGATGATCTGAATGTTGTGTACAAGAAAACGAATGTTATGAATTCATACGAAGTTGTAGTACTATTAGGTACAACGGACTTTGAAAAAAAGTGAACATGACAGAGGAAAATATGCTGTGGAAAGAATCTATTTCTGGAACCAATGTAGCCAAAATTCAGCAAAAGTAAGAAGTTCACTAACAGTCCGATCATGAATATAGAATGCGTGTTGCACGCCATCTGCAATTCATTTTTCACCCCGCAAGAAGATGAATGCTCGAGTCCATGGGTGACGTTTATTTTGTCCTAATGTACTACGCATTCTTGTAACAAAACCACAGTTGAAGAAGTTACATGAAAGTTTTTCACTTGATGAAGATTCACAATCAATTAGGGTTTAGAGAGTACATTCTCATCATGTCCCAGTTGTTTTATGACAAACAAGTTAATGCTGTATTTATGCGACATGACATACTATGGCTCTTTCGCCTTCTTTCAGACGAACATGTTTTTTAACCGTCCAAAATAAGTTCCTCTCAAGAATTGTGGTTCCAGTAGAGTTTCAATTCTGTAACAAACAAAGAAACAAAAAATTGAAAAATGTTTGTAGTTTTTCAGCATTGAAAAAAATGTCTATGAATTGAAAATTTGTTTTTGTTTTCTTGATCGCCTTCATTTTCGAAAAGTTTGAAAATAGGCTATTCCGGAAAACACTGAACCGGTGGTTTCTAATTATTTCAAGGATTAATTCTTTTTCCAGCGTTCATATGTTAGAAATATTAGTGAAAACGTTCTGTTTTCTTATGGAAATTGTATTTCATTGTACTGGAACAAACGTAGTCAACCATTGGATTTGACATAATGAATGATTTTATCCTTCATTATTTCTCTCATTAGAACTTGTCGAAATGCTCACTATTCACACTCCAGAAACTACTCCATGTACCCATAGTTCTACTCAAAATAGTGAAAGATAACAATGTGGATTATCAGATTGAGGGGGATGGTTCATCTCGTCTAATTCTCGTTCGGACAAGTAACAATGTGGTGATTAACAAAATTCCATATCTCATAATTCAGAACTTCCAATACAAGTGATGTCCAGTTCATGCTTGCTTGATCTGCTGGAATATTAATCATTCCTGGATGGAGAATTTAGGAACTTCTCTTCTCACGTAACCCTATGATTCATTTCTGATCAGATACTACACAAAACCACGTTGACCACCAAAGAACGTGATATCACAAACGTATTGGATCTCAACGTTACGCCTAAACAACTAACATTTTCAATGTTCCTTTCAAAACAAAATCTAACGAATGTGTTGTATTTCTAGTGAGCAGGTTTCAGATTCCTTACATCTTCTGAAAAACGATGTGCGCGTGGGAGGATCATCCGTGTCGGATGGCCGAAAAATAAGAATGCAAATTTACACTTTTCCTTCTGTTCATGTGCAGGCTTGATAAGTGGAATCTCGTAGCCCCGTCAATTTCAGAATGCATTGGGAATGAGACGAACTTTTTTCTGTTCGGGTCTTGTTATTCCAAGAACTCCAGTTGGAGTTGTTCTTGTCATGAACACCTAACTTCACCTGAACGAAGATTTTTAAAACACACTAGAAACGTGCCTATTATTCTTCCTCTTCTCTCTCACTTCTCATTTTTCTGGCCTTCATTAAACTAGTCCATTGTTCGCATATGAACGTGATTTTTCAATGTTCGCAGAACATCCATTCAACATTTGGGATCTCGAAATTCCTAGATTTCCGCAATTTCATGCATTCAAAATACAAACTAGTCAATGCATAGGTCGCTTCGCCGCTTCCTGATTCATGTGAAAAACTTGTGTTCTGATTATATGTAACTTTCCAGAGTAATCACCGAGTACAGCATCAACCTGTGATTATGAGTTCACAATTTTATCGTAGTTCTGAATCATTATGTTGACGCGTTAAGAACTCTTGGTTGTTAGGAATATATCATATGTTAGACATGTGGCCAGGTCGATAGATCAAGCCAAAGACCGCAAAAAAAACGCCGATTAATGTATTCAAACTTGTCGTCTTTGATTATGAGTTCGACACATCGTTTTTATTTATCCCGAACACGTCTCACTTAATCAGATTTGAGCATAGGAACGCTGCATGAACACACGTCTCCACATGCCATGTACTCATTGAATTAGTTAGAAATTAATCGTGCTTATGCACTCTTCATTTATGGATGTTTTCCGATTGTTACCCATCTTTTCTCAGATTCCTCTGTTCATATTTCTATGAAACTCAACAATCGGAAAACTTTGATTTATTGCTTACGAATTGTATTACATCATAGATTGTACCCATTGATGTCCACAAATTTTCACACATGGGAATCAAACACTTGTCTGGCTCATTTTGCTCACTCATAGTTCTCTAACGTGGGCTATTTCTGATTATTCTGTCTATCAATAAGCCAATTAGTTTTTCATGAAACGACCAGTTTGACTCATTTTTCATTCAGAACCGGATGCAGAACGTTACGTCTTGTCGTTTCGAGGCTAGGTATGATCCAGTAGACTACATCAGCACCTACATCTATCTTCTGGCTCTTCCTTCAGTCTGCATCATCGGTAGCTGTGCGGCGATTCTGTGCATCATAGTCTTCACAAAAAAACAGATGAGGTGCGTCACAGTTTTTTCATACTCTCAAGCAGAGCATACAGGTCTTCCCTCAACGTCTACCTTGCCGGCTTGTCTTTCTTCGATCTTCTGCTACTTTCGTTCAGTGCTCTCATCTTCACACCTCTTCAAGGATGTGTTCTACAGGTGAGACAATTGCCTTATTCAAATCCATTAGCTAGTACTCGCATAGTTCGATCCATCGTTTTTCTCAAGATGAGAGAAACTATCCGCATTGTTAATTTCTCATTATTGGGTGAGAAGCAACAAATATAACAACATGTGCATGAATTTTTCTAGCATCTGCCTAAAGTTTGCACAAGATGTAACTGAGAAATGTTCGGTGAAATTGTCAATAGCAAAAGTCACGAAAGCATTCTCAGAATGAAGGTTTTCAATGATCGTTGATTAGTTCAATGATATATACTAACTCTAAGTCTCTAATACATACTGAATACAACAACTGTTCAGGGTCATGACAACACCGCAGTGTGTAAATTCTTCTGGAAGTCAACTCCGTACACGCTTCCAATTTCGAATGTGGCACAAACGTGTAGTGTGTGGACTTGTGTCGCCGTGACCGTTGATCGTTTCCTGGCTGTCAATTACCCTCTCCACAGCAAAATCTGGTGTACTCCAAGAAAGGCGGTTTGCATTCTGACCATCATTACCATCATGAGCTTCGTGTTCAAGGTGAGACATCCGGTTGTCTACAATCTGACGTAATGATTAGTCATTCCTGGATGGAATAGAAACAAAGTCTCTAGAGATTCACTTAGTCATAGTAATTGTTTTCCGTGAAAACACCCACACAATTGCGTTTCAAGAATTTTAACAAGTTTGAAGAGTGCGTGTATCTTCAATATCTCGGATTATGAATCTATTTTCAGGCTCCAATGTTTTTCGAGCTCACGACAGATGATTGTGGCGTGTTATCAACAACTTGGCTCAGAGACAGCTACGTGTACAAGCAGTATTACGTAATGTACGGTTATCTCATATTCATCGTGCTCGTTCCATGGGCTATGATGATTTTCTTGAATCTTTTCGTGGTCATCGCAGTCCACAAAGCTTACAAGATACGCCGCTCCATGCAACAAGGAGGCAAAAAGAACCAAGAGGAGAGAGACCGCCGGTATAAAAAACTCTCGAGTTCTGATTTGATTATTCACTCAGATGTACTCTGATGGCCATTGCAATGGTGTTGACGTTCTTAGTGTTCAATGTCGTCGCTGCAGTTAACAACATTGCGGAATCTTTCCAAATGAACATTGGTTATTGGGGACCTATCGGCAATCTTCTCGTTTGTCTCAACAGGTAATTTGATTGAATGAAGTGTAAGTGGTGAAGAATGTTATTGTGCATCGTGTTGATTATTGTGGTAGTTGACAGATCGTCTTGTTGTGACCAGTAGAATTGCACAAGATGTATTTATTTTCCAACGTTTCGGCAATCACGCCATCATCAGGGATTTATACCTATAATAATTTACATGAGATAGTTAGCATTAGGGGTTGGAATGACAGAACAGAATATTTAGTATAGTGAAAAACAAGAAATGAGAATTGTTAGTACAAGGGGGACCGTTTGACGGCAAAACAGGAGAGGTAGTCGGTCAAAAAGCAAGTTAAGGGGTCGGTCAAAATTTTGAATAGCCAGAAACCCTTGCCGGGGTGGTTTGAACCTCAATCCAAGGGAACGAAGCATGCCACCATATCAGTAAGCTCTTCTTTCGTGTTAAGTTTAGGGTTCAATGCCTTAATGTAAACTCCCTCTAAGATCCTCCTTCGAGTTATGTTCTGTTCAACTTCAATGATGTCCAACGAAATTTTCAAAGGCTTTCCATCATGGTTATCGTTTGAGTGTCTCGCCCAAACAGTGTTGCTATAGGATGGGGTATTAGGTCTTTCTGCACTTCTTGCATGCTCATTGAAACGTTCAGCCAAAGGCCTACCAGTTTCTCCAACGTAAAATTCGCCGCAGTCGCAAGTTATTTTGTAAATCACTCCCTTTTTGTTACATCCTCCTTGGCCAACTTCTGGACATACCCTACAGTTTCTCCTCACGCATCTGATATCAAACAACCTATTTTTGACCAGTTGATCCCGTAGGGAACTCCCTTTGAGTTCGACTACAGTAGCATCCAGTCCAAATTGGTTAATTGACATTTTGATGATAGAGGATATACTATCGGATATGAACGGAGTTGGGAGAATGTGTTTTATGTTTTTTTCGGGATTACGTGAATGAGAGACGAATGGTTTTTTATTTTGTTTTAAAAAATTGAAACTGTAACCATTTGTTCTCAAAACGTTATCCGCCAAATTCCTAGAGTAAGGCTTGAAATCCGGAGTGGATATCAAGTCTGCTGTCCGGATAGTAGATCGGACCGTATTAATCTTTTGTTGGATGGGGTGAGATTAATACGGTCCGATCTACTATCCGGACAGCAGACTTGATATCCACTCCGGATTTCAAGCCTTACTCTAGGAATTTGGCGGATAACGTTTTGAGAACAAATGGTTACAGTTTCAATTTTTTAAAACAAAATAAAAAACCATTCGTCTCTCATTCACGTAATCCCGAAAAAAACATAAAACACATTCTCCCAACTCCGTTCATATCCGATAGTATATCCTCTATCATCAAAATGTCAATTAACCAATTTGGACTGGATGCTACTGTAGTCGAACTCAAAGGGAGTTCCCTACGGGATCAACTGGTCAAAAATAGGTTGTTTGATATCAGATGCGTGAGGAGAAACTGTAGGGTATGTCCAGAAGTTGGCCAAGGAGGATGTAACAAAAAGGGAGTGATTTACAAAATAACTTGCGACTGCGGCGAATTTTACGTTGGAGAAACTGGTAGGCCTTTGGCTGAACGTTTCAATGAGCATGCAAGAAGTGCAGAAAGACCTAATACCCCATCCTATAGCAACACTGTTTGGGCGAGACACTCAAACGATAACCATGATGGAAAGCCTTTGAAAATTTCGTTGGACATCATTGAAGTTGAACAGAACATAACTCGAAGGAGGATCTTAGAGGGAGTTTACATTAAGGCATTGAACCCTAAACTTAACACGAAAGAAGAGCTTACTGATATGGTGGCATGCTTCGTTCCCTTGGATTGAGGTTCAAACCACCCCGGCAAGGGTTTCTGGCTATTCAAAATTTTGACCGACCCCTTAACTTGCTTTTTGACCGACTACCTCTCCTGTTTTGCCGTCAAACGGTCCCCTTGTACTAACAATTCTCATTTCTTGTTTTTCACTATACTAAATATTCTGTTCTGTCATTCCAACCCCTAATGCTAACTATCTCATGTAAATTATTATAGGTATAAATCCCTGATGATGGCGTGATTGCCGAAACGTTGGAAAATAAATACATCTTGTGCAATTCTACTGGTCACAACAAGACGATCTGTCAACTACAACAGGTAATTTGAAACAGAAACACCAACGTTGAAAACAATATTCAGTGCTTCAAACATCGTTATCTACTCTCTCTTTGGAGCCCGATTCAGGCAGATGTGTGTAATCATGCTCTGCGGCAAACGAAGCAAATGCATGTCCTGGATGAAAGTCGGAAGGTATTTTCCAACTTTGGAAAAAAACGCTCACAAAACAATTTTCAGATCTTTGAGCGAATGGGACCATCGAGACGGTACGACGAGGAAAACTAGCTTGGATGCTAGTACCTCACTTCTCTTCTCCAGAGTGAGTTAACCGCACACAAAATCAGATTGCAAAAAACATTTTTTCTGAACCTTTCACAGTTCAGAAAAGACTGATTCAAGATTCATGAGATGGTTGATGATCATATTTTAGGCTTCTCACCGATGGAGTAAACGGAGTCACGCATACCAACATTCTGGATCACTACCCGGGGGTCGTCGAGACACATTAATCATGGAGAGTGTTCACAACAAGGTGTCTATTCAGACGCTCAGTCCCAACATGCAGTTCACCAATTGAAACTCACTTCGCATAAAACATAATGTACCTGGTCGGGATTGTACAACGGGTTGTGGAACTATTCTCTGTGTCGAATTATCTGACTTCATCCAAGTCAATAGTTAAAAATGATCTGGTATTATCTCTTTTGTCATCATTAGAAACGAAAGTTGCACTTCTGTATCAGATGCTTGCATTATCAATAAATTGTTTCAATCATATCATCAAAATGTCTTGCTTATGAAAAAAGTAACTTTGATGTTACTACACTAGTATGGGGAATCAGAAGTTGCCATCAATTGACCTTTGAGACAACATTTGTCGGAATCATTCTTGTAGAGAGAATACTTTCCACCAAATCAGAGTCTGTGAGCTGGAACCACAAGTCGCTAAGCTTCGAACGTGTTAAATTCAACAGAAAGATTATTTTAAATCACTCAAATGATGTACAACAAAAAATTCAATTATTAATTATTCTGATCTTTCTAAGAGCTCAAAAAGTTATTCCTTCTTCTCTGCGTTGTTTCTTTCCTGAATGAATAGGTTAGTAAAATAAAGGGTATGATTACCTTATTACCTTCGCAACATTCCCGATTCTCGTCTGTGGATTCTACCGATGGCGGTGGATTGTCGATTGTACTCGTAGCCAATGTGGTAGAAAACCCTCTCCCAGAAAACAGCTTTCTGAACGGCGATGATCTTTCTTTCTCCTTCTGAAACAAAGTCATGTATATTTCTAGTGATAACATAGTTTTTGTTAAAACGGACATAAAAACCAGAAAAAAATAATTTTCATGGGAATGATGGAATAAAACTATTCCGGTGTTTTTTTAGAAACATAGTTGGAACTCATAAGTTCCCCATAAGAACTCATAAACACATAACTCACCACGCTAAAAGTGTTAAAATCTCCACCGACTGACGTTTTCTTGGTACTTTCCTCTTTCTGAATGAGATATTATTTGCGAGCAATAATCGAGTGATTATTTTTGTTAGTGATAAAATTTAGTATTGTTCTTTTTGTTAATAATGAAGTTCAGTGTTGTTCTTGAATAACACAACGGTTTCGTTGTTTTAGAATAGTCATTCTGATCGCTCAAGTAGGAATTTGTGAGTAGTTTCTAGAAAACAATTTCCGAAAAGAAAAAACTTTCATTGTTCTAACTTTTAATTGTATTTTTTTTCATATTCTTACCGACAAAACATTTCAGTAAAACACAGTAACTAACCTGGTTGTGAGACATGGTTATTGAGCGTCGGATATTCTTTTTTACTGTAAACTCGTATAATTGATTTAACCTTTGAGAAAAGTGAGAGAAAAATGGATATGACTAGAATGCAAAAAAACTTATTTGATGTATGAACGAGATAATGAGAGAAGCAGAGAAAAAGAGCGAATATAATAGTGTGGGCAGAATAAAATAGTCAAACGGCAAGATGCACATCTGGCGCACTATCTGACGAAATCAGACTATTATTTTCCGTGGACTTTAAGCACTACTGCTTCTATAAGAGATTGAAAACTGAACGATGATGTTTAAAAACAAAAATACACTGCTTTAATGAGCAAAACAAGCTAACTCTCGAAGTAAAGTTTTTTAAACTGATTTTATCAGAAGGCTGAATCAATAGCACTAAAACTCACTTCAAAAAACTGACAGTTTTTCAATAAATAATCATAATTTTTGAAGTTCAAAGATATTCAGTGATTGCGCCAAATAGTTCTGTTTAACAAAACCAATCTTTGAACGTACCACATTCGTGCACGGCAATGTCACAATTTCAAATGTTTGAAGTTAACCGAATCGTCACCCTTGGGTCAGAGAAGGAAAGGCGAACCGCCTCTATCATGAAGCAACGTTATCATCAAAGCAAGAAACGAACTTTTACGTATACAATATAATTAAGTACTAGTCAGAGACGACGAGTTGATACTCAGGTGCGCAAAACTCCGTGGTCTACATTGGCAAAGAAGCGTTCAACCTGAAAATTTCTGATCCATACCGTCACATGACAACCCGAACAATGGATCACTCAAGTAACTCCAGCAAGTTGTGAAAAGAACAGAGTTACTTCACAACTATCAGACTTCATGCTTGAAATTTCTTGTTTTCACTATCCATCGACTAGTGATCACTTCATGAATGGCAGCGCACATAGCTTCCTCTACCTGTAAAAAAGTCTGACCTCCGTAAATCGGGTACTTAGTACAGTAGCAGTTTTGCCTCGAAATACAAGAACGATTTACGTGATGAGCCTTTAATTTCAGAATGGACTGAAAATAAAAAAGTAGTTTGAATCCACAGAAAACTAACGGTTTGTTGCAAGAGTCCCGACCGTACCGTACTCATTTTACAAAAACACGACTGGCGCGTGTTTGAAATCGGTCAGACTTTTTGCTAGTTATGTGCAGCGAGCTTGATCGTCTGTCATTGTATATGGCATTAATCAATACCACGCGTTGGACCATTTAATCCCACCCAAGCCGGGTGGTACCACCATCATTCAATAACCGCCCCTGCCCTTGACATATTATTCATTGCCCTGAATCAATATCTGTCACAAAAAATGAGCAATCCAGAGGTGAGTCTTAATATGGAGCCAGGAATTTGTTCGGGAAAAATTGCAAAAAATACATTCCTAGATCAGAAACGTTTTACCGACAAAAATTATTCATAGTTCGGCAAATTTTTTTGAGAGTTTCCAAGTTAACAATTCAGATGAACGAACAATGGGATATAGAAATACCAATTGACTATAACTCATTTGCCAAAGAATTACAGAGAGTAAGTTGAACATGTATTCTACCTGAAAGAAAACATTCACAAAAATTTCAGCGCGAAGTTCAACATACTTCTACAGTAACAGTGAGTTTTTTTTTCACAAAACATGAAAGATTTCGAAAATATTTGACAGCATATTTCACACATGTCAAAATTCGAAAACTTGAATCAAGAGAAGAGAAAAGGCAGTTATAACTCTTTTAAAGTTCACTAGTTCGTTTTCCAAACGTTTTTATGGTCAATGTGATAATATCATCTTTTTAGTGTCAGTTTTTAGATCAAAGGAAAAAATTTATCATTCTATTTGAATCAAATATCAACGAAAAACTAGTCAGATTGAATATCGCATCAACAGTTCGCAAAAAAAAATATTTCCAGCCAACGACGTCGCCTTTGAAACGATCTTTGCCACCAGGGGCGAAAAGTGATGAAAACAAGAAAATGAAATGGAACTGAAGTATCACAACTGTCATTTTTGTTGAACTACATAATTCACAAATAAAAATTTCACAGAATGTCAATTGAGTGAAGAAAAATGTGTTTGTGGATGTTATCTTGAACATTTCAGTTATACATAAGTAGAGATGAATGAGAAATACTACAGGTTTATAATGAACTGTCAACTTGACTCATAAAATCCCCAATTCTTTTTTCATATACATACTTGGAACTGTGATGAGAAAGTCTTAGCTCTCTCTTTTCTGTCACTTATTTCTATAATCTCGCATTGCGGTTGAGGTGCACCCCACTATATATCTCGCCTGAAAACCTCTCACACCAACTTTCGTAAGACTCGACATTTCATAAGTTTTTTACCGTGATCAAATTAAAACGTCACTATTTTTCATCACCCTTGTTCCGCAGAGCAAGAAATGATTTTGGAGAGAGCCACCTTGGAAAAAACTGTATAATAAATGTAAGAATCAATAGTTCATGAACACAAAGTTACGTTCACTACTGCATGTGCACTCACTTGTTTATTTATTTTTCCAACTTTGTTGTCTATTTCGAGTTCTGTAGATGAACTTTCAGCTGAGTATGAATTCTGCGAATGACTTTCTTTGTTTCTTTCCCACAGAAATAAGACAACCGTGCTGTGATGTCTCCGAATCTTGCCATTTGTTTACATCGAACGCTTTTCTTTGTTCAAAGTTTTTACCACGAGGCCTCCGTAAAATCACTGTCAAATTTGAAACATTAGCATAGTATGTTTATAGTATAGAAACGATTTCAATTAATTAATTTTTGAACTTTCCGCATTTGGATCTAATGACACCACGATAACAGTTGACATCAAGATCAGTCGTTGCCTTCGAAAGGGCCCCTTTCAGTTTTTTCGAGAATCTTCTAGACGAAACGTTTCTCGACAACTTTTCCTGAGTTCCAGATAAAGTCAGATATGTTCACTTCTAAGTCGGAAAGAAGCTTGGAAAATAGCCCAGTGATCGTTGTTTCAGATAATAGTTTATGCTCAAAAATCACCTTAGTCATCTGAAAATGTATGAGAATCTATACCTGCTGCATGTTAATTGGCCTTCTTTCTTTACGTGGGCTTTTGGTAATGATGAAAATCGCGCTCTTTTTTACTAATTGATAACAAGTAAAGAAAACTACAACTGTCGTCTGTCCGACCACTTTCGCATTGAACGTAGACATCACCAATGTGAGGGACCCCTTCCCTTGTGAGGGACCCCTTCAGCGTAATAAGGTACAGTTTGTTTGCAAATGCAAATTGACCCATGAGAGTGTCAACTAAAAATGAGAAGATGGCTAATAAAGAAGCATATTAGGTAGGAAAGACGGTTGGGGTTATGTGGGAAAGGCATTCTTCTTGTTTGATATGCAAATGTTAACAACTACTACTTTAACACAATCTTTTTTACCTCTTTAGGTTCATCAGTTTTTTTCTAAAGTTCTCCATAAAACAATCAAAATTTTCACACATCATAGTATTTTTTGAAATGTTTGCTGTGAATGTCATCTTCGATAATATAATACCTCACCAACACATTGCCTGTGTACATGTGTCCCTGAAAAGCTGGGAAGATTAACGATTCTTATGAAAATCAATTTTTGAAGATGTTAAGACAAAGCGAGAAGCAAGTTGTAGTCGATCAAGAACAACTCGCCTCCCGTCTGACTAGTTTCCTAACAGTTGAAAACCCTTCACATTGTTTATTATTCGTTTTTTAAATTGCTTTGATCTATTGAAAAAGAAATGTCTCCATAATATTATTACGACCGTAATATTATCAAGATGTCACTGTTATAAGAGGTGATTAAATAATTTTAATAATTACTGTTAGCGATGTTGAACCAAAAAAAAGTGGAGACATGAATTCGTTCTACCTTGTGCAATTTACTACTGTGTGATGGACGAAATTTTTTTTACAATTGTTAGGAGAAAAATCGATCAACGTCTAGACTTTCTGAATCATGACGGATCTGAATGAGTCATTGTGCACTGACTTATCCAGGCGTTCTCAAATTTCTTCTTTCGTATTGGTACCATTTGGCTCCTTGTACAAAAAGTCGTGGGTTCCTTACTCATCCCACCGGTCCACCGTGTTGCCATTTTAGCGGGACAATGACATTTAGAAAGTTCAGCAAGAGTCCCTCATGTGGCTGCACCTGTGAGACTTCTCCTTTTTGGCTCGTGGCCATATTTCTCTCTCACCGTCCTTCCATCTCTACGATCTCGCCTTGTGGTTGTGGTGCAGTGACTGATTTTCCCGCCATCTTTCTCACCTTCAAACCTGTCACACCAAAAACTTGAAACGTTCGAAATTTCATCAGATTGTTTTACCTGAACCTAATTAGGACTTCACTATTCGTAGTTATAGGTAGTTAGTTAATTTGCTAGTCTATTGAGTCAAGGCCCACTGCTTATTATCATTCAAAACAACAACGAACTTCATTCTTCAAGTAAGTTTTGTAGACTCCGCGAGATGTGAAATTTTTAGTGTTTTGAATTTCTCCCTAGACTGGAAAACCTAAAAAAATTACAAGGTCTGTAGATCGTAGTGAATATCACAAAAACTCAAGAATGAAAACTCCCAGTAGATACCTGTATTCATATTGTTACCACTAAAAACTATGAAATGCGTAGAAGACGGCATTCAAATTTTCTACATACACCGTAGTTCAATTGAGATATAAAAATTCTCAAAGTGTTTCATTTTTGATATCCCTGATAAATCACACAATTCTCTGAAAAGCTGAGAAGACGGACGGTCGATGTTGAAATAAATATAATTGCAAAGCGCTTTCCGTGAACGTACAATCACAATTCTATAAAACGAACGCGGTTGATGTCAAGATTTCATGTGGAGTTCTGAATCTTTTTTTTTTTGGTTGACATTATCCGACAATTTTATTAAGAGCGTTGTCCTTGTGTACTCATGACTCCCAGGTTTTATTTTAACGTTATGGATTTTGTCAAAAATGAAAAAAATTGATGAAATCCTTATCCACTAAGATTGAGAGGGGGCAGTGTACGATATTTCTAGATTCATTAGATTTATTCGCACTCCCGATTTCCGAATTCTATGAATAAAATTCACTTCCAACTTCCGAATTCAGTTTAGCAACATTTTACTTTTACGCAATTCGGGTGAGCGGGGTTCTCAATCACGAATCGGACGATAGTCTCGGTCTCCTGTCTGACCAACCCAGCTCAGAAGTGTCATGATTCAAGCACCAGTAGCGCTTGATTGAGAGAATGTAGTTCGATTTCCCAATCGATAATTTCCGTCTCTGGCGCCGAACAATCTCTCCCATTTTGAATCATTTTTTGTTTGCTTTTAAATAATCAACTATGATATCCAGGATTTACTGTGAGAGTTTGCCATGAGTGTGCAGCAACACACCCCTTTGTTTACCTCAGATTTCTTTTTTCATATTGGTACCATTTGGCTCCTTGTACGAAAAGTCGAGGGTTCCTTACTCATCCCACCGGTCCACTCACACTGTGTTGCCCTTTTAGCGGGACAATGACATTTAGAAAGTTCAGTAAGAGACCCTCATGTGGCTGCACCTGCGCGACTCTACGTTCCTTCTTGGCTTTTGGCAACTTTTTGCTCACACCGTTCATTCATGCTCATGATCTCTCCTCGTGGCGGTGGTTCACCGCTCAATTTCCCCGCCATTTTTCTCGCCTCAAAACCTCTCACACTAAGACTCGTAAGCCTTGACATCAACTACCGTAACACCATCAAGATATCACTGTTATCAGTGTCTTTGCACATAACTCCAACTGTTTCTTGTCTTTGTGTAAAACAACACTACGCAAATGGTCACTCCTGGATCGTTTCTAAGATGGAGCGACGACATCATGAAAGCAAGAGAGGAATTTCTGCACATCCGATTTATGACTGGTCAGAGAAGACGTGGTGGTACTATGATGCGTGAAACTCCGTGGTCAACGTTGGCAAAGAACCGTTCAACATAGGAGTTTCTGATCCACGCTGTCACATGACAACGCGAACAGTAGATCATAAAAAATCTCAAAAGTCTTAGGCCGCTCACTCTCCCATCGATCCATTCGCAATGTGTTGCCCCTTTCAGTGAGACATCGACGTTCAGAAATTACTGTGAGAATTACTCATGAGGGTGCAAATACACGCCCATTTGTTCATCACTAGCTTGTGGCCGTCTTTCTTTTCCACCGTTCACTCATGTTTACAATCTCGCTTCACGGCTGTGGTGCACCGCTCGACTTTCCCGCCATCTTTCTTGCCTGTCACACCCGTCTTTCTAGCACGGCATCACATCATCCCTTTTCTGACTTGAATCCAACTCTCAAACGACCGTAGAAACAAACATATCTATACATAGTTCGGAGCCGAAACACAAAATTTCTTGAAATTGTTTCCTGGCGATCTGGTGGTTCCAGAGGTCCGACGATTTATTCGTTATTATCGTTCGCAGCTTTCATCAGTCCCGCACTTTTTCCTATTCTCAGCAAAAAAATTTTCAGATTCTTATTTCATCGACAATTAGTTAGACAAGATTACAATCGAAAATGGTGAATCTAAATCCATTTTTCATCTTTCAATTTTCATTTTTAGGACCAGCATCCAAGAAACGGACCAGCCAACGGCAGAGATGAGGTGAAAGAAAGAAAGAGAGAGAGAGAGAGAGAGAGAGAGAGAGAGAGAGAGAGAGAGAGAGAGAGAGAGAGAGAGAGAGAGAGAGAGAGAGAAAGAGAGATCAAGAGAAAGAGAAAAAAATAAAGAAAGAAAGAGAAAGAAAGAAAGAAAGAAAGAGAGAGAGAGAGAGAGAGAGAGAGAGAGAGAGAGAGAAAGAGAGAGAGAGAGAGAGAGAAGAGAGAGAGAGAGAGAGAGAGAGAGAGAGAGAGAGAGAGAGAGAGAGAGAGAAAGAGAGAGAGAGAGAAAGAGAGAGAGAGAGAGAGAGAGAGAGAGAGAGGGAGAGAGAGAGAGAGAAAGAGAGAGAGAGAGAGAGAGAGAGAGAGAGAGAAAGAAAGAGAGAGAAAAAGAGAGAGAGAGAGAGAGAGAGAGAGAGAGAAAGAGAGAGAGAGAGAGAGAGAGAGAGAGAGAGAGAGAGAGAGAGAGAGAGAGAGAGAAAGAAAAAGAGAGAGAGAGAGAGAGAGAGAGAGAGAGAGAGAGAGAGAGAGAGAAAGTTCTTGCTTGAACAAATAGCAGAATGAAAATTTCAGCAATTTCCATGAGTACCAAAATGTTGCTTTCAGGGCCATGATCCAGACTGTCCATGCTTGGATTGTTTACGTCACCTCGGTTGGTTTCAACGTTTGTTCCAAAATGCTGCTGAACAATTCCGGGGTAGACATGATGCAAGGATCATCATTGCCGAAAGACTGAGCGTCGCACTTCCATTCATAGGAAACGATGCGGGTTGGCACCATGAGGTAGTTACTGTATAACACAACTTCTCCTTTGAATGATTTATGTTTCAGGATGTAGTTGTAGAAGAAGTAGGGAGAGCTGCAAGAAATGATGTACCTGTGAGTTTGTGGCGACTATGCTGGTGTAGAATTATCGTTCAGGGAGACGATGTCGTTGTCGAACATGCGCCAGGGGTAGACGTTCAAATTGAACATGGAATTCATGAGATGAACAGCTCGCAAATGGTTAGTTGAAGTTAGGGGATTCATGTTTTGAAGCTGAAAAACTTCTCTGTTTGGAAAGATCCATTCAGTAACATTTTGTGTGAGAAAGATGATAACTGATATAGAACGTCTCCAGTGATTGCTTGAAGTTTCAGAATGAAGCTAGCGAAGTAGAGGAAGAAGTTGTCAGAAATGACGCTCAGTTTACTTCCAGTAGTAACATGGCGCCTGCTGATCGAAGCGATAGAGGTCTCGGTGTGGAAGTAATAACTATTACAGTTTCCCAGTGAATGAGTTAAATTTCAGAATGTTCCTGGAAATGTAATAGATGTCATAACACTTGACGATGACCCTGAACCCGAAAATATTGAGAACAATGTTGGTATCACGAAAGTTTTCTATCAAACGAGTCACGTTTCAGAACGTTCTTGAACAGGAAGTAGATGTCATGAAACTTGACGACAACCCTGAACCCGAAAATATTGAGAACAATGTTGGTATAACTAAAGTTTTCTATCAAACGAGTCGCGTTTCAGAATGTTCCTGGGAATGTAATAGATGTCATAACACTTGACGATGACCCTGAACCCGAAAATATTGAAAACAATGTTTCTACAACATCCAATGATGATTATCGTGGTAATCCGATGCCAATCGCTGTAAGTTTTCGACCACATTTCTGATGTAGAATTATCGTACAGTTCGAATTTGTCGATGAAGAGGCTGATTTTTAAAAATGCTACCTTTGTTGAAAAATGCATCATTAATCAAAATTGTAACAGAAAAGTCACTTAGTCATTGTTTTCAATTTTCAATCTTAACGGAACTACCGATCGTCAAATAAATTTTTTTCAAATTTAACGAAACCGTTAAACGTTAAATTCACGGTTTTTTCAAGTTCAACAGAACCTTCGAAGGTTAAATTAACAGTTTTTACACTGTTAACTGAGTTGATCGTTACATCGAATTTAACAAATAATTTTGGTAAATCCGTTGAATTGTTAACTTTTTTCAATTTTGTAAACAGTTCTCTTAAGTACCCTGAAGCCATTTTTGAATCCAGTTCGGTTGAGTAGGCAGTTTTTCACTAACTGTTGTAACATGAAAAAATAGAATAATGATTTGAACGGTACGGCAGAACATGTAGACGTCAATCTAAAAAAACTTTTTAGATTGGCGGAGAAAACAGTCCATTTGTGGAGTCCGAGCAGAGACTCTCTCTGGATATTGGAGAATCTTCTGAAAGTAGACATCAATCCGAACTATCTTCAATGGCCGGAGGATCATCGACCATGTCGGTCGAAGTACAGAGGGACAGCCCGGAAATGGTTAGTTAAATTGAATGAATTTGGTTTTTAAAGCTTGAAAATTTGATTCTTTCAAGTTGTAATTTTCAAAATATGAAAGTTTGAAAAATATTTCACAACATAGAGAAACCTGTAAAAACTGAAAAAGTGGAATCGAGAGAAAAGAAAGAGCAGTTACAACTTTTTTGAAAGTTCATAAGTTCGTTCTGCAGACAGTTTCACAGCAAATTTATTATTATCTTTTTTACTGCCAACATTTTAGATCAAAATGAAACAATTCACGATAGTTGTTAAACCAAACTTTGACAAAAAACAGTTATATTTTACGATACATGATTTTCAGTCTTTCAAACGATCTTTGCTACCAGGAGCGGGAAGTGATGAGAAGAAGAAAACTAGAAGAAGCTGAAGTATCACAACTGTCTTTTTTTGGGTTAATTCACTTTAATTATTAAATAATATTATTCTATTTTACTTTATTACTTTATTATTACTTTATAACTTTGTATTACTTTATTAAATAGTTCACGAATAAAGTGTCTGCTGAAGATTAATCGAGTGAAGAAAAATGTGTTTGTGGACTTTATCTGTTTCAAAATCATCTTGTGCAACAAAGCGGTTTCAAAATTGAAAATGTAATTGCAAACATGCTTCTATTTATTTTTGGCCCAACTATGTTCAAATTTCAGATTTTTAGACAGATTCCTAGACATTATCGAAAGTTTCGTCATCATTGTTGTGGCGTTAGAATTCCACTTAAAAGGGAGACATAAAATTAAGACGCAGAGCAATAACAAAACGTTAGGAAAACTTATGTTTCAAAGTTTTTTTTTGATATTTTGACTGTTTTCTCTCCTTCCAGTCGCAATGAAACTGGCTCATGCTGATGAACAAGGTCTTTTTCTTTGTTTCCATGCCTGGTGGCGTTGAATCAACGCGGTTGGCTTAACATCAATCTGGATGATCGTGAGAATTCTGGAGTGTTTGAAATAACTTCTTTCATTTTTTTGGTGTTCTATCGCAGCTTAAACATTTTCAGTGAAAGGTTAAACACGTAAAAGGAAATAAATCCGTAAGAATATCATGAACAAAATTAAAACAAGTTTTTTTTTCATACCATTTTCTTGACGAGAAGTATTGCGATTCTGAACTAGTTTTGACCACACCTTCAGACGCGTTGAAATAGAATTCAAAAGTATCGTATTTTAAGCTGTTTTCGATATTCTTACAGAAATTCTGAGCAGTTTCTAATTCCCATAATTTTCTTCTTAACGAAAACGTTTATTTCCTGAACTATTCGATCAGATTCATTATGTTTGTTGAACTCTTTGATGTAGCGTCTGACTGAAATAACTGAAGCCCCAAAGGGAATCAGTGTTGATATTCTCAGACAAAAGATTACCAGAAACAAACTGAAAATGGTGAAAAAGCTGTATAATGAAAAACCGTTCATTACATGTTATTACTCGTTCGAATCTCCTTTTTTCTATTTCTAGAGGCTTAGAATCAATTATATTTGTTCAATGTTTTCAACTGCTTTTCACGTTTGGAATTGTAATTAATGCTGGCTCACTATTTTCATAAAGCTTTTCAGTAAAATCGGAACCGCGGTCGTTTTCCCCTCAGTTCTTTCTCGAATATTCACTGTCCTCTCATTCAAGTAGCTGTATCAAACTAATTCGACGTGTTATCCAATATTTTTCATAACAACGTTACGAACACGAAAATGTAATGTTTTATTCAATTCATTTCAGAAGTTCGCGAATTCCGGAAAAGTACATCGACGAGGAACAATTGAATTAAGCAATTTCATCCTAACAAAGCACACAGATACTTTGACGGTGGTCTTTCGCCATGAGAAAGGTAATGCAAGAACTAATAAGCTCAAGTAGAGTCCGTGTAAAGAAACTTGAAAGCTCATCAAGTACGACGTCCTTGATTCCTTATGAGTTGCGGACACTTCTTGTCACGTACCTGATCTTCACTCTTTTCTAGCTTCAGACGAGTTTCGCTTCACATGTGAAAAGTTTCAAAAACAGAAAACCGCCGGAAGAGAAATAAGTTGCGTCAACAACAAATGTATACTGATTGTCTAACATTCCAGACTTGGTTGATGTTTATGGTTCTTCGTGGTGAAATAGAATCCTCATGATTTTTGAAGAGAGATGCGTCTAGAAATCATCCAAATAGGTCTCAGTTTCCACGATTCTCAGAGAGAAAAAGTTTTTTGACAATTCAAGAGACTTGTCTGTTATTTTTTGTGGTTCGAATATGTTCGTTCTTTCATGTGGATACATTTGGTGCTCAATATGACGATTTTTAAAGTCTGTTCTAGGGAAACTGACCTATCAGCACAACTCTTCCCAATACCCTTCGCATCTTCATTCCGATATCCAAATCCAATTGGGTTGACTTAGTAGTCCAGTTGCTCCTTTTTTAGACACCGAATAATAGAACCCCTTGATGATTTTCACGGGCTTTCTAATCCCATGCAAAACACAATTCCTCCTATTAACTTGTGAACTACCCCTTCACAAATATTTTGACGCCCCAAATGACATCGGTTCGTGGCGGCATCTTCAAACAATTTCATTATAAAATCAATTCCGTCTAAAAACAATTTATGGATTTAATTAAATGCACCGGTTTTTGGAATATTTCGTTAGTGCGCATTGAGAATCGATGTAATTTATTGCGGTTGTTTGTCCTTTATTGGAAAATTGCATAGCGACCGAAATTTATCGTCGATTTTTATGTGAAATTCAACGTTCTCTTTTGTTTCGTGAGCATTTTTCTCGGAACCAGCCCGAGAAGTTTTTTCCATAATCCACTAGTTCCTTCAATCTAAACTTTTCCATAAATGATTCAACTCGGAATTCCATGTTTCAAAGCTTTTCCACTGTAAGCAAAACACAACATCCTGATTCCAACGGTCTAATTGCTGATTTTCGATAGACCAAAACATTCTTGAAAAAAGTTGATTACCCCCAAAGTTGAAAGTCTGCTGAGTTTAGTTCCTTATATGATCCAATGTTATGCACTATCCCTAAGCTGACTTTCGAGAAAACGCGTCTCTATTCATAATGTGTAGACAGAATAGACAAAAATAGACGGAAAACGTCTAAAACCTTCGGATTACCGCCTAGTAGATGTTCTTATTGATAGCCAGTAGAGAAACGCTCAGTTTTTTCAAGCTTGTTGATGGAAATTTTTCCACCTAAAAATTTCCGGAAGTACTTGTTCGTAAAACATCTTCTGAGCTTGCACGAAAAAAAGTCCGTGTCTTTTTACGTTTTCCTTTTTGCCCTCAGCTAATGATGAAACTGGTTGAGCTACAAAATCACGGAACACATTTCAAAAAATATCATCGTTTAATAAACGGCAGTTCTCGCAGAGCTCGTATTTCGAGTGGCATTTTGATTTTGAAATATCACGACATCGTTACGTGACAGCAGACTCTAGTGTGCCAGGTGATAACTAACCAATATTGTGCTCTGAAACCAGGATACTTTCAAATTAAAATCCTAAGTATATTATTCCGACTCCCGTGGTCATTCAAATATGGTTGGTAGAATCAAAAGTCATACTCGTTTCGAGTATTTTTGCTCAAACATTTTATCAAAAATTGACCCGATCCCGTACGTGTCATTTTGTACCACGCACATATAAATTCACATGGAAATCAGCTGTATCTTGATATTTCCCACAATACTCTATCACCTGTTGCTACATCCACGTAAAAAGCCATGAATTCTATTTTTGGAAAATCTGTTGAGAAATAATTATAGTCATAAAATTTCAAGCGTGTTATACAGTATACATAATGCGTGGTATGATGTCATAATTGTGCTTACATGAAAATTATAGGCATGGCTCTAGTACATTCGTTTGATGTACGAGCAATCAACGAAATAATTTTTTTCTCTTCTTTCCTTTTGATTTGTTTCTTTTCTTTTGATTTATTTTTTTTCTTTTGATTTTTTTTTGATTTTTTTTTTGATTTTCTTTCTCTGATTCCCAATTTCGAATGGTTAGTGAGAGTATACTTTCAAAGCCCAACGAGTAAAGTTCATAACTCTATCATCCTAAAAATCAGCAATAAAACTTCACGCGCAATTGCTCGCAGCCATGAATTCTATTTGTGGAATATCTGTTAAAAAATAATTATAGTCATAAAATTTCAAGCGCGTTATACAGTATACATAATGCGTTGTATGATGTCATAATTGTGCTTACATGAAAATTATAGGCATGGCTCTAGTACATTTGTTTGATGTACGAGCAATCAACGATAATATGATTTTCTTTCCTCGTATTTTCAATTTTGAATAGTTATTGAGAATATATTTTCAAAAAGCTCACGAGTAAATTTCACAACTTTATCATCCTGGAAATCAGTAATGAAATTTCACGCGCAGTTGCTCCTTTTCAATGAAAATGACGACTCTGACCGTTTGCACGGACCATTTCCTTATGAAGAAATTAAATTTTCGAATAAAAGTTCAAGATCAGAACCAGCAATATTATTATCAAGATAAAAGTGATTGTTACACTCACGCACAAAGCCATAAATTCTGTTTGTGGAAAATCTGCAGAAAAATAATTATAGTCATAAATTTTCAAGCGTGTGACACCGTAAAATGCGTGGTGTGATGTCATAATTGTACATACATGAAAATTATAGGCATGGCTTCAGTACATTCGTTTGACATGTGAGCATGGTTTTTTTCTTACAATTCTCGGATATGTGTACATATAGTTGTCAAGAACATTATAAAAAAAATATCTGACTTTATCATTTCAAAAACCAGCAACAAAACGTTCACGGGCAATAACTTGGTTCCGATAAATGTGATGAATCTAATCTATTGCACAGACCATTTTCTTATAAAGTAGTTAAATTTCAAATAAATTCAAAGATCAGAACCAGCATTATTATTATCAAGATAAAAGTTATTTTTACACTTACGTACGAAGCCATTAATTCTGTTTGTGAAAAATCTGCAGAAAAATAATTATAGTCATAAAATTTCAAGCGTGTGATACAGTATACATAATGCGTGGTATGATGTCATAATTGTGCATAGATGAAAATTATAGGCATGGGCTCTAGTACATTCGTTTGATGTACGAGCAATCAACGAAAATATTATTTTCTTTTTTCGCATTTTCAATTTTGAATAGTTATTGAGAATATATGTATTTTCAAAAACCCCAAAGTTCATAACTTTATCATGCTAAAAATCAGCAATAAAACTTCACGCGCAATTGCTCCGTTTCAATAAAAATGACGAATCTGACCGTTTGCACGGACCATTTCCTCATGGAGCAGTTAAAACTCAAATAAAAGCCCGAGATTAAAATCAGCATTATCATTATCAAGATAGAAACGAATGTGAACTCTACGAGCCATATGCAAATCCGAACCATATAAAAGGCGCGTCACACCGCACTCAGTCATGTTCTCTGACCCAATTCTAAGTTTGGATGTTTTCTTGCTCCAGTTTAACACAATTTGTGGTATGTCTGACAGAATCTTTCCCGTGGAGCAAGTCTCGCTGTTATGGGTGAAAACATGATAACAATTGGCTGATTGTTATTGATAATTTACCAATTTCAATTCGGTAATCATTTTCTCGAGTAAATGTTCTTTTTTCTGCGGCGTAATGGAAACGAACGAAAGATCATGATATATTCTCGTGTTTTGCAAGAAACAGATGATTTCTTCTGAACATCAGTCTTTGAGGCATCTGATCACTACCGAACTCGATCTTTGTATTTGATCAAGTGACTGAACTCAGCCAGAAGATATTCTTTGTTCTGATTCTATTCTTTCACGAACGCGGGACGCATACTCTCAATATGGAAGATATTAAGTGTTTCTCATATAGAATGTTTGTTTTTCTTGATCATTTCTGTCTGGAAAATCAATCTCTTCACATATTTCATCGAGTCTGATATTCGAGATGTTTACTTCTCCTTGCTTCGTTTTTTCGTTCAAGATTTGCCTGTCAATTGGTATGCGAACGGGTCCATCTTTCTTTTTTTTCCATTCGCAACAGAAGAAAAAGAAGAGCCAGCACTTTAGCGGATTGACTATAATCGAATGAACGTTGAAGTAGGGTATCTCTGCAGAGGTGTAGAGGTGTCTACTGTAAGGCTGCGAGAAGGCACCGCCCAGTCCGAGCCGCCGGTGTGTATGTGAGCCAAGACGGTGTCGAACCTCAATCTTGCACGTGAGAAGGTCCAACCTCCCTTTCGAGTTTCACTTCTTCATTGTTTAGACATTGTTCCTCCTTCATCCTCTCGCCCAAACTTTTTAATCTTTTGTTCTTAGTCCTTTTAAGTACTTTGTCTTCTTTTTTTCTCATTCTTTTGAGAACCCTCAATTTGCACCAATCACCATTATGAAAAAAACTTAGCTTGCTTAGAAGTATTATCAATGTTCAGTTTTATGAACAACGTTATAAATGTAGCCATAAAACGCAAAGAGCAGTTTCTTGTAGTCAAAAAAGGGAGATTTACCTTAACTCATCCTGAGTAATGGAAGAACACAAAGACAAATGAACAAATTTGCAATGAGCTGTGCTTTTTCCTCTGCATCCCCACACGTTTTTGCACGTACAGGATTCTGAACCTTCCGAATATCATCAAATTGCAGATGGTTGATGAAAGTTTCTCTGGAAACGCCACTGGTTGCGATTATGTGACAGGGAGTCGAGCAGGTTTTATCAGGTTTGATATGTTTCATTCAAAATTTATCACTAGCGATATTTCTTTAGATTGTTGTCTCACTGATTATTTTGTTGATGATTCACACCGGCTAAAGATTCTCTCTTGCTAGAGATTCTTAAGAATACTCATCGAATAACAAATGGTTGTTTTGATCAGAGCCTCGGGGTTGGAGAAAATTTTGCTTTTGAATGTACTCGTGAACTCCGGACTAGGCTTATCTTGACTGCAAAGGGCGAAAGAAGCAACGTGCAAGAAAGCGCTCACATGTACAGTACTGTTCATAATCTTAGTCGCATTTGACTTTTTCGTCATAATTCTTTTCAAACTCAATGAATTGATCTGAACTGCTCAAAGACAGTTTTGGAGTACACTACACGTTTGTGGTACAAGTTTGGTCATGATTCACAAAGAATGAACATATTTTTGGAATTGAAACGAAAAACATGAATAATTGAAAAAAATTAATTCATGATTCAAAGGCACATAACTTACTAAAATGAGTGCTAGATGTTCCAGACCAGTTATAAAATGCTTGAATATGTTGTCTCAACTCTTTTCGTGTCAGTCTTAGCCTGACATCTTTTTGGCCTAGAGCACAGAAGTTTTACAAAGACCAGCACCTTGAAGATCTGCCATGTTTTTAGAAAACGAGTGATCTGCAATGAATATCGCGGTTCAAATTTGCCACAAATCACTCCACAGTTTTCTACAGTCTCGAGGTACATTTTTGAAATATTGAAATGGTGTTGGACAAATCATAGAGTTCACACGACATCGTTGAATCCAGGAACCCAGATTGCGCACCCTGTGTTCGGCGGCGTTTTTCTCTGAAATGTTATACTCAATGACAATATTCTAGAACTTTTATGAGCGTATATTTGTTACACATAAATTTTCGTTATAATCCATGATCACGAGCACACTGCAAGACCCGAATCTTCAGAAACAGGAAGTACTGTCTTGCATGTTGTAGTGCTTCAGTCATCTGAACATGTCGGAACGTGTCACATAACGACTGGAGTTCTGGAATCACGTGAACAGAGTGGAATAATGTCGTTCATCTGGAATATTCAAAAAAATAAACTGAATACGACGAAAAGCATCTGTATCCAACCCTGAAGTATGGAGAGGGTAACGGTATGGTCTATGAGTTATATTTGGACGGTTATATTTTGCTATTGAGACTTTTGGGTGTGCTTATGGCAGGTCAATAGGATTAAAAATTATATGAGACCAATATTATTTTTTAAAAAAACTCATGAATGTTGACTTCGGAGACGAGATTTCAGAGAAAAATGCCGCCGAACACAGGGTGCGCAATCTGGGTTCCTGGATTCAACGATGTCGTGTGAACTCTATGATTTGTCCAACACCATTTCAATATTTCAAAAATGTACCTCGAGACTGTAGAAAACTGTGGAGTGATTTGTGGCAAATTTGAACCGCGATATTCATTGCAGATCACTCGTTTTCTAAAAACATGGCAGATCTTCAAGGTGCTGGTCTTTGTAAAACTTCTGTGCTCTAGGCCAAAAAGATGTCAGGCTAAGACTGACACGAAAAGAGTTGAGACAACATATTCAAGCATTTTATAACTGGTCTGGAACATCTAGCACTCATTTTAGTAAGTTATGTGCCTTTGAATCATGAATTAAATTTTTTCAATTATTCATGTTTTCCGTTTCAATTCCAAAAATATGTTCATTTTTTGTGAATCATGACCAAACTTGTACCACAAACGTGCAATGTACTCCAAAACTCTCTCTGAGTAGTTCAGATCGATTCATTAAGTTTGAAAAGAATTATGACGAAAAAGTCAAATGCGACTAAGATTATGAACAGTACTGTATCTAGCTTATCTATCCAAACCTGCGTAATACCAACCAATTCATTATTGCAATGGACTTTTTAGATGTTCATAAAAACAAAGGAAAAAACTAGTGAGAACATTAAACTATCATACATCTAATATCATACCTGATATCTGTTTGATATCCTTGGGAATCAGAATTCGCCTTGAAAAGCTTGCATTTAATGTTACAATCCTATGTTGGCCGGATTGATTTTCGCTCGAAATTTTTGATCATGATCAGCTGCTTTTTTCTTCCAAAAATTGAAAGTAATCGTCCTCAAAAAACATAAACTCGCGAACTTTGCAACATTTCCGAACGTCACTCTAGACCCAAGTAACACTTCCCAATTCATTATTGCACTTTCGCTGCCCGCTTGTCGTCTGTTGAACGAACGTTGCAAAAAAACACACAAACAAATGCCGCCAAGCACGTCAGTCGGCGAAAGAGTAATTAGATGGACACCAGGGGGCTACACCATCACCTTCCAGGACCACATCAATGTGTCAATAGGATCAACACCGGTCCCTCCAAAATAACGAGATTTTAATCCCATGCGTGTGTGTGTATACAGTCTGACCAACATAAAACCCAAATTGTTTTCAGTGATTTCTTTAATGAAAAAGTTAATCTTCATTCGGGTAAACAAAGATCTTTCAGCAGGAAAAAAGTTAATAATGTTGCGGCTCTTGAGATCCGCTCGGAGATCAAGAAGTTTGACTGGGGGTTGACAAAATTATGAACTTTGGTTTTCAATGACCAAAAAGTATGTTTTTTGCAGCCTCGGGACTATAATATCTGCCGTTGGATGTGTGTGCAACGCCATGCTGCTCTACGTGTTCCTCACGCGGACCAGAAGACAATACCCCTTTCAGGTTGATTCAAATCACAGTATAATTCATTAAAAATCCATTTTAGACGCTCCTCGCGTTCTTGGACTTTATGATGTGTGGGCTTTACATTTTCTGCTTCGCTTTCCACCTGATCGCTGTGGAAATGAGAATAAGTAAGTATCAGAAGGGGGTCCTTGGACAAATAAAACATCTCATCTTTTTTTAACGCAATAATTCTTCGCTGCACTTTATTAGCCCTTCAGAATTTCCCTATGGACAAGTATTCAAGTTCATAGAAGCAATAAATATGGAAGATTCAAAAACCACAAAAAATGTTCAGCATGGATGTACAACTGGGTTATGGACACCAACGTGACGAGTTTCGTGATGAGCCGCATCGTTCAACTCGCCATACCATACACTTTGATCGCCAACACTGCTGACAAGCTGACCATGATCATGAACTTGAAGACGATGAAGTAGTAAGTCTCCAGATTCCATCGTCAACGAATTCCTTTGGGATAACCCAATTACAGATGGGTTATCGAGTACCAAGTCACGAACAATGTCTAGCCACAACAACAACCAAAATAGACAACTGATTAAACATTAATGGACCCGTGAATTAGGTAGATTCAGATACGACCCATGATTCACACATCGGGCCATCTCAATTTTATGATCAATTTGCAACTCGTAAAACGCCAGTTGCTCTGGGGGTTTTCAAAGGGCGGGAACAGTTTCGAGAAGTAGTGACCCCTTTGATCTTGTTACTTACCGAAAGTGCAGATTGGCAGCAAACTAAGCAAAGGCTGATGATTAGAGAGGGGTCTACTCCAAACTCATCTGAAAACTTTTCAGTGGATTCCACTGCCGCATCGCTGCAATGTTCGCAATGATGGCTGTCGCAACGTTCCTCAGAATCAATCTCTTTGTGACCCTAGAAGTCACTTCATTGCCATCGTGTGACTTCTTCCACAGCAAGTGGCTCTCCCAAGTCAATCTCCCTCCGAACGAAGCTGAGATGTGGGGAACTTTTGAGAATGTCCTAACAGTGAGTCCAATCATCGCTTTTTTAGAATCTCAAAAGGCCCTTGATTCAAAAATTATCCTGAATCTTCTGATTCATGAATGCTGATTTATCATGTATGATGTGTGCAAGAGGGAATTCGATAGTCACTTTGAGAAAAAAAAACGAAAGTTCAATGTTCTCGAAAACTGCGCCGTGCCATTTTACATAATTCTTTTTACATTGCGTGTTTGATGCGCTAAAAAACAGAGACTTAATGTTGCGAGACGGCTCTCGATCGTGTACATAATTCACGAAGAGCACCCAAGTGACCAAATATTCGCACCTAAGAACAAGAATTATTTGCAGTTTTTCCACACGTTCGTCAGTTTTGTCATTCTGGCGCTGCTCAACGTGGTGGTCGTGATGAAACTACGCATCGAACACCGAACAGCAAGGCGTCAATCGACTTCTCCGGCCCAACTGTTTTCGGTTTGTTAAGTCGAGTTTGCAAATTTGTGGAGTGTTTATGGCGAAGGAGCTCAAGAAGGCTTCAAGAAATCAAATTAGCCTAGATTTTTCGGAAAACGCACTTTTCGAAATCTTGAGAGACTTTCAGAATACACAGAGAGAAAATTTAGAGAGTAAATATAATAATTTCTCATTAAAAAAACATGTTCAGCTTCAAACCCTAACCACAAGAATGGCAACAGCGGAAGAACTCCGTCAGCATCAGAATCGTCTACGTTGTGCAGTGAGAACCACTGTGGTTATCATCTCAGCCTATCTCGCATGTAACAGCCTCAACTTCATTCTATACATGATTGAAAAGTTCAACAGCGCCATTATCGTGGTAGGTTATGTTCATTAAATACACGGATGGCTTCCCATTCATAGTCGTGGCTAGTTACAACGTTGTTGAATAGTTAAGTTTGGAATGTGAGTTTTGCTCGAGAGCTTTTTTGTTTTTACACTAGCAAAAACTTGAAATCTTCCGAACACAAAAGAGTTTCATATTTGCAAGTGGAAATCGTTCACAGTTCACTTGTTTCATTTGAACTTGGATCTGTGCTCTTGTTGAAAGGTCACAACAGACCGATGGGAAGTGCGCCGAATGATCAGCAGAAGCTTTGCATGTTCCACGAAAGGTCAAAAAACGAACTGTCACGTTCCGGACAACTAAGCTCTGAACTTGGCTTATAACAGAGTTCCCTAATCCAAGCACGCGCGCAAGACTGACTGATGAGAAATAAGTCATTTGGATTATTAGGATGATGTGAAGGCTTAGAAAGTAGAAATGGTGTGTTGCAAGGTAGACTATGCTCTAGTTGCATAGAGTTCACTCACAGACAACACAATAATTGCTATAAAGAAAAAAAGAAAACTTTTTGTTTGCATAACATCACATTTCACCCACTCGTTGTTCCAGGATGAAGACGGATCTTTCACACCGATGTACGTCATCGCAAGTGACATTGCGTCTAACCTGTTTGTTCTTTCGTCCGCCATGAGACTGTTCATCTTCTACAAGTACAACCCAGAACTCAGGTACATACTGAAGAGAAAAGAGAAATAGATTCACGAAAAATTACAGACAACAAATTCAAAGCGTGGGAATAGTCCAACACTTCCTTATGAAGCAAGGCAAAAAGGCTGACATCCTGCTCACCACAGTTGACGTTTAATCATTATCCATTATCCTTCCTTGATCAAACAATATTTTTTTAATAATCAAAGGGTTGCATGTCGGTGAAGTGTGGGTTTCAAATTTCCAACTATGGATGAATCAATGTAGAAGTTTTGCACGATGTCATACATATTTCGACTTCTAATAAATATTTTGACCACGAGTTTTTGATCTGTTAACGACTGGAAGTGTCGTAATGTTGGCTTTAATAAAATAAAAAGGTGGAAAAAACAGCTAGCTAACAGAAAATACCTTTCTTGAAGGTATTTATAGTGCACGATGGCTCCAGCTCAATCTTTAAGATTATTCACAGAGATTACCAAAGTCGGTTTTAAACAAATTTTGAACACAATATTTATTAATATTGAACTTTTTTTGACGAATGAACACGTAATGTTTGTTAAACAAAGTTGTATAGGAAAGTAAAGTTGTTCGCACTAGTCACTTCTTCCAAGGCGGGTTCTCTCTTTTAACAGTCTTCTTAACCACACGTGTACGAGGTGGTGTTGCATTTGGTTGTCCTAAGATTTCCTTGCAATGTTTTGGAAAGAATCCATGTAAAACTCACGTCTAGGAATAAGTGATGCTCGTTGAACACCTGGCGTTTTCTGTACAGGCAGGCGACTCTGTCGCGGCTGGGTCGTGTTTCTTCTTTGAAGTCCGACTGGCTGTGCGGAAGCTTGAATACTGAAGGTGTCGTCGTCTCGCCCTTCGAAAGATGGTCCTTCAGGAAAAGCGAAGCCGCTATATTGCGAATTTTGAACTCCAGCTGGCATTTTCAGTTGAATCCCTTCGTCGGTGGCCACAAGTGTCATGACACTTGGTATTGGAGCCATACCTAGAAGTATTTTTCAAAGAAAAAATCAATAATTTTTCTCACGATGGAACATGTGGAAAGTATGGATTATACTACATAAGAATAACTGGATGAATTGTTTTTAAACACTTTTTTTCTGCGAACATTTGATGGAAACTTAGTTTTCAGTTCAAAAAAGTGCTCTTACACACTTCCATATGTATGTGAATGAAAACTTCACTTCTCCAAAGTCAACAGTGGGCTAGTTCTATAGACATTTTTCCAGAGAGAATATGATTAAAAACGAGTTTCTCCGACATTTAGTATGGATATTTCTCATGATAAAAAAGTTGAAACACTCGGAAACTTAAATTTCACTCGATCTAACTTGTGTTCATGGTCTCACCGTTATAAGTCGGTATGAACTGGCCGATAGTTGGAGGATCATACGACCGGCAACACATGATTTCTTTCACTTTCATCCAAACGTCGTTGCACCACGATAAAATCTGAACAACCTTGTTAAAATATCATTACTGTGTTCTCCATTACCATGATAGGGCACAGAAGGGGAAAAATAAACTTTAACCAGGTGATCAAGGTATCTGCGTCTTGAGAGACAGTTATGACTTGTTCATGGAATTCAGCACTGGAAGCTCCCTGAAAACTATCTTACAAGCTGTCAAGAGGATTTTTCACCTCATAAATCAAACAGAGAACAATGTAAGGTCCCTCAATCACGATGAAAACACATAGTATGAAGATGAGCTGAAACTTATTAGTGTTGTGTATGATTCTCGCAATGCTCCGTAGCGAATCTTCCGAAGATTTATTCTTTGTCTACTCGGTACCCACATTTTTGGGAATTTTTACGGTACTTCTTAGCGGCCAAAACATAGAAAATCTCAAAAATCTCCATGAAGTTTGATTTTGTCTCACCAATTTCGCCCGGCTTTTATGTTCCTGCATTGCACGGTTTTTCTTGATGAAATCAGTGTATTCATGACTTTGAAGTGGTAATGATGCAACTGACTGAATTTTAAACTGACGTGTACATTGGTAATTAATCTCACTCTTTTCTTCAAGATAGCACAGATGCTCACAATCAACATAATCAAGGTGATGATGTAGATCACCGCTCTCACGATAACGTAAGCGATAGGACTTTGTCTGAAATTTTTTTAAATCATTTTTTTCCGATTTCAGACTATGAACCTCCAAAAATATTCTTGCTCGAACTTTCATCTACATACTGCTATTTGATAAATGTTGAATTTTACACTTTTTTTTCTAAAAAAATCAATATAAAAAACTAGTCATGTAATTGAACATGTAGCCTATCAAGCAATTCACATTGTGGACATTTTGATGATTTTTTCTCAGCATTTGTTGATTCAAAATTTCGAAACTCACTCTCCAATACCGCAAATGTAGCGATTCCTGAATGGTCTTGTTGGCACTGCTGAAGTAAAAACAATAGATGCAATTCCAATGGACACCAAGCACAGGGCGAATGAGAGAGCTTAACTACATTTTATTACAGAAGCCAAATTCAATTACCGGAAAGTTTGAATCCAGAAATATATCGTTTCCCATTTATGAAGTGATCAGCTCCCATGATTAAACCCAGCGATCTTTCTCCAGCCATCAGAGCCATAGACAACAACGTGTAGAACTGCACAAACTGAAATATACTCATTGTCATTTCTGCTGCCTGCAAAGAAAGGTGTCTTGTCAGATTCCTAAAATTTGACCCTACTTGTTAATAGGGAGTGATAAAGATTCTTTGGTAAAACTGAATAGTTTTCCATTTTTCACGTACACTTGGAACCTGTCACAAACTATAGACAACTCGAGTAACAACAAGTTACAGTAAAGAGGTTCCTGAATTCTCCGGTCGAACAACCATCCAAACGTTTCATCAAAAATTATCACTTTGTTTCGGTCAGTTCCTATCTTTCACTCAATAGTATAAATCTATTCTTTCAGAAAATTCAGTTCACTATTACTAAATGTTACTTTGTATACATATTAACTCTTCCTCCTCATCAAACAATAGTTCCAAATAAAGAACTATAACATATATTTCTTGTCTTTAGAAATTTTCTGTGCGCATTTTTTCTTTAAAGCAAATGAAAAACAATTCTCATCAGATTATACTCAAAAATTGGAGTAATTGTATGATATTTTTGGTACGTACGTATGTAGTTAAAACTCTACTAGTGTGTTTTATCCGACATAATCAAGTTCACTCTGACACAACGCGTTATTTATACTTAAGCAGTTTGGTTCCCACCCTCTGCCCTCTCAAAAAATCCCTCCTAGCTCTCAAAAAACTCTCAAAAAATCCCTCTAGATATTCCTGTTCGTTGTAAAACAAAAAACAGACACATTTAGCTTGTTTTTGACATCAAAATTAATTTAATTGGATAGATTTTGAATTTTGAAATATTTTTGATTTTGAGATTTTCCAGATATCTAAATTTTGAAGTGAGTTATGAAGCAAAACACAATAAGGTTGAGCACATTGTGGATCATCACATTCTTCAGTACAGAAAGGTGAACAGCTCTCTGAAGGTTAGTTACCCGTGTTACAATATCACGTGCATGCCTGATCTAGTGGTTAGAGCAGCAGACTCTAACTCGAAAGACCGGTGTTCGAACCCCGGTCGCAGCAGCGAATTTTGCATTTTCTTTCTAATCATTAGCGTGTCTCTTATGAGTATAAGTATAAGTTTCGAAGTAGTATGTTTGCCGGTCGCTTGGCCAAGTGGTCAAGCGGCCGGTGTACGAGCCCCTGGGGTCAAAGTTCAATTCCGTGCCGAAGGACGAAAATCTCATCTCCATCGACGGAGGATGATGAGATCTGCGTACAAACGCAGGAGGATGATGAGATCTGCGTACAAACGCGGAAAAAAAAAAATTTTTTTTCTCTGGTGGTTTTAGTAAACACAATAGAAAATTGTTTTAGATTTAAACCATTAGCATTATCTTTAGCATATCAATTTTTTGAAAACTATTTTCATTTGAATCTGTTGTCTGGATCATTCAGTAAAAAATGAATATCCTAACGAAGTGATTTTTGCATATGTTTTTGCATTGTAAATATGTAATCAAAGCTATACTCAAAGCCGAGGAATATAAGCCAATTCGTTTTTTTATTTTTTCAGTCAAGACCAGAACTAAATTTCAATTTGATAAATACTTCGACTTCCCTGGGCTCGATTTGCTGGTACATGGAATAACGAATCACTGTTTTGCCGTGATTCGCCGACTGGAGAAGCGAGCAAATCATGTACAGATGTTCATAAATGCGAACGTGATATATCGGCATCAGATTTTCCAATAACTTGTTTACAAGTCAACTACAGGGACGCTCCGCGCCCCTTGTAAATTCCTTGGTTACTGCTCCCACGTTAACTTTTAACTGCGTACAATTTTTTCAAACCAAAGTTGGATCTGGTTTCGAGTTATTTCAACAGATGAACCGTGAATGATAAGGCGACAGTAAGAAAAGCCACCATATTGCTCCCGGAGCGGAAAGAGGCTCACCTCCCTGTAATAATTGATCGAACCGAATTGTCAGAGTGCATAAATGGACATCACTGCTCGACCCTCCAGCTCGTCTCAAACTTGGGTAATCAAACCATACACAAAAACAGATACTATTAATTGTTTCAACTGTCGAAAAACGACTTTAAGAGTTACCACGCAGCAAAGCGCGGTCCGACTTGACGGGCACCGTCGTTCGCAACTCAGTTTCCGAATAGCTTTGAGCCTGCTCTGATCCGACGCCTGTGGGCTGAGAACGGACTGCATACACAGTTTTTGTCAAAATTATCACTTTGTTTTGGTCAGTTCCTATCTTTCACTGATTAGTATCATTCTCTTCTTTCAGAAAATTCAGTTCACCATTACTAAATGTTACTTTGTATCCATATTAACTCTTCCTCCTCATCAAACAATAGTTCCAAATAAAGAACTATAACATATATTTCTTGTCTTTAGAAATTTTCTGTGCGCATTTTTCCTTCACAGTAAATGAAAAACAATTATCATCAAATTACACTCAAAAATTGGAGTAATTGTATGATATTTTTGGTACGGACGTATGAATTTGAAACTCTACTAGTGTGCTTCATCTGGCATAATCAAGTTCACTTTAACACAATGCGTTATTCATACTCAAGAAGTTTGGTTCCTACCCTCTGCCCTCTCAAAAAATCTCTCCTAGCCATAATGGAAGTTGATTCTATAAAAACAGATATTTTTTCTCAATTTTCAAATTGCGTGAATTTAGTCATGGACCGGCAGCTGCTCCAGCCAACTCGAAAATCTCAGAATAGAGTCTTATAGGTACTCAACCTAATTTCGCATCAATAACCTATTAAAACTACGGTTAAATACAAAAAATTGGACGTTTCACGAATTTTCTACGTTTTTCTGATTGCCTGCGTATAATTCTTGTCACAACGCGTCTACCTGTTGCACGGCAACATTGAATGTGCACCAGGTGCTTCCAAGCGACCAGGTTCCACCGGTCACAAATATTAATGACAAAAAGACGTTGAAGAACAAATCGATGGTATTGATGATTGTCAGATGGCAGTACATTAGGTAAATGTGCGATTGGCGGAATTGCTTGCTGGAACAATTAAAAACGTGGTTTTATTCACGTTTTTTGTTCACCTTAACATAACAGCAATCAAGAAAAGAACATTCAGTATTAGCGATGCAACTAGAACTGCGGCTGAAAATTGTTGTTACTCAATCAATAATCGAGCTACTCACCAATCAATATTGCATTTGTTGTTCGCAAGCTTGCTGATTGTGTTTCTTTCAACGTAACTATGGCTAATGTGTCTGCTTCTGGTACATACTCTATGTTCCGGACAACCATTCTGAAATTAAAAAAGTTTTTTTTTATTTTTGGTATTCATGTATTCAAATCCAGAAATAAATATTGAGGTCGCGATTTTTCAGATAAATTGAGTTTGAATAGTTTTTAAAACATGAGAAAAAACAAAGTCTAGAGAAATGAAGTCGTGAATTATGAAATAGCAGTGTTCGAGTGAGCAATGCCATGATTAAAGTTGCTCACTGAGGTTGGTATCCTTAGCAACGAGTGAGAGACACAGTCGCGGAACAAGTATAAATGAGGGTTTTCGCTCGGCGTGTTCCATTTAGGAAACATATTCGACGGCTTACTCAGCAACAATGTGAAGTAGAGCTTAAAAGTGCAATAAAATATTCTCAATGTGCGTTTGGGATAGTTTCATCTCACATCTTTTTGGTAAATAATGTCAACGAAGTTTTAGCTTGGAATATTGCAATTACCTTTAGTGACGTCAAATAAATAATGAGAAGTCATATGTAAGATTGATAACATACAGAGTCCTAGAAAGACGGTAGTGAGGAATTTGACACATTTTAAAATCGCGCGTTCATGACGTCGTGTATTAATCTCAATCTGTAATCTGCAGCCAAAAGTGATTTCCTTTTATAATAAGCTTAGGTTAGGTTGGAAGAACAACTTTTGTGAAGAGCCAACTCTTGAATACCCAAGTACACTGTGAAATTAACCATTTTATGATGTGTCAAATTCCTCACTCCCGTCTTCCTAGCACGGCGTTGATAACATGCAGACATATGGAACTCAGAATACAGTGAAATTTATGTAAAACCTTGATGTTAGTTTCTTGTTTGTTTGTTTATTGGCAACAAATGATTAATACAACAGAAAAGAATGAAAAAAAAAATAATTTAATATCTTCCCACTTTGTATATATGTTCAAACTATGAGTTTGATCGATTCTTCTCTGAATTTTCAAAGTGGTTTCATTGTACACGATTTGAATACAATGTAAAGTGAATCATCATAAGGGAGCAATCTTGGAATTCTACTATTATTGTTTTGTTCCACAACGGCTGTATAAACAGGCTATTTACTTTCATTTTTTCGGCAATCCCATATACAATATGGAGTTGTTTTGTTTGTGTGAAATGTTTTGTGGAGATTAGTCATCATTTTCAATAGTTTTAGTCTTACATATGACGACGAAACGGAAGTGGAAACTCTCATGAACTCGATAGTTCAACTCATATGTGATTCTCTTCTCTCGATAATTGTTTATGGCATACTTAACTGTGTACGCGATGAATATCCAGATTGTCCTACTTTTGCCGTTATCAACAGTCGATATTATCTTCTGATCAGCAACTGTTATTATGCTTCTCTTATCATGAAAAAAGCAACGTGTTTCTTGAATATGCATGAATTCTCGTCATAATCTGTCTCTATCATCGCCAGACAACGGAATGTTGTTGTCTTTTTGAATGTTCCCAGTTACAAATGTTTTAATCTTATCATTATCTCCAAGTTACAGTTAACTTCTTTGACATGACCATACGAATTCAATTTCAGTGGAACTACTATTATCAACAGAGTTCATTAGATAACCTTGGTCGAAGAACCGGAAAAGTTCTTTTGCTATCTTACCTTATTCACTTCACTTCCTATTACTAATTTTTCCATTCACCGCGCGATTTCAGAATGTCCACGACACTTAAAATCGCTACTTTCGCGCTGTTGACGGTATATTTCACCAATTCGCTCGAAATATTCCCCAATTTAGATAGCCACATGTGCTGTAAGCAACTCTACTACTATTTCCCCACCAGAAGTCATTGATGCCAAACTTCTAGAAGATATTATGGCTGACGTCAATGGGCATAAGGTAAATTTGCGTTCAAGTAATTATACTTTTTCATTTTAGGTCATGTTGTATAGTAAAACATACTGCCCATATTCCAAAAGGCTGAAGAAAGTTCTCTCTAAATACGATATCGATGATATGAAAGTGATGGAGCTGGATATGGATGACAACATGAGGAACCTACAGGTAACCATTTTCTCCGATTATTTTGAAAGAATGTTCAGAACACTTTGAAAACTATTTCCGGTCGCACTACTGTCCCACAACTCTTTATCGGTGGTCACTTTGTTGGCGGTCACGATGAAAGTGTTCAGCTGGACAACAAGGGAGAGCTGAAAGAAATGCTTGATAAGGCACACGCACTGTGAGTTGACACATTTGGTTCTTCTTGTGGTTTATGGCGTGTGGTGGTTATCTATCCTGACATCTCACATTGAGATAAAACAATGAACTAGGCATGGTATCAGTGAATTTATTGAAAAACTTTGAAAAAAAAGTTCATTGATTTTGTTTAAACTCTCTTTTCTCTCAATCAAAATGTTATTCCGCAAAAATTCATTTCATTTTTATTTTATCATATGAAATTTGATCACATGAAAAATATCAAATCTTTTATCCAGCGGATATGACCGATACCATGTCTATAATATGTTGTGTATATGCATGATCTTTCAATTGTCCTTCCTTCAGGCAAACAAACAGAGTGCCAGTAAACAGAAACGGTTTGTAGTGCTTTTCCCGCTTTCTTTCCGTTCTGCATGCATTTTGCGTTCATTTTTTTTAGTTTCGCTTTACTCGCAGCTCATCTCACAGAGTGACATTTAAGAACTGGTCGCAACGAGTTTTGAAGCACTTCGATCTAACTCATACCATTCTACCACACTATTCATCTACCCGCTGTGTGCCGTGATTCTTCTTCTATTGTTTGTATGAATCAGGTTAGACTCTGCTCTCATGTGGCCAGTATATTTCTATTGTACAGTTGAATAAAGTTTTCAATGTCTTTTTTCACACATAAACAAGTACCAATTGCACTTTTGTTGTGCAAACCGCGCCAGTACAAGTGAATGAATGGTTTGTGTGCGGGAACAAATGCGCAATCACGTCAAGGTGAAACGTTCGCATCTGACCTTCGCACGTTATCTAGCCCAACGTTCTATTAGCAAGAGCCACGGATTGTTTTCTGAGCACCCTCTCGATGTATAATCGTGTCCAATTTCACAAATCTCTCGAAATTTGAAGCAATCAAACAACCATTGCAAGAGTGTGAGAACTATGCAGTCAACAAACGTTTAATATTTCGTATATCGAGTATATAGTTAGGCTTATGAGACGAATCTATAGAAAAACAACGTGGAAAGCAAACGGCGATTCGAGGACCGGTCCTCCTTGCACTACCTCTGGTCACTTCTTTTCGCCACACTTGCTTGTTTTCTACTTTTTGTCGACACGTGGAACTGTTTTTTTGTCTATGACTTTTTAGTACCATTTTTGACAGATATAGAAAATCTGATCAAACTCGAGTTTTTCTCTTGAAATATCTTTATGTTGACCTTATTATATCGAAAACACCTAGACTTTGGCTGGGTTAACATCATGTCTATATTCATCAACAAGCATTCTCCACCTGTTCGTTTTTCTTATCGAAAAATCCCCTTTTCATACAAGTATCAACATTTTTCTAGTCGAGTATTTCTTGAATAGTAAAATCTATAAACTCGTTTTACCATTGGAACATGAGCAAGTGTCATGTACTCAAACGACCATTCCGACCACTACTCTTATCTTTGATACATCAAGAATTATTCTCACTCTTTTTCTTCAAACTACACTCTAAATTGAGAAGCCATATGTACATGGGGGTGTTGGGTCAGTCACCTGAGTAAATAAGCGAACAAATTTTCCATTTGTCATTCTGATCTACAACCTACATTTCTTCCCACGATAAGAACCATTACATCGCGATTTCCGCTTCAATCGTTTCCCTCCTCAATCCTTCATTCACTCTGAAAACTTTCAGCTATGACTGTGATCAGAGAAACCAGCCCTAGGAGGGTCATGAGCCTGTTAGTGCCAGCCTTGATATGCAACATGCTCGCTTTCACATCAATTTTACCTTTATTCCCGTCAATTCTACAGTACTACTCGAACGTAGGCCACAGGGTAGGTCAAACACATTCATTTGTTTTAATACCAACTTGCAGGACTGGCTCTACGACGCGTCAATTGATAGTCTGAAGCAGTTTCAGAACTTTATTGGAGTTCCTCACAATGAAAGATACGACAGAGTCTTCTTTGGAGGTATTTCAGTGCCCCAGTGAGGAACAAATAATTATTTCAGGATTACTTGGATCCATCTTCAGTGCATTGCAATTTGTCTCTTCTCCAACACTAGGAAGGCTGTCGGACAGTTATGGAAGAAAAAACGTCATCACGATTTGTTGTTTTCTGACGTTGGTCGCTTATCTGGTATGCTCGCATTAGTTGTTTCCACACTTGAAGCGATTGTTTTCAGATCTGGCTGAAAGCTGACACTTTCTCACTTTTCGTGCTTTCCAGAATATTTGGTGGACTCAGCAAAGGAAACATAAATGTTGCAGTTTCTATTGTTAGCGATATTTATAGCCCAGAACAACATCCAAAAGGAATGGTGGGGTTCGAAAAGCAAGAAAGGATTCTGAAATCGAGTTTTAGGCACTCATTGGGATTACCTATTCAATTGGATTTCTAATAGGACCAATGATTGGAGCGTATTTCTCAACTCTGTTCACAAATGTAAATGAATCCGGTCGACGTTATTTAACGATGAAAATTCAGAACGAAGTCTTCTCTACACCAGCATTGTTTTCCATTACGCTAACCATTCTCGAAATGGGATTCTTGTTATATCTTCCAGAAACATTGCAAGTTGCGAAGGTAAACTCTGAAATTTTCTGGAAAAAAATTTAAATTACAGGAAAAAAGAATCCCAGTCGAAGTTTCCAGTTTGATATCACCAAATAAACTGTTTCAGTTTGACGCTGTAAAAGCCCCGATCAACAGTAAGTTCTCCAGAACAAAAATGTGATTTTTTCATTTCAGAAAAACTGGAAATGCAGAGAATTGGTTGGGTATATTTCATCTATCTGTTTTTGTACAGTGGGTTGGAATTCACCCTGCCTTTCTTGACATTTATGAAGTTCAACTACAACAGGTATGTTTAATTAGAGAAAAATCTGAATAATAATTAAATTTAGCATGCAACAAGGAAAAATCTACCTTTTCACTGGTCTTCTTATGATTATTCTTCAAGGGGGTGTCGTGAGAAGGATTCCGATGCATAGGTAGGTAGAACTTGTGAAATTTTTTGTTCCTTTCTTCTTATTCTTCCTTTTTACAAAAATTACGATTATTCGCATTAGAACCATTAGTGAATTCAAATTGTTTGATACCATTCAGTACACAAGAGCCAATTCACATAATCTTTCAAATTAAATACTTTCAGACAGAAGAAAACAGCTGAAATCGGGATTTCATGCATCATCCCCGCTTATCTTTTAGTTGCTGTTGCAAATTCTCAGCTGGTTTTATACCTGGGACTCTTTTTCTATGCTATCGGTGAGTGAACAAACAACAATGAGAAAAATAGGAACAATTAGCTTCTGCCACTGTTGTTACGAACTTGACTTCACTGGTTCATTGCATTTACCCGGAACACGAGAAAGGAATACTTGCCGGAATCTTTAGAAGTTTGGGATGCATGGCAAGAGCATTAGGACCGATTTTTTCATCCACTTGTAAGTTTGACGTGAATAACCAAGAATTATCAATTTATCCAGGTTTCTGGCTTCTTGGATCCAGTGCTTGTTACTCGGTTGGAGCGATACTTCTTTTCATCCCACTCATTCTTCTTAAAAGGATAGACAACCCAGCGTCTCCACCAAAAACTGAATAACTTTCGCTCAAAATATGAATCTATCTTCTTTAAAATGTGAAATACGTGTTGTCTGCAAAAACATTGCCTAGTCTGTGTATATTGCCTGTGATTATGGATATGAATAAAGTTTATTATTTAAATGCAAAAGCCTTCTCACTGTTATAATATCGCCTTTGTAGTGTGAAATCTTCATCTGTTGATGTTTCCTCGGCTGTCTTCAGAATCTGGCTGAGAACTTCAGCAGTGGCTATAATTATAGTGAAAGCAGCAGTGACTGTTGCGTAGAGAGACATAGCACTTGAATGAAGAGACTACGCAAATCCAGCTGACCTTATTCTTCTTCCTGTGGGTTGCGTTAGAAACGGCTGAATTTGAAGTTTCTCGTTTTGGCGGTTTTAAATTATAATCAAGAATTGGAGTAATTGTATGATATTTTTGGTACGTACGTATGTATTTAAAACTCTACTAGTGTGCTTCATCTGGCATAATCAAGTTCACTCTAACACAATGCGTTATTCATACTCAAGCAATCGGAAGTGTGTACCATGATACAACAAGATACGTATGAGTTACGTCACTTCTCTAAGAAAAAGTTTGGTTCCTACCCTCTGCCTTCTCAAAAAATCCCTTCCAGCTCTCAAAAAACTCTTCAAAAACCTCTTTAGATATTCCTGTTCGTTGTAAAACAAAAACAGACACATTAAGCTTGTTTTTGACATCAAAATCAATCCAATTGGATAGATTTTGAATTTTGAAATATTTTTGATTTTGAGATTTTCCAGATATCTAAATTTTGAAGTGAGTTATGAAGCAAAACACAATAAGGTTGAGCACATTGTGGATCATCACATTCTTCAGTACAGAAAGGTGAACAGCTCTCTGAAGGTTAGTTACCCGTGTTACAATATCACGTGCATGCCTGATCTAGTGGTTAGAGCAGCAGACTCTAACTCGAAAGACCGGTGTTCGAACCCCGGCCGCAGCAGCGAATTTTGCATTTTCTTTCTAATCATTAGTGTGACTCTTATGAGTATAAGTATAAGTTTCAAAGTAGTATGTTCGCTGGTCGCTTGGCCAAGTGGTCAAGCGGCCGGTGTACGAGCCCCTGGGGTCAAAGTTCAACTCCGCGTCGATGGATCGAAAATGTCATCTCCATCGACGCAGGAGGATGATGAGATCTGCGTACAAACGCAAAAAAAAAAATTTTTCTGACGGTTCTATTCGGTTGTCGATTAAATCCCCGAATTTTTTGGGGTGTTTTCGAGTGCACATCCTGGCTTTCCTAGACAACAACCGCCCCCCTCCTTCAGTGGATTGTTATTATCGAGTCTTCTCCTTGCTAGTAGTCTAAGTGAGTCTTCACTCAGTTTCATTGATTGGTAATGGTAACTCTGTTTTTCCGTGGAAATTTTCGCGTCCGTCATTTTTTGCTATTTCTTCACGTTTCTGACTCCAACCAAAATGGAGCCAGGGATGGTCTTCATTAAACGTACAACTAGCATCTCCTCTCTGCTGGTACAGTCAACAAATCGTACACTTAAATAAATGAAAAGAGCTACAACCTCGAACATGTCCCAAGGTCAGGTCGTCGGTCTGAGATGATTATTGACTAGCTACTTGAAGCCGTGGAGGCTGAGACATGTGTGAGTATTCGTGAATTGGAGCACATATTTGGCTCAAACCATTCCACAATTGTTGAAAACCTCAGGTCTGTCAACAAGAAAAAGACGCTCGAAAGATGGGTAATCCATGATATCACCAATTTTGATCGAATCCGGAGGGTCGACATGCCGATGTCTCTGCTCACCTCTCAACGCCGTTTTCAATGGCATCATCATATCATTACTGAAAATAAGAAGAGGATAGTCCACTCTGATGTTGTACGGAAGACCGCTTGTGTAAATGCCGATTCCCCTGCTCCAGACGTTCCCAAAGCTGATTTTCATGGCAAAAAATGATGCTTTAAGTCTGATGGTCCGTTCGTGGTTTAGAGTATTGGAAGATCTCAAAGGCTAGTACTACTATGAACAGTGAACTCTATGTTCGTCAGTGACGAGCCCTCAAAGCTCATCTCATTTCTACTCGCGGAGCCGATGCAAAAACCTATCTTCAACACGACAACGCTCGACCCCACGTCGGCAAATTAACCAAGACTGAGCTACTCGGTTACGGTTGGGTCGTCTTTCCCCACCCACCCGATAGTTTTGATCTAGCCCTATCTCATTTCTATATGGTCTTGGCCTCCAACAATATATAGATAGAAATAATTACGTTGATGTAGCCGAGGTCGAATCCGCGCTCCGCAACTTCTTCCAGTCATACGGCGAGACCTGGTGTCGCCATGGCATTGAGAAGCTACCCCAACGTTGAGAACAAGTCATAGATAGTGATGGCCAATATATATAATATCACCATTGTGCACTGTTGAGATAATGATAGAAGAAATTTTCTACAAAAAATTCGGATACTTAATCGACAACCTAATAGTAAACACAATAGAAGATTGTTTTAGATTTAAACCATCAGCATTATATTTAGCATATCAATTTTTTGAAAACTATTTTTATCTGAGTCTGTTGTTTGGATCATTCAGTAAAAAATGAATATCCAAACGAAGTGATTTTTGCATATGTTTTTGCATTGTAAATATATAATCAAAGCTATACTCAAAGCCGAGGAATATAAGCCAATTCTTTTTTTATTTTTTCAGTCGAGACCAAAACTAAATTTCAATTTGATAAATACTTCGACTTCCCTGGGCTCGATTTGCTGGTACATGGAATAACGAATCACTGTTTTTACGTAATTCGCCGACTGGAGAAGCGAGAAAATCATGTACAGATGTTCATAAATGCGAACGTGATATATCGGCATCAGATTTTCCAATTACTTATTTACAAATCAACTACAGGGACGCTCCGCGCCCCTTTTAAATTACTTGGTTACTGCTCCCACGTTAACTTTTGACTGCGTACATTTTTTCGAACCAAAGTTACATCTTGTTTTGAGTTAAGTTTTTTTTTGTTCAATTTTCCCGGGAGGCTCTTACTGTACCAATGTCAAAAAGGAAACAACTTCCTCGATGGGGGAAGAAACCTTCGACGTATTCTTGTAAGAGGAGGATGAGGTCTACGTGAGAGCGTGCAAAAATTTTTTTCTGATGGTTTTAGTAAACACAATAGAAGTTTGTTTTAGATTTAATTCCGGTAGTTTTCAATAATATTCAGTCTTGCTAAATTTCAGTGGTATTCAGAAATTTTCGATTGTTTTCAGTCATTTTCAGTAGTATTCAGTAATTTTCAGAAATTTTCAAAAATACGATTGTTGTCAGTAATTTTCGATTGTTTTCAGAAAAAAAACGGTACTTTTTTCTTTGAAAAATGTCAGAAAACGTTCAAAAATTACTGAAAACGATCGTATTTCGACGCCTGAGTTGGAATGGCTAAGTCTGAAGTTTCTCGTTTTGGCGGTGTTAAAGTATTTGCAGGGAATGATGAAAATTTTCTACACGTCTGTGGACTGAAACCACTTCAAAAACTCTACAGATCTATAGCGTACAAATAATCGAATTTTGTGAATCGCAAATCAAAAATGATCTTAAACGGGTCGAAAAAATTCAGCGCGACAGTTTAGAGTAAAAAAATGAAAATTCTAAAATCTCAATGTATGAATTGTGGAAAGGAAACTGGCCTCACCGAAAACAAACAATAAACGAATAAATTTGCAAACATAATGGCGATCTGGAAACGAACAGTTCATATGAAACATTTCGAATAAACAAATCGAAAAGTAAGATTTTCAGAGTTAAACTCTGAAAGAAAATTTCCCGGGAAATAGTTCATTTCCTAATCTTTTAATTTTAGTTAGTGTTATATTTTCAAAATATACAAATTTCTAATTTGAATATCCATGCAAAGTACAAAGTGCCCATGATCTATAAACTGCCTCTGTCACTTTTAACATTGTTTCCAGACTGGAAATAGGTGCTATTGACACCAATGTCAAAGGTTGAAGCAACTAGTTCGGCGAAACCCGCGGTGGGTCGGCGACACATATATCGCTAGAAGCATGGCCGTTTTCAAACGCGCTCTAATCTCAATTTTGCAGAATGAGTACGGTAACTCTCACAACGAACAGTTAGATCTTTGTGAATTTAATTTATTATTCTTATTTACAGTTTATTGAAATTAAAGGCGCATCACTTAATCGTTCTTGTGTTTCAAGGAGAAACTGCTACAGTACTAAGTAACCGATTTACGGAGGCCAGATTTTTTTTACAGGTAGAGGAAGCTATGTGCGGCGACAGATCACAATGCCGCTTCATAAGCAAGCACTCATCACAATGATTCGTTCTTCCAGAACATATACTAAAATTGGAACAATACAGAGAAGATTAGCATGACCCACGCGCAAGGATGACACGCAAATTCGTGAAGCGTTCCAAATTTTTCGACAAATTCACAAATTTGTAAATGATTTTCAATATTTTTGTCATCTAAAAAACTTTAATTTTTGAAATCACGGAAAACGTCTGGACAACGATTTTAACAAAGTGATACTTGTTATATTTTTCATGAATTATAACTTTTTCAGCAATATTCCAGAACTTTTTTCAAATGCAATAATCTCTATAATTTTGAATCGGTAATGAATGCAACATTCTGGAGCCGCAATAATGGTAACAACAATGTGACAGTTCGAATCGACTAGTTCGGCGAGCATTTTTCTGATTTTGCAGCTTTATTTTCTGCTGATATAATTCTTCCCAACCGTGTACGATAATAACTGTTTATTTAGAGCAACATGTTCTTAAGAAGCAGAAGTACTGGGAAAGCAGTATAAACAGAGTATTGGAGACTTAACTTCGTGACTGAAGCTTCGAATCAGAGTTTAGAAGTACCAACTTCAAAATCTCCCTGTCCTGACTCCTGAATTCATTTTTCAAAAGCATTCGAAAATGTTCATGATCAATTTGCGGAAATAGGAATGAATGACCTGAGTTTTGAATCAGATATATAAAAGTTATTTATAACTACAGTTTAAGTTAGGTAATATAAATTTTCTTGATGATTTCTGTATTTAATTTTCTGAAAACAAATTTAGAGAAAAATAACATCACTGTCCAACAACAATCCACTTGATCGATATTCAAGCGACAAAATCACAAAGTTATAAATTCTGAAATCCCTTAAAATCTTCACCTTTGTCTTTGTCTGAGGTTCTCTAGAAAGCCAGTATCCAGGAGAGTATGTAAGGTGTGTAGAGCTGGGGTTACATATACAGTTCTGTAAAATGGATTCATGATCGTTATAATTCATGATGACTTACTCTGTTCATCTCCTTAACCATTTCTTCAGGGGTCTGATCTTTTGCTTGCTCTTCAGCCTGCTTTTCTCTTTCACGATTGTTCTTCATCTTGTCCAGTTCGATGGCGTTTGTTTTCTGCTTCCATGCTTCAAGCGTCGAAACTCTCGGTTCTTCACTTGTATGCGATATCCAGTTTCTCGTTATCATTACTCTTCCCATTTTCATGAAGAAAAACGCTTTCTCCAATTTAGAAATTTTGGTGTCGGAGCTTCTCGTTTGAGTAGACAACTGCTTCTTTTCTCCAAATTCCAGTCTTCCGTTGGATGGCTCCAAAGAAGAAGATGCTCTTTCTGAACTAAAAATTATCATTGCCGAAAAAAATATGAACCTGAGTTGGAGATCACCTTCCTGGACTGTTTTGTACCGTATTTGACACATTTGCGGTTTTTGTCGTCTCTTCGGAAGTAAGAAATGTTGCTATTATCGTCGTCTTTTTCTTCCTGAATTTTGATAATCAACAAAGAATAAGTTCCGTTTATCCAGTAGCAAGAGTTTTCAAATTTTTTTTACAGTTGACAAGCGTGAAAGTCTTCTTTTCACTTCGAACATTGCAAATTTTATTCAACAATCATCATGTTTTTCCTTTTCGCAAAAATTGAAAACCTAACGAAAAACACACCAATTCATGATTTTTAGTTTGTATTGGATGAATTATTGAATTTCTCACCTTCAACTCACTAGAATCGTCACTGATCATGCTGTCAAAACACGGAGCAAGAATGGCTTATCAAAACCATCATTTCGTCATTTCATAAATTGATGCTGAAAGCTTTCCGCCCTCGCCTCAGCTGTGTGGGCTGATGTCAACGATATGGACAGAAATTTTTTGTCATTGACAAAAATGTGGTGGAAAAAGATAGGACAAGTGGTTTGGTAAAATGAACATGGATGTAGATTGTAAAACGTCAAGCAAATTTCACAAAATAACAATAATTTTCGAGAAAATTAACATGGAAACTTTTTTTCCTCCACATATCAGATTATTGCAAAAACGCCCGGAATTCGAAGATGATTCATCAATGTCGATTCCAATAGTGTGGTAATTCATTTCGCTTTTTTTTCAGTAAAAAGTTCTTTGTTTTCGATGAGCGCATATTTTTCACATTCAGTGTTTCTACTTTCAGTTTATTGTTACACTTTTCATTAAATTTTGAACACTGGATGTGAGTCATTCGGTTTCATCAGTTTTGATCTAGTTTAAATACAGCTGTTATGCATTGTTTTGAAAACTGACATTTCCTTCCCAACTGTATTGAACATTAAAATTTACTGGGACTCAGATTGCTTAGATTTAAGATGATGATATTTCCCACTGTCAAGTGGTCCACATATCTAGCAAAAAGTCTGACCGATTTCAAGCGCGCGCCAGTCGTATTTTTGTAAAATGAGTACGGTAGGCCTACCCTAGGGTCGGGACTCTCACAACGAACAGTTAGATCTTTGTGGATTTGAATTATTATTCTTACTTTCAGTCCATTGAAATTAAAGGCGCATTACTTAATCGTTTTTGTGTTTCAAGGCAAACTGCTACAGTAATAAGTAACCGATTTACGGAGGTCAGACTTTTTTACAGGTAGAGGAAGATATGTGTGGTCTATAATGCTTTTTAGCTCTTGTGTATAAATGATTTCGAGCGTTTGATAATACTGACAATATGATTGTCAACGACATACAATGTCGAATATCATTTTTTCTTAAAATAGAAAGAAATTCTGCAAGATCTAAGTGTCGCAAACTCGTGTGAACTACAGGGTGGGGCAGAGATAGTGATACACTATTTTGTTCGTGTAATACTTTTATACTCCCAAGGTAAACTATTATTTTTTCTCTTACTACTTGTTCGCTCAACCTTTTCAAATACATTCTGAGAATTTTGTCTCCCAACTATTTTTTCTCATGGAATGATAGCCAAGTTTCCATCTCGAGCTCGAAGTTGAAAACTATCAAATTCGAACCGATAACTTAGGGTGAGGTAAACTGTTGGAATCGCCCTATCTAGTTGAAATTTTAGAACTTAAAGAAGTTTTCTGTTAGTGTTTTCTACAAATCATTTGACTCCCAGTGTATCCGCACATTTTCTCCTTGCTCAGAGAAGGCAAATCTGATTGGATCCAACCACATCTAATTTGGGAAAAACAGCGATCTGATTTTTCTCTGGATCCAATAAGAAATGAATTTTCTGAGTACTTCTAAACGCTCCAGATCTATTTGAAACTTCAGTTAACAGATAAATCATGAACAAAAGTATTATGGAATGAATCATCAGGAGTGTCATCATGGTTATAAGTCCATTTTCCATCAAATAAAAAAAATGCAAATTAGATCTAATTGGACCCAATCGGATAAAATCCTCCAAATGACTATAATGTCCCGGAGAACCATTTTCTCGCCGCACCCAAGTAACACTCTGAATTTCCGGTCAGCATGATTATTTCGAAATATATTTCATTCCGATTGGAAACACAACTCTGGATCCAATCTGATTTTTTTCCGGATATAATAAGAGTTAACTTGAGTCCGTAAAAATTTCTTGGTTTTTGTTCCAACAGTCGGCTCGCGGAGTCGGAGAAAAACTTCCTTGTTACACTAGCAACAACATAAAAGTAGGAAGAACGCTTGGTAAGCAACACAAAATGAAGCTTCTTGCTCTCGGCTCTCTCTTCATCCTATCAGTCGCAGCCTTTGGTAGGTGTTTTGAATATTTATGGAACTGAACTCTTGTTTCAGACGTTCTGAGAGATCACTGCAAGCAACCACTCCATTTCGGTGTTCAGAAGTGCGATAAGAAGCCATCCTTGAGAGTAGGCCATTTTTGTTGAAATTAAGTACTGGGGTGCAGAGTTCTTTTTCTTTTCTACATATTTTAATTTCAATTTTAAGAAAACATGACTGATTGTAACTACAATAATAATTGCAGTGGCACATGGATCCTGAGACTTTACAATGTCTCACGTTCACTTACACTGGATGTGGGGGGAATGGTAACAACTTTGAGACTGAATCTCTGTGCTACCACGGATGTTTGCCAAGTCAGTTTTTTTTCGATATTTCAAAATTATTTATGTTCAGTGGACTACAGCACTTGTCCAGCCAACTCACAGCCAGTCAAAAACAAAGACGGATCTACCGGTTGCGGAAGAGCTTACAACGTATGATTTCCTTATCATATTAATAATAGAACAAGGGGACCGTCCCCTTTTCGTGAGGCCGATTTTTTTGGTGATCCATTTATGTGTCGATTTACGGGGATGTAGAGGGGAGGTGAGGGTTGTGCAAAAATGGCCGGGTAGTAGACGGGATTTTAACGCGCGTTAAGCGAGTAACGATCGGACGCGTTAACCACTCGGTCACCGTTGCACATTTTTTGCTAGCGCTTCACGTGTGACCACTGGGGGCCCTCGCAGGTTGTTGCATTAGTTCCAGCCCGACTCGCGTTAGTGTGAGCCGTGTTTGGATTGTACAGGGAGTGTGAGAGAGAGTGAGTGAGTGAGAGAGAGAGAGAGAAAGAGAGAGAGAGAGAGAGAGAGAGAGAGAGAGAGAGAGAGAGAGAGAGAGAGAGAGAGCGAGAGAGAGAGAAAGAGAATGATAGAGAGATAAATAGAGAGAGAGAGAGAGAGAAAGAGAGAGAAGAAGGAAAAGAGAAGAGGAGAGTGAGAGAGAAATAGTAAAGATCTTGCTTCTAAAAACTACTTCTTTTTTTCGATGAAAAATTATGAATATGAGATTTTGTAATGAAAAAGTGACTCTGAGCGTAGCGAGGACTACCTGCTTGTCATATTAATAATAGAACAAGGGGACCGCCCCCTTTTCGACATCCCTTCACGCGTGACGACTGGGATCCCTCGCAGGCTGTTGTATTAGTTTTAGCCACACTTGCATTAGTGTAAGCCGAGTTTGGATTGTTCGGGGAGTGCGCAAGCGGTCTGCGATGAGAGGGGGGAAAACGTTCTGGAGCGTTTGCAAAAAAAATCCAGCGTCTCGAGCGTACCGAGGAATAGCTGCTGGTAACTGATAGAAAAATTGAAAATAAAAAACCATAGTTTTGATATAAGTATTATAGTATCCTGTTGTTTCTGTCATTTTTCAATATTTAAACACTTTCAGCAAAAAGAGTGTGATGGACCACATGCCTACTGTGCCAACGGTGGTATGATTGATCGTTGCTGTGATGTTCGGGTAAGAGACAAGCTATCGAAAAACCTTGCCGGCTCTTGTGGAACCAAGAAAATTGTGCAACTTGACAACGGGAGTTACAAAGTGAGATTTAATGGTAAAAAACTGATGGTTCGAGGAATCAGAGTTAAACTTCTGACCGCCATTGATTTTTTTAAAATTTGAACAAATTCATATCAACAGAGTTTTGTACTACCTAACAAAACTTCTAATCAATCTCATCTCACAAATTTATTGGTTGTTGAAATCTTTTAATTTAAATAATATCCTAATCTTTTAATTTTAGTTAGTGTTATATTTTCAAAATATACAAATTTCTAATTTGAATATCCATGCAAAGTACAAAGTGCCCATGATCTATAAACTGCCTCTGTCACTTTTAACATTGTTTCCAGACTGGAAATAGGTGCTATTGACACCAATGTCAAAGGTTGAAGCAACTAGTTCGGCGAAACCCGCGGTGGGTCGGCGACACATATATCGCTAGAAGCATGGCCGTTTTCAAACGCGCTCTAATCTCAATTTTGCAGAATGAGTACGGTAACTCTCACAACGAACAGTTAGATCTTTGTGAATTTAATTTATTATTCTTATTTACAGTTTATTGAAATTAAAGGCGCATCACTTAATCGTTCTTGTGTTTCAAGGAGAAACTGCTACAGTACTAAGTAACCGATTTACGGAGGCCAGATTTTTTTTACAGGTAGAGGAAGCTATGTGCGGCGACAGATCACAATGCCGCTTCATAAGCAAGCACTCATCACAATGATTCGTTCTTCCAGAACATATACTAAAATTGGAACAATACAGAGAAGATTAGCATGACCCACGCGCAAGGATGACACGCAAATTCGTGAAGCGTTCCAAATTTTTCGACAAATTCACAAATTTGTAAATGATTTTCAATATTTTTGTCATCTAAAAAACTTTAATTTTTGAAATCACGGAAAACGTCTGGACAACGATTTTAACAAAGTGATACTTGTTATATTTTTCATGAATTATAACTTTTTCAGCAATATTCCAGAACTTTTTTCAAATGCAATAATCTCTATAATTTTGAATCGGTAATGAATGCAACATTCTGGAGCCGCAATAATGGTAACAACAATGTGACAGTTCGAATCGACTAGTTCGGCGAGCATTTTTCTGATTTTGCAGCTTTATTTTCTGCTGATATAATTCTTCCCAACCGTGTACGATAATAACTGTTTATTTCGAGCAACATGTTCTTAAGAAGCAGAAGTACTGGGAAAGCAGTATAAACAGAGTATTGGAGACTTAACTTCGTGACTGAAGCTTCGAATCAGAGTTTAGAAGTACCAACTTCAAAATCTCCCTGTCCTGACTCCTGAATTCATTTTTCAAAAGCATTCGAAAATGTTCATGATCAATTTGCGGAAATAGGAATGAATGACCTGAGTTTTGAATCAGATATATAAAAGTTATTTATAACTACAGTTTAAGTTAGGTAATATAAATTTTCTTGATGATTTCTGTATTTAATTTTCTGAAAACAAATTTAGAGAAAAATAACATCACTGTCCAACAACAATCCACTTGATCGATATTCAAGCGACAAAATCACAAAGTTATAAATTCTGAAATCCCTTAAAATCTTCACCTTTGTCTTTGTCTGAGGTTCTCTAGAAAGCCAGTATCCAGGAGAGTATGTAAGGTGTGTAGAGCTGGGGTTACATATACAGTTCTGTAAAATGGATTCATGATCGTTATAATTCATGATGACTTACTCTGTTCATCTCCTTAACCATTTCTTCAGGGGTCTGATCTTTTGCTTGCTCTTCAGCCTGCTTTTCTCTTTCACGATTGTTCTTCATCTTGTCCAGTTCGATGGCGTTTGTTTTCTGCTTCCATGCTTCAAGCGTCGAAACTCTCGGTTCTTCACTTGTATGCGATATCCAGTTTCTCGTTATCATTACTCTTCCCATTTTCATGAAGAAAAACGCTTTCTCCAATTTAGAAATTTTGGTGTCGGAGCTTCTCGTTTGAGTAGACAACTGCTTCTTTTCTCCAAATTCCAGTCTTCCGTTGGATGGCTCCAAAGAAGAAGATGCTCTTTCTGAACTAAAAATTATCATTGCCGAAAAAAATATGAACCTGAGTTGGAGATCACCTTCCTGGACTGTTTTGTACCGTATTTGACACATTTGCGGTTTTTGTCGTCTCTTCGGAAGTAAGAAATGTTGCTATTATCGTCGTCTTTTTCTTCCTGAATTTTGATAATCAACAAAGAATAAGTTCCGTTTATCCAGTAGCAAGAGTTTTCAAATTTTTTTTACAGTTGACAAGCGTGAAAGTCTTCTTTTCACTTCGAACATTGCAAATTTTATTCAACAATCATCATGTTTTTCCTTTTCGCAAAAATTGAAAACCTAACGAAAAACACACCAATTCATGATTTTTAGTTTGTATTGGATGAATTATTGAATTTCTCACCTTCAACTCACTAGAATCGTCACTGATCATGCTGTCAAAACACGGAGCAAGAATGGCTTATCAAAACCATCATTTCGTCATTTCATAAATTGATGCTGAAAGCTTTCCGCCCTCGCCTCAGCTGTGTGGGCTGATGTCAACGATATGGACAGAAATTTTTTGTCATTGACAAAAATGTGGTGGAAAAAGATAGGACAAGTGGTTTGGTAAAATGAACATGGATGTAGATTGTAAAACGTCAAGCAAATTTCACAAAATAACAATAATTTTCGAGAAAATTAACATGGAAACTTTTTTTCCTCCACATATCAGATTATTGCAAAAACGCCCGGAATTCGAAGATGATTCATCAATGTCGATTCCAATAGTGTGGTAATTCATTTCGCTTTTTTTTCAGTAAAAAGTTCTTTGTTTTCGATGAGCGCATATTTTTCACATTCAGTGTTTCTACTTTCAGTTTATTGTTACACTTTTCATTAAATTTTGAACACTGGATGTGAGTCATTCGGTTTCATCAGTTTTGATCTAGTTTAAATACAGCTGTTATGCATTGTTTTGAAAACTGACATTTCCTTCCCAACTGTATTGAACATTAAAATTTACTGGGACTCAGATTGCTTAGATTTAAGATGATGATATTTCCCACTGTCAAGTGGTCCACATATCTAGCAAAAAGTCTGACCGATTTCAAGCGCGCGCCAGTCGTATTTTTGTAAAATGAGTACGGTAGGCCTACCCTAGGGTCGGGACTCTCACAACGAACAGTTAGATCTTTGTGGATTTGAATTATTATTCTTACTTTCAGTCCATTGAAATTAAAGGCGCATTACTTAATCGTTTTTGTGTTTCAAGGCAAACTGCTACAGTAATAAGTAACCGATTTACGGAGGTCAGACTTTTTTACAGGTAGAGGAAGATATGTGTGGTCTATAATGCTTTTTAGCTCTTGTGTATAAATGATTTCGAGCGTTTGATAATACTGACAATATGATTGTCAACGACATACAATGTCGAATATCATTTTTTCTTAAAATAGAAAGAAATTCTGCAAGATCTAAGTGTCGCAAACTCGTGTGAACTACAGGGTGGGGCAGAGATAGTGATACACTATTTTGTTCGTGTAATACTTTTATACTCCCAAGGTAAACTATTATTTTTTCTCTTACTACTTGTTCGCTCAACCTTTTCAAATACATTCTGAGAATTTTGTCTCCCAACTATTTTTTCTCATGGAATGATAGCCAAGTTTCCATCTCGAGCTCGAAGTTGAAAACTATCAAATTCGAACCGATAACTTAGGGTGAGGTAAACTGTTGGAATCGCCCTATCTAGTTGAAATTTTAGAACTTAAAGAAGTTTTCTGTTAGTGTTTTCTACAAATCATTTGACTCCCAGTGTATCCGCACATTTTCTCCTTGCTCAGAGAAGGCAAATCTGATTGGATCCAACCACATCTAATTTGGGAAAAACAGCGATCTGATTTTTCTCTGGATCCAATAAGAAATGAATTTTCTGAGTACTTCTAAACGCTCCAGATCTATTTGAAACTTCAGTTAACAGATAAATCATGAACAAAAGTATTATGGAATGAATCATCAGGAGTGTCATCATGGTTATAAGTCCATTTTCCATCAAATAAAAAAAATGCAAATTAGATCTAATTGGACCCAATCGGATAAAATCCTCCAAATGACTATAATGTCCCGGAGAACCATTTTCTCGCCGCACCCAAGTAACACTCTGAATTTCCGGTCAGCATGATTATTTCGAAATATATTTCATTCCGATTGGAAACACAACTCTGGATCCAATCTGATTTTTTTCCGGATATAATAAGAGTTAACTTGAGTCCGTAAAAATTTCTTGGTTTTTGTTCCAACAGTCGGCTCGCGGAGTCGGAGAAAAACTTCCTTGTTACACTAGCAACAACATAAAAGTAGGAAGAACGCTTGGTAAGCAACACAAAATGAAGCTTCTTGCTCTCGGCTCTCTCTTCATCCTATCAGTCGCAGCCTTTGGTAGGTGTTTTGAATATTTATGGAACTGAACTCTTGTTTCAGACGTTCTGAGAGATCACTGCAAGCAACCACTCCATTTCGGTGTTCAGAAGTGCGATAAGAAGCCATCCTTGAGAGTAGGCCATTTTTGTTGAAATTAAGTACTGGGGTGCAGAGTTCTTTTTCTTTTCTACATATTTTAATTTCAATTTTAAGAAAACATGACTGATTGTAACTACAATAATAATTGCAGTGGCACATGGATCCTGAGACTTTACAATGTCTCACGTTCACTTACACTGGATGTGGGGGGAATGGTAACAACTTTGAGACTGAATCTCTGTGCTACCACGGATGTTTGCCAAGTCAGTTTTTTTTCGATATTTCAAAATTATTTATGTTCAGTGGACTACAGCACTTGTCCAGCCAACTCACAGCCAGTCAAAAACAAAGACGGATCTACCGGTTGCGGAAGAGCTTACAACGTATGATTTCCTTATCATATTAATAATAGAACAAGGGGACCGTCCCCTTTTCGTGAGGCCGATTTTTTTGGTGATCCATTTATGTGTCGATTTACGGGGATGTAGAGGGGAGGTGAGGGTTGTGCAAAAATGGCCGGGTAGTAGACGGGATTTTAACGCGCGTTAAGCGAGTAACGATCGGACGCGTTAACCACTCGGTCACCGTTGCACATTTTTTGCTAGCGCTTCACGTGTGACCACTGGGGGCCCTCGCAGGTTGTTGCATTAGTTCCAGCCCGACTCGCGTTAGTGTGAGCCGTGTTTGGATTGTACAGGGAGTGTGAGAGAGAGTGAGTGAGTGAGAGAGAGAGAGAGAAAGAGAGAGAGAGAGAGAGAGAGAGAGAGAGAGAGAGAGAGAGAGAGAGAGAGAGCGAGAGAGAGAGAAAGAGAATGATAGAGAGATAAATAGAGAGAGAGAGAGAGAGAAAGAGAGAGAAGAAGGAAAAGAGAAGAGGAGAGTGAGAGAGAAATAGTAAAGATCTTGCTTCTAAAAACTACTTCTTTTTTTCGATGAAAAATTATGAATATGAGATTTTGTAATGAAAAAGTGACTCTGAGCGTAGCGAGGACTACCTGCTTGTCATATTAATAATAGAACAAGGGGACCGCCCCCTTTTCGACATCCCTTCACGCGTGACGACTGGGATCCCTCGCAGGCTGTTGTATTAGTTTTAGCCACACTTGCATTAGTGTAAGCCGAGTTTGGATTGTTCGGGGAGTGCGCAAGCGGTCTGCGATGAGAGGGGGGAAAACGTTCTGGAGCGTTTGCAAAAAAAATCCAGCGTCTCGAGCGTACCGAGGAATAGCTGCTGGTAACTGATAGAAAAATTGAAAATAAAAAACCATAGTTTTGATATAAGTATTATAGTATCCTGTTGTTTCTGTCATTTTTCAATATTTAAACACTTTCAGCAAAAAGAGTGTGATGGACCACATGCCTACTGTGCCAACGGTGGTATGATTGATCGTTGCTGTGATGTTCGGGTAAGAGACAAGCTATCGAAAAACCTTGCCGGCTCTTGTGGAACCAAGAAAATTGTGCAACTTGACAACGGGAGTTACAAAGTGAGATTTAATGGTAAAAAACTGATGGTTCGAGGAATCAGAGTTAAACTTCTGACCGCCATTGATTTTTTTAAAATTTGAACAAATTCATATCAACAGAGTTTTGTACTACCTAACAAAACTTCTAATCAATCTCATCTCACAAATTTATTGGTTGTTGAATTTCATCCCAATTATTCCAGAGCACTCTACTGGGCAAGACCTGCGACTCGAAAATGTGTCCAAAGGGATCGACTTGTCATCAAGGAGACTATTTTGCTTTCTGTTGTCAGTAAACCACGAATAAAATTTGTCATTCAAAATTCAATTTGAAGTATTTTGTGATTTTGATCTCAAAAAATGAACTTCAATCTAGACAGTTCAAACAGGATAATGAAAAACCTCCAGAGGCTATTGTATTGCAACGTTCACTAACGTTATTAAATATGCTTTATTGAATTTGGTTCAGTATAAAAGAGTTCAACAGTGATGGGAACTATCATCCAACATGTTCAAGCTTCTCCTTCTTCTGTTCGTCGCAGTTTTCGCTGTCGATGCTGTGACCAAGGCTGCCTGCAAGGCATACTGTAAGGGCGAGACCTACGACAACTGTGCTCCAGAGACCAGTTTTTACACCTACGCCAATCAGACTTGTTATAACAAGTGTGTTACCTCGTGTGTTAACAAGAACGGAACCTGCATGACTAACGACACTAAGTTCAGGTAAGGTGAAAAACTTCGTACATTATTCATTTTGTTTTTCAGATGCTGCCTCTCGATCACAGCAGCCAACGATCAGCTATCCAAGATCGGATGCTCTTACCTTTACTATGGAGAATAAAAATTGAACAATAAAAATAAAATTTCTCTTCAATTTGCACGGTGTAGGAAGATCAAAAAAATAAAGTGAGGGTAGAGCACTCGACCCCAATCAATAGATTTAATTTTACGCTCCGGATGACCGCTTTGCAGCCGTTTATTGGTATTTTTAACCATTTATTCCATGTATTCTGCTCACTTTTAGTCCTTATCGAACAAGAAAACTGTTTTAAAAGTTATTGTGAGATATTTCGAGGAGACTAACCAGTATTGATATTGAAAATGTAGTTAAGGTCTCGATTTGAAAATTTTGCAAGTAGGCGATTTTTGACCGACCATCTTTGGTTATCCCGCCCCCGTTACGCCCATTTCTGGAATGGCCAAAAGTGTTACACCGTGATTTGGTCTGATCAGCCCTGAGAAAGTGCAAAGGAAGAATGGAAAATAGGAATTTGTTCGAAAACAAACTACATTTTTCTCATTTTCAAAAAGACCTTCCTGCTACTTTCCTCGTTATTTCCAGAGTATAGAACATGAGAAGCGAGTTTATTGTGACAAAATATCACAGGCACAGACAATGATAGAAAAATGTATATGAATTCAAATTCAAACTCCCGTACGGATAGGACAAACTACGCAAATCGCGGCATGACACCGGGGGGTACGGATTTCAAATATTAAAGCGGAATGATGGTTCAACCCGGATTATATCCCGTCACTTCTTCTTCTGATCAGATTACAATCATCAGCCTTCTTCAATTATGATGTCGCCATTGTTGTTTTGTAAAAGATTCATCCTAGTGGCTTCAGCGTTGTTGTTATCATGATGTGATTCCGATGACCTTGTGCAAGAACGTCGTCGTTCGAACTCTGGAGCAACAAATCTCGAAGAACTGAAGTAGGAATTCGATTTCGATTTTCAATCCAACATACTTGTTCAAATCTTGCATATCATCAAAACATGTGAAAATGTTCATAATGATTCTCTTGAAGGCTCTTCTGAAATCGCGATTGAATATACTGTAGATCAATGGGTTGGCAGATGAGTTTGCATATCCCAGCCAAGTTACAGCCTTAAATAAAAATTGTTTCCTTCTCCACGTTCTCCTACCAAAAAGGTGGTGTGACTAAAATAGTCCGGTTTCCACGCGCGTAAAATATTTATACTGAAAAATGGCAGCCAGCATACCAGAAATGTGCCCATGATCACTCCAAGCGTCAGTCTGTAAGAAAACATTGGTTTTTTTTTACATCTCAATGATTCTCACCTGGCTTTTTTGTCATTTATGGTATTCGTATGACCGTTGCTCTGTTTCTCGCCAGCTAGTTTTCTCCTGGTACATTTCGAAGAGCAAAATGTACGAATTTTAGTGAAGAAATTCTTCCTGATCTGTAAACGAATTGCATGCTGTGGAACTCAAAACTTTACGTTTTCCTATCAATTTCAAAGCTGTTGATTAGTAAAAGCAGTTAATGAAGCGTTTCCATTCACTGCAATACCAATAAAACTCAAAATAATTCCAATCACTGATCCTTCATTCACAAATATCCTCGGAGACCAATAATAGTATTTGACTCTTTTATTTGATTGCCACTAAAACTTGAGTGTCGGATGCTCGCAACATTCCTTCCGTTTTTTTTACTGGTCCCAGAAGGCCTTTCTCATTCTTTAGGTTTTCAGTCGTCACTAGAGGGCATACTTCCGGAGAAGAGGTGAAAAGGGATAGATTTTGACATTCAAAGGATCGAACTTAGTTATAGCCCATGTCCATATTGCGAAAACTGAGGGTTCGGCACGTATGACTCGTGCAAAACTTCCAAAAATATATCATTACAGGGGATGAAGATGGGTCGATATTAAACGACAACTTTACGTCACACAAAATGGGTACATTACGGTTTTTGGTTATTCTACTTTTATGGATTTTAGTTTAAAAAATGTTCGATGTTGATTTGAGAAACACTCCAGTTTGTAATTGATGTTTGTGTGTTAAGAAATTCACCTCTTACATTTAGAAAAAAAACTGAAATTATGGTCATTTTTCGAAGAAAACATACAGGCTCGTCTTTGTAGGTGATTGGTGGTGGATTGATCGGTTTTGGTGATCTGCTAGGTAGTAGGAGATTTTCCGTCGCTCCACGGTGTTCCGGACTGTTGTTTGTTGAGAGAAGTGCTTCACCCTTTAGAGTTGCTGCTGTTACCTGGGATCACAGTAATACACCATGCCAATCATGCGGGGCAAATCAAAAATGACGAAAACGATTTCAATCGAAGTCGAGTTAGCTGCCAGGTTGTGCGAAGCATTGTTAATCATGTCAAACCCAATACATTCACGAAATTCTCATCAAATGATGCAAAAAAGCACATTGTTAGGGTGTTAAGCAGTCAGCTAAGGGAAAGTGCTCGTGATTTGAAAAACTTTTCATTTGGTTTCTGATCTTTTAGATCTGACCAAGGCAGAATCTTTCAGGTCAAACACACTCCAATTTCCGTTCTCTCAAAGTCTCTGAGGACCACTACTTTGCGTAGAAAAAGATTGAATGCGTGTGCCGAAACTCGCGCAAATCTCATCAAACCAGTGTGTTGAAAGAAAAAATACTTTTGGTTAAGCTACGAGGTGAGGAACAAAAGTGGAGGAGGAGATAGTAACCACCAGTGATTCTTCTGGAAACTCACCTCTCTGATTTTTTCTGACGCTAATTGCATGATTAAGAAGGATGTTGCTTGTTGAAGTTGTGTCTTGATACTCCGGACGTGTTTTCTTGCATAGAGATACAATTTTGTGTACAGAATGACCATCACTGCAGCAGGAAGGAAAAATGAAATGAGAGAGCTTCCGATTGCGAATGGTAGAGGAAGTTTCATTTCACATGCTGGCGGTCCAGATGTGCTGAATTTCAATGTTCAGCAGGATTTAACGCACAATTTCAATTTGTTGTAATTTTCGAGATTATTCTTGAGTTAAAAGTGTCAGTTTTTTCATATCTACATTGTTTTTGCCAGCTAACTCGTCAGTGTTCTTGGTTTTTGGACCTCAAATGTTTGAGATTCCATCCGGGAATGTTTTCGGTTCTTAAAAAACATGTCAACTAACGCCTCGGGGAACAATTTATCCAAACCTTTCAAGACTCATTAATACCCCCGGATATAAGAATAGTTTCACATGTGTCGATGTGTGGTCTTAGAGTTGCGCTTTAATTAGACAGTGAAGGACGTGCAACTAATGGAATTCCACGTGTTTCTGATCTTGTTGTAGATAATCTTTGAACTGCATTTGAGAAGTCATGAGCCTAGACATGAACGAGTTAGTTAATGTAACTAATGCCAAATTGAGATATCACACGACTCAAAAACCATGACTCATGATATCTGACAGAGTAAAAACCTAATTTGAAAATATCATTGTTTTCCTGTGTTCCTTTAGAATGAATGACAGACATATTCGTATACGTCTGAGGCAAATCTTGATTTAAGCGAGCACCCCACACCGATCTCAATTTATCAAACCCGTTTGCGAAAAAAGCAACGCGCCTTACATTAATCTTTACGTGAAGCCTCAATCGCTGATATTTCATGTTCATTTTTATCCGTTTTTCATGCATGAAACAAAAGATTGAGAGTTGTTTTCAGAAGTCGTACACGTTTTATTAATGTCGTAAAAACTTGTCTCCTTGTTTTCAGCAATTTCGTAGAATACGAGAGTTTGAGTGGTATTTTTGATCTCTCTTTTATGACAAATGATGTGATATGTGTGCAACTCCACCTGTTCTCATGAATATGAGCAATAAACACAACTTACTCAAAGAGAGAGGTTCTGGATCCAAAACCGAGGCCTAACGGTGCAAAACCAATAGCCGCGGATATCACCCAAACAAAAAATATCACGTAGTTGATTCTCTTCCTGTTGCAGTACCTGAAAAAACATATCTCAGTCTGTTCAAAATGAGCAGTGATTTGTCTAAGAATCTCAGAGGAGACAGACACATCAAAATGGCCCATTGGACCCAAGGGGAGAGTTAAAATCTGAATGGGGAAACTCGAAAATACCAACCTTATGTAGACCATTGGTCGGCTGATATGCCAGTATCTGTCTAGAGATATGGCACATAGATTAAGAATGCTTGCAGTGCAACAGGTGATGTCGAAGCTGACCCAGAACTGACAATAAAGATGTCCAAACGGCCAATATCCGAGAATATCGCTGGCAGCCGCGAAAACCATGACCTGCAAGATTCAGAATACAGAATCAATCTTTGCAGAAGCAAATTGACATTGAATAATTTATTTTCTGTCACTTAGTTTAGTGCACCACGTGAATGTCGAGAGGTCAAGAAGATGAGCGATGCTAGTTGCCTCATAGGATCACATTTCAATACGTATTTTTCACTGTTCGAACTTACTCTTTTGTTCAAGCCTTCCCAGAAAGACTCAATAACCATATGTTAATTTAGGATTCTGAACGTTCAGAAACGTCTGAAAGTCACGAAAAACAGTTAAATATGAAGAGGACACGTTTTTTGTTCTGTTGCTCACGCCAATCGGCAAAAATAAAAGTATGTTCTATTCTGTGATATTTTGGTGACTTCATTACCCTCATGCAAGATGTAGTTGAATTATTAACGAGGAACTTCGGTCAAAACAAGCATTGGAATTCCGCATCTGAATGAAAATAGCGGCAAAAAGATTTATTTTTCTAACCGTAGTATCTATGGCAGACTCGATTACTTTTCTATTCAGAATACACATCATACGAGATTCGTTGCCCGAGGTCAAAGTTTCTTTCTCACCATGGAAAACTACTAGGCAATAAAACTGCTCCTCTGGGTTCAATCTAATAAAACACGGACGATGAGTCTTTTTTTTGGACTCGCATCTCATCAAAAACTGGTTGTTGGTAATTTCACAAGTGGTGATTTATTCAACTCACCAGTACTGAGACCAAAAGGTCCGAAACAGCAAGGGACACTAAGAACAGGTTCTCGGGCTGCTTGCGAAGTGACCGGTCCCAGAGAATTGCAGCACAGACAAGAAGGTTACCAAATAGTGCCAAGACGATAAGTACTGCGAAAAGAATAACCAGCGGCCAGAGGGATTCATCCATTCTGGAAGCGAATTTGATAGTAGTAGTGAAGAATGGAATGTTCGTGAATTGTGAGCAAAAGATCGAGGGATAAGGGGCAAATCTCATTAGGTTAAGGTGCACCCCATACACACACATGCATGCGCATTGGATAAAAATAGAAGTTGAGTCGTAGTGTATTTCGCAAAAACACGCGTTTATACACAACCGACGGATCCATTTTCAAGCACCTTCTAGAACCTAGTCAACAATCTGTTAGTCGTTTCCTAGTGCTGATGAGTTATGTAAGAAGTCTGGGAAGATGAGCAGTGAACGAGAGAGAAAGAAATGCGATGTCAATGCTTGGGGTCAGACTATTTGCACAACTTTTTGTAGTAATTGCATCTAATTACATCAGATGGTTGAAAAAATGGGCTCCATAAGACGATGTATCCGGATGTCCATGGGTCTTGTGGCAACTTGAACAGCTAACATTTTGGATAAATGAATTTTATTGAATCAAAAGATGTGGCGTTATCTTCAAATAGTGACATAGTTCAGGACTGAATCTGTTCATGTTGTGAACTGGAAAAATTGTACATTTTTCAGAAGTGAACTATGCAAAATAACTTTGAGTGCTTTCATTCAGAAAAATAGATATACATGTAGAACAATATATTTGAGCAATGATACGGTACAATTCATCAGAATCACATCTTACAATTCTAAAACTGTTTTTATCGTCGGATTAAGCTATAACCTTAATCCAAAAACAAGCGATTGCTGCTTTTCCGGCACGAAGATCGGAATAACCCGCTTTTCACCAGGAACCTAAGACGGATACTGGTTTGGATATGGGCGGGGCGAATCTGCTGCTAAAACGGGAAGGATACGATGAGTTTGAACTATACCCTTGGGTCAATTTTGTGTTCAAAGTTGTTAACTGGACAAATTCGACCACTTGGGCAAGTTGGAGTTGCGGCTGGCACAACTTCTGCATACCTAATATTGTCTACTTTTGTTCGCACATCGACAACCCGGGTAGTAGGCGGCTCTTATGATCTTGCATTCTTACAAAGGATTCGAGAATTTCACCGTATCATTTGACCTATAGTGTCAGAATGAACGTTTCATGTCTCGATAAACAACGTAAATCTCATCCAATCAATCTATAATACTTTCAAGTAGGATTTATTCAGTTTCTTCCACATAGAAAAGAAGTCTTTTCATAGAACCAAATTTCTTGATATATTTGTTTTTTGAGTTGTTTTCTTACTAACGATCAGTTGTGTACCCAAGGGAAAAGCAACATCTATGTGTTCATGAACCCTGGAAAATCGGCTATTGTTCCAAGTTCTACTGCAAAATAACAAGATCTTGATACTAGAAGAAAGTCGCCGATGTGAACTCCGTATTCTGAAAATAAAATGCTGTACTTGTGTACAACATGTGCTGTAAGAATTCTCTCTATGTTCAGCATGTGACGTAAGAAATCTCTTTATGTAAAGCATGTGCCGTAAGAAATCTCTCTATGTACAGCATTTGCCGTAAGAAATCTCTCTATGTACAACATCTGCCGTAAGTTATCTACAGCGTATGCTGTACATGCTTTGTAGCACATGTTGTACACAAGTACAGAATTCTGTTTCAAGAGTACATGAGGAACAGGGCATTAAATATTATAAAGCGGAAAAAGAGTGTACTGGGTCCAAGACTTTGGTGTCCATGTGAGTCGTTTAGAACCCAAGCAAAAAATAATAAGCTGGTTACAGATAAATTCGTTATGTCGGTTGTTTTCGCAGGTCGCTTGCCATGTGCTAACTTGCGGACATGTAGTGAAAAGGAGCATACTCGTTTTTCCGTTTGTGAAAGAGTTTCCGAGAAGATTCGCTCTTTCCGGGCCCTCTTGAACTCTGCTTTCAGACTGGTCAAACATTCTCCGGCAAAACCGTTTAACGTCCATATCCATAGGAATTTTCCAGGCCGACAGATCATATTCAATTCATGAGAAATGCAACAAAAGAGCTACATGTTCAAGTTCGTGTTCCGACGTTATAGTTTGAATAATTCGGAAAGAAGTTATTCTGAGAACTTTTATTAGGCCCATATCTGTCCAGACATACATCAAAAATTCAGCTAAAACATCTTTTGTACTGGAAACGAGCAATAAAGTGAAACTCTTGATGAAAAACAATCGAAATTGAATGAATTTCTTCTCCGAAGTCTTGGAACGGAAGTTTTCGGGAACAGCTGATTACTTTTTCTTCTCAAAATTAGATTCGAACATTGATGTGCAATTGCGTTTCTTTCACAAATTGAAGACACTGACACTGCGAAAACTCACAGCAGGTTGCAAAAATCTTTCCACATTCTGTTCTCAGAAGATGCGCGCTTAGAATATGTATTTCTCAAAAATTGTCAGCTTCAATCTGTGGTTAAATCAGAAAATTGAAATAAATCATGTTGTCAGATGATTTCTGTATCTTGCAACTCGGGAAATCTACAACTCTCTATGAATTCTGAATATTTAGAAGAGGCGTTCAACTAATGTTATTGTCGTAGATGCTCATTTTACACAGACAAATGTGCCGATCGTTGTTTTCATTATAATAGAGATTATCATATAGTAGTTTCCGGGAACTGGTTTTTTCTAAGCTTCATTTATTCTGTTAAGAATGTGAAACACAGGGATCAACTCAAAAATCATTCTTGGAACACTTGAAGAAAAGTAAAACACAATTGTTAGAACTGAGAAGTGCAATGTGACCACTTTGAACTGGAAAAGAGGTCCAAGATCCACTTGTCATCGCTTAACAATGTCTAATCCAATTGAGCGTTTAAAGACGGGTCCTGGGTAACCCGTTCCTACTTCCATTCAATATCACTTCAACCAGCAGTCTGGGCTCAGAGAAAAAAGTTTAACCTCAATAACATTATTCTCACTGCATTTGCCAGTCAACTCCAAGTAGGGGAAATACCTGAGTTGAATTGTTTTCAATGTTGGCTCGGCGTTCTAGTTTCTACAAAAAAAGAAGTGAGAAAAACAAATGGAGTAGTTTAATCGAGAGTCTTTTCGGGAACAATACATGAATAGTATGAGAGTGGGAGTTATTTCCTGAAGCTATTACACTTTGACAAACAACTTTTAGGGTGGTAACTGAAAAAAGTGCATAGACGGCATTCACCCGAATATTTTCGAAAAACAGTATAGTTAAAGAGTCGGTTCTTTGTTTTTGCCATGACACTCTGTCTCAAGACGCACGGTAGTTCCGGCTCCTGAAAGGGTTTTGGGCTAAGAGTGTCAGAAGATTCAAAAACAGAACGTTCTTGTCAAGGGAATTCGACAACAAGGTTGATCTCATGTCACCTTGATCCGATACATCCATTAGCACAGGGCTTACTGACACTTTAAAACTGACATGTCGACTCAATCAAATAAAGTGAGTTGGAAAGAGAAGAAGATGCTATTCCGATTCTGCCGCTGCAGAAGAAGGAGCAAAAAAGTCGGGGAGTGAATCCCGTCTAGAACTAAAAACAAAACGACAATTTATTCAGAAGGCAAAAATGCGTCTGATTTACATGTAAAGGAGGTAGAAAAGTCTGCGGATAAGACCAAACTTTGAGTTTCAGTGTAGGTAACTCGAAGCCTTCTACACGACATTACACTTGAGGCAAAGAAATAACAATAGTTTGAAGATTCAAAAAACACAATTGTCCGTGATGAAATTTTATCAACAAAACTTAACTCTTGGAAAAACAAAACCAGGCTGCAAATCATATTTTTAATTGTTAGTCTGATTTTTGAATGATTCAAAAAGATGAGGACTAAGAAGTTAAATTTAAATTCCATTCATTGTTAGTTTATACAAGTCGATCATTCTTAGTTCAGGAGAATTTTTAGAAGATTGTGAAAAAGTAAAGAAAACTAGGAAAAAACTTTCGTTACTCTTAGCTGAATTTCCTATCAAAAGTGAGAAGATATTTTTCTATGTGATTGGGAACTCTACATTATTATAGAACTTGGCAAAGTTCGCATATAATCTAATTCTGTCTCTCGAGCATGTTCGGACATACACCCACACTCTCAAGACGTTGCAGGATCCTTGACATGTCCTAACTCGTCTTCCTATCACATCACTTCCTCGAATGTGAAGTATAAGAGTTCGGTTGAATTCGGCCCTAGGGAGTGTCTACAAAATTCTGTCGATCAACAGGAATTCAGGTCGCTTCACTTAGAAGGCGACCATCTTAAACTTCGTTATGATGCTTCGCTTCTCACAGACTCAAAACAAACGAATAACGAGCCATAGGGTCTGAAGTACCAAACTGTTTTTTGAACGAATGCTTTCTTTGAAAATCTCGAAAAAAGGATTAGCAGATGTCACTGGATTTTTTCTCCTATTTATAATACGAGTTTGGAGGTATCAGGAATTAGCTCAAGGTCTGACCAGATCAGTTACACTTATGAATAATTGAAGTTTTCTACGAATAGCGAAAATATTCTGTCCGATTCCGCTGAACAAATTTTTACTTATCCGATATCTTTAACTCAAGATGCGCGTCACAACAAATCTGATATCGTCGAGAAGTGTCTGAGAGGCTAATAACAACATTCACTTAACATGTCTAGAGCCATCAAGTTGTAGAAACCTGGAAAACAACAAACGTGAAATGAAAAATTTTTTGAAATGAGCATCGTTTATGTTTTATTAGTTCGTTCTCCATCATTTTTTATATGTAGAGACTCATGTTGTTTCATTTGAATTGGAATGGCTCCGGGACCTCCATCAATTACTTCCCGATAATTTTAAGAACTACATCATTTTAAAGAATAGTGAGAGAAAAAACATGTGATAAATTTATATTAACTCATCAACTCTGACTACATAAAAAAGTTTCATGTACTAAAATTAAATGAGAGACAAATGGATTTATACTTCACGTATAATGTGCACGAATTTCGTGCTATAGCTCGAATGTGATCCGACAAAAGGATGAAATCTGCTATCCATTTACAGCTTCAGTGTCCACTGACTCAAACTAGCAAGCCACGCAACAACTACATTTTACTAATAGAAATTGGAGCATCCGATAATTGTTTGGGACCACAAACTCTTTTCCAAAATAGGAACAAGAACATTTCTTCTCTATTGAAAAAAAGTCGGAAGATGTGGAAAAGTTCTTTCTGAACTTTGAATTATTGAAAATCTAGAAAAGAAAGTCTTGAGGCATACAAATACGAGTTTCGGAGATGTGAGAGGTTAAAAATAGCCTGAGGCAAAGCAAGAGTAGTTGAAAAGTAATCCAACATGATATTTTAAGAGCACTTCGCGAAACATGAGCTGGTTTCATTTGGCGACTCAGGAAGTGTAGAAGGACAAATGTAGGCAGTAAGCCGGATCAAAATGTTGGAAACGTCAAGATTAGCCGTGGAACAATGTAAAACTTGCAAGAATATATTTCTGTCTGTGAAGATTTCTGAATTACCTACAAAACGCACAAAGTTCTGCTTCGACATCATTCAATGTAAGATGAACTCAAAAAGTCACCCTCACTATTTTTCTCATGAATAATACATTAGTTCGTCATTGCAGTGGATTGTCTCTATCCTTATTGTTTCTTCGAGGTTCACAGTGTAATGAAACAACTTATGAAACAGAAACTAATAAGAACAAACTGTTTAATAGAAGAAGTTTTGGGTTTTTGGTAATTATTGCAATCCTTTCTTACCGTAACTTATTCAAACTACGTTTTGACAGCAAAGCAAGTGATCCTTCAATGACACAAAGAAAATGACCAAGTCTCTGACAGAGAGTTGTTCTCTTCTTGTTTTTAACATCAAAGCGGCACCAAGCGTGTCATCCGATAAGTAAGTAAGAGGAGGAACGACATCGACGGAAAAATAGAACAATCAAGTGGGCTAGGACGAGTAGAAAAACGGCAATAGCAAGTTCTCCAATTAGAAAGAAAATAAGAAAATAGGAGGGTGAGCTTGAGAGGATGCTTGTGACTAGAAGGCTTGTGTATGCCCCGGATGAGATTGAGTAACAAACGACGAATTGCTTGTTCAATGTTCTTCCAATGTAGGACTCCGAGTCTCGAGTGAAAGCTCCCAACGTGTTTTTAGAGGCTTTTCGTCCGAATTTCGAGAGAGAGAGAAGGAATGCATAGCAAAGCAGGTTTTTATTTACTGTTAGCACATTTGAACTAATGTGAATCTGGTTGCGGTAAATTTTGAATTTAAAATGTTAACCTAGAGGTTTTGATTCGAAAATTAGTTTTTCTCCTATATAACTTAGATGGTTCGAAAAAATGAAGAGTGAAATAACACATTGAACTTATCGTCTTTTAAGGAAAATATGGGTTATTCAAAAAATATTAAAAACCGTTTAAAAAGGAAGATGTTCATTTTTTGATCTTCAGAATCATTATACGGAAATTTATGGAAGCAACAATGATCAGATATTGAAACAAGAGGGAAGAGAAGATTTGGATGCAATTTAATTGGAATGGACGAGTTGTTGAAGAAATGAACGAGTCTTTTCTGAACAGCGTACCAGGAAGGAGAAAATCTAAGAGCAAATTTGCAATTTCCTTCAATTAGGTGCACACAAAAGGTGAAAAGAAGTCTATGTGCCAAGTTGATGTCGCCGTGATTTTGGAAAACTTAAGCTTTACCTTATGCCAGCTGTGAACATCGCGGTTAAAATTTTTTTAGCTTTACGGGTTGTGTTGCTTTGTCTACCTTCCGGTTTTCATGTGAAAACTATTACGTTTAAAACTCAAAAATCTTCTTTTCCGTCTTCTAACAAATATGTTGTATATCTCCCTAAATTTCGCATGTCTTGCCACCTTTCAGAAAATTTTCACTTTTCCGAATATAATGAAAAGTGTCTCATTATCTGTAATTTTATAGTTTGTGTAAACAAAGACTGTAAGTTCCAACGGTCTCAAACAACTACGACAGACTCCTCCGAGAAAAAGAACTTTGTTTCTTGTGTCTTCAACTCGAACTAGTCTTACTTAGGACTTGTTTTTGATTTCGATTGGGTTTCAACAACTCGTAGCCTTTAGAATGTCTGATGACTTCAAAGCAAGCTCCAGTACTGAGTGCATGTGTCAAAAACGCAAGCAATATGATACTAAATTCACTCACTCTCTGTTGAAGTGTTATAAATAAAAATCCAAGTGATTCACTAAGGTAATTAAATTTCTCAGAGCACGAAAGATATTTTAATGTATTCTGCGCTACAAATGTTTAAGTAGACAAGCAATTAGATGCAATAAAAATTGTTTTGCGAACGCATAAGACGGGTATTAATGAAAAAGGGACCGGAATGAGGCGCAAAGAAATGTTTTTACTCGAACCATACACTTGAAGGGACGAAAAGGAGATTCGTATTTTTTAATAACGTTGAACATCTAGTCTCGATTATTTTGTTGTGTATTGTACACGACTGAAATTTCCTATTTTCTTTTTATGCAGAGAAACATTTTGAACAAAGTTCGGAAGGAAGATCGTGTGTATTCTTTGAAAATTGTGCACTTTGGCCTTTAAAACTTCGGAATGCCAAAAACATGCCGATCATGATGACAGCGCACACTTGGGATTTCTTTGTGATGCTTTCGAGTGGGGACCCCCCAAGAAGTATTTTTTTGTTGTTCTCATCCAGGTAGATTTTTTCAGTTAACGTAAGTTTTTTTCCGTTTGTTCCCTCTCTCAGAATTTTTATTTTGGCAAAGAAAAAACTAGATAAACTATTTCAAATAACTGGAATGAAGCGAATCAAACACAAGTTGAGTATCAGTAAAAAACAATTCTAATAAACTAATTTTCGAGGAAAAAGTAGTGAATTCCGAATTTTGCCAATCAGAAAAAACAGAGATCGTACAAAACCAGATAATTCGAATACAAATGCAGTTGGTAAATCATGGTTAACATGAGTAAATGTCACCGTGCAAAAAATACTATTTACCACATAGTGCAGATTAACTTCAGAAGTCTTCCCAGTCTAATTATTTGCTGCACAAGTATAGTTAGGAATAAATAACTGACTCATTAATTATTGAAGGTTTCTGCGAGAAGTCCTTTCGAAGTACTCTTTGAAAAACGGAAATTTTGAAAAGTTTGATTGGAAACGACTTTTTCTGAATCATCTAGGTTTCAACTTTTCAATACTGTTGATGAACACTTCAATAAGTGTATATCTGATCTCTTGAGATAACTTGGTGTTCAGAGCGCGTGAGAATAATATCGCAGACTGGTTGATTTAAAAAAATGAAAAAAAGGTGAGTGTGACCAAGGCACAAGAACAAAGGTTTTTTGATTTTATTTTATTACATGGGAAAAAGGGGCAATTCCCTAAATTAACCCAACATTGAAGGTTGCGATGCATAAAATTTACGCGTTCTTTGGCGTCGGAAAAAGTGTTGATCGTGGTGTTCATGAAATACATTGTAAACTCAGTTATTTCCTATGAGCACAAGTCTATATCGAATTTGATGTAGGTGCAACTGAAATGGAGGATCCATCTGGGTCATTTTTCGGCGTTCGCCATCTTTCTAAAAGTTTGATTATTGAAACGTGAAATGATGATTTGAAAAGTGAAATTTTCAATCATACGAAAATGGGAAAATAGTACGGGAATTCCAACAAGTTGTCAAAAATATTCAGTGTTTGAGACTTCAAAGATCAAGGGTCACTTCTGGGCTTAAAATATATCCAGTGAGGGAGAAAAGTTCAAAGTGAGTGTAATAAAAACGATCACACGTGGAACAACTTGTGGAATGTGAGAGAAAAATCACATTTTGGGTCAAAGACAGCACGTTAGTAAATACAACACGGGACCGTTGATAAATGAGATTTTCAATCAGCGAGTTGTTTTTTCCTCTGGCAGCCGCAACATTTTCTCTGTTTATTTTTAGTTTGCTACTGCACTCAGTGATTACTGTCCTTTTACGTAATTGGAAACTTGCGTGCGCAATTCAAAACAAGAAAATGTCTTTTTTTCCGGCAGGGGGTTGGAAAACACTCTTATTAATCGAAAAAGTGACTCAAACGCTCTGATCTACTCGTTTTTTTCGCACAGAACCCGGAAAAACAAAGTTGTCGGAACAGCTTAATTTATCAAAAAGCCAGCAAATATGGTGCTCTCAACAAGCTTCGGGTGGACATGAGCAGAACGAATAAGTGTTTAGAGTTTCAGGGATTAACTAATTGCAAACATGTTTCGAGAGTTCAATTTGGTTTCGACCAAAAAGTGGCTCAGTGAGTTGAATGTATTGTTAATCGACGTAGTAACAGAGTCTATAAAAAACTTGTAAATCATATGTTACCAGCATCAAACTCGAAATTTGCAACCGCTTCTCAGATATAGACGGATCAGTTTCATTCACGACAGCGACCGAATTCCCCATTTCAGTACACGTTCCGTCTTTTGACATGAAAAATGACCGCTAAAGAAAAGCTAACAAAGTCCAGAGTGTCTCCGATAAATCATTCGCGAGAGTTTGTTGCGATTTTGCGGCATCATTGTACCTCAGACCTCGGAGATCAACTCAAAAATCGACTTGTGTTCCCGGTTTCTGATGCCTAATGCGAAAACCGATATCAGTTTTGTGACAAAAACAAGTATGATTATTCTTTCAGTAAAGTTGTCTGGACAACTTTTCTCCTGAATACTCAGAGACCACGAACGAAGGTGGCTACGAAATTCGCATTGAATATGCATGAAGTTAAGGAAGTGAATGTATGAACCTTCCAATTTCAGAAAAAAAGTGAACCCGACCAAAGAAGATACTCGAAGGAGTTAGAAACTTTTGTGGGTCAAAGGTTAAACCAACTAATTTGAAGTCTCAAAAAAACTTCCTCATTAGTTAAAGGATTAGCTTTGAATAAATTGTTGTCTGGATATTCCATTCAATGAACTTCTAGGAATGGGTAACATCAGTTTTACGAAAATGAAAAAAAAGATTCAGCAACATTTCAAAAGCGTCCCGAAATTTATCAATTTTTCATCGTTGTGAACATTTTTAAAAATGCAGTTTGAACAGTTGTTTTTTTTTAATTTTTCTGTCTTTAATGTTTAATGGAGCGACGACATCATCAAAGCAAGAGACGAAATTCTTCACATCCATTAGATGTCTGGTCAGAGAAGACATGTTGGTATTCTGGTGAGAAAGACTCCGTGGTCTACGTTGGCAAAGAACCGTTTAATCTGGAAGTTTCTGATCCACGCCGTCACATGAAAACGCGAATAATGGATCTCTGAAGTATCTGAAGTAAGTAAGTATTCGCATGAATCTGATTTTTCTCGTTTCTCAGAGAGTCAGTGGCTATTTATGTATTTTGTGAAAAGAGCGTGATCATAAATTTTTGTGAAAAAACTGCATTTCACGTGGAACAAGTAAAAAACTAAGATTCATTGGTATTCATCGGATAATATTGTATTCATGTTTTCTTTCAATGGGACAGATGAGAGTTGTGTAGAGATCATGGGGAGTAAAAGTTTGCAAGAATGACATTGTAGAACTAAACTTTGGAGAAAACAACTACTAGGACAGGAAACATTTTGAATCAAAAATTGATGAAAAGCTGGTCATGAACTCAGTTGTGTCATCTAGTCGGGTTTCGGGTCAAATCAGCATTCTTGTATAAACTCGGGGTTGACAAATGAGAAGCCCTCGAACTCGGTTTGATCCAGGTTCATCAAGAAGAGACGATCGATCGGCGTCAACTTTGGTACTTCATGGGTGAATTCTGGATCAAAGTTGGAGACATCATCTGGGGACTTCTGCAATTGTGTTGAGAATTAGATTGGTTTCAGTGAATTGAAACGAAACAGACTTTTTTGACGATTTCGTTACAATTCGAAAAAATCGAATTTTTTGTTCTCACGTAAAATATCAAACCTGTTAGTGCCAATTTTTCTCCAGTCCATGTAGCTACAACGGCAAATGTTTTTCTTGCATTTGCAAAAATAACATAGCTGTTTTTATCATATCTTTATTCCAAGCCAAAGTCATAGGTACATTTTAGAATTCGCGGTTTTTCTGATCGTTCTACTCCTTTGTTTACAAAAAATTCAGCGCAGAAGTAACTATTAAAATCCATAGATATGTAATGTAGCCTACTGATGCAAATTATGACATTGACGTCTAAAGGGTCACGAAACAGCAAGTTCATCACATCGAAACTATTCTTAAAGCGGTTAGGAGTGTTAGAAGAAGATGGTCACGTTACAGTGTGGTACGACAAGAAAATCCTACAAAATGAAAATGTATTTTTATGGGTGCGGAATGAGTTGGTCATATTAGGGTTGAGAAGATCACGTTATATAGATGCACGGTGCAATTAAATTCGTTGGTGTTAGCTAGAACCAGAGAAATGTTATTAATTCCTCCAGTTTCAATGAAGACAGTGCTCATGAATCAACATCACGCACGAAAAACGGATTGACAAAAGTGAATTCTGCAAATTCGTCTCCTTTAAGGTTGTCCAGAACACCCCAGTCCGGTGGTGTCAACTTGATCGGCAACTTCAGGAAGTTGTTGTCAAAGTTCTCAGTAGATCGATCATTTTTCTGAAATAATTGACACCAATGTTGGGTGGTACACGGCAACTTCTCATGCTTCTACCACTTTTTTCTAGATCCTTCAATTATACGACATAGTTCCAATGAAAGAATGCTTAATGGTACAACAAACTTGTTTGTACGACATGCCGTTATCCTTACGTGCAAGAAGTGGTGAATTTCACGTTGTGAATTTGAAAAATTTCGTGAGTTAGTTTAAAGAAAAAGATCACTATTGAGAACTCAACTTCAAACACACTAAGAGTTCTAGGAAGCATGCACATCAGACTATCACTTACCAGTTTCGGCTTGAATGGTGGTTGAATCTGTCTGTTCGCAATCTTGAACCAGTCAATGCGACGGAAGAATGGGTGTTCCTGAAGGAAAATCAATAGTTTTGTTTATTGATTCTTTCCTACTTTGATGTCTCTCTGGCACGAATCATCGTTGGTAGTGCATCCAAGTCGCTTGGCTGGATTCTTGACAAGAAGCGCTTTGCAAATTGATACTGCTTCTTTGGACATGCTCTTTGGGTAGGAGACGTTGTGTTCGGTGATGGCTTAGAATACTTGATTGAGAAGGTTTCTTGAAATTTCGGCCTACCCGTGAAAAGTTCATCTTCATCTTCACCATCGAATGGTGGTTGACCGGCCAGCATCTCGAAAAGAAGGACTCCGAAAGCCCACCAATCGACTGACTTTCCATATGGTTGATAGAGAATGATCTGAAAAAATGAAGGGTTAACATTTTGATTTATGTGACTCACTTCTGGAGCGATGTAGTCTGGAGTTCCACAGAATGTTTTGGTGGTCGCGTCACCAAAAATGTTTTCCTTGCACATACCAAAGTCGGTAATCTGAATATTGCATCTGAATCCGAATCCAGAGCATCTGAAAACCTTGATGTGACCGTCTCTCTCAAGCATGACGTTGTCCAATTTCAGGTCACGATATATTATTCCCTTTGAGTGAAGATAGAAGAGACCGACGGCAATTTCCGCCGAGTAGAATCTGAATCAAAGAAGTTGTCTTGGAAAAGAATGATTCTTGGGACTACGAGACAGGAAATGAGATACTCACACTGCGACCGGTTCCTTGAACTTCCCGACTTGTTGGATTTGGTACATCAGGTCTCCACCGTTGACAAACTCCATGACAAAGTAAAGGCGATCCTGTAAATTTGTTTCAAAATCATGAGTTTTGCAGGATTCCATGTGATTCTGTACTCTTTTACGTGAGAAAAAAAATTATGTTGACCTATCTGACATCTACATATTTCACTCTATTCACTGACCATAGTCTGGAAGCAGGAGTGAAGAGCAACCAAAAATGGTGGCTTTTCTGGGAGCGCCAAAACTCTTTTCTCGGTCATGGTGCATTCGATGTCGTCGTCTTGGATGATCACGTCCTTCTTAAGTACTTTGATGGCGTACAGTTCCTTTGATGCTTTGTGCTCTCCGAGAAGGACCTGAACGTTTTGTTATTTTGTGATATCGTGCATTTTCTGAGCAACCTTTCCGAACGATCCCTTTCCGAGGACAGTCATGAAGTGGAAGTCTGACGCCTTGATAACGTCTCCCTTTCCTCCTGCTTGAACATTGTTTTTGTTGATGCTCTCTCGCTTTCCGGCGCTGCTCTCACGGACCTGCAAGTGTTACCGTAGTAAATTGAATAAGAAACGGATGCTTACATTGGTCTCACTCAGCTTCTGTCTGACTTTCTCCATTTCCTCCTCATACTCTGGTGGGATGTTGATGTTGTAGAACTCACCTTCTTCCTATATTCAATATACAAAATTGGATTCTGAATTCTTGCTCACAGCGTTCAGAAGCTTGTACCAGCCGTCGGCTGGCTCTTTCATCAGTTCAGAGATTCCGAACGACAAACTTCCCATGAAGTCGTTTCTCGAGGTTCTATCCCAGTCCCAGACTTCGACTGAGAGACGACGATCACGGTCTCCTGGCTGGAGTTTGCTGAAAATTTCCGTTTTTTTATGAAAAGTTATAAATATTCAGTTCTTTCCTTTCTGTTAATCTGGCAAAGTTTTTTTTTGCAAAAATAAAGCTACACTGTAACATAGGTTCTCAAAAGTTACTACATTCACAATAATTGTTCGAGCTTTTAACGGCTATTGCTGGTCTTTATTGAAGCTTACGTCATTTTATTCGTTATGAATAAATATTATCACGACGTACTATGTGAAAGTTTCATTCCAAACTGGGTTCAGAGTGGCTCTGAGTCTTTTGGTCTTCTGCTTCGACTTGCAGCCGTTCTCCTCCGGAATGAACTTGCACTTGACATATGGGTCCGAAAGACCGTTTGGGTCCATGGGAATCAGGTTGCGTGCTTCATGGACTGAAAAATTAATTTCTCTCCTGTTTTTGTTGCGGATTACTCTGAATTGTTAGCACGTCGTTGACGATGTTTGCGTCCAATCTGATTCTTCCTCGTTTTTCAGTATGGTCGGTACCGCACATGTTTGGCACGTTGCTGACGCAGCGATGGTGAACGTTGATTTCGCAGGTTTGGCACTTCATTCCCTGTATTGATTTAGAATAAAAAGTTTTGTCGAATGAAGCGCATTCTACGCAGTGCGATGATAATACACATTTGCTGTGAACATTTTTTTCCATGAAGTTATCATTCTGTTCACACGAGTTTGCGTAATTGTTCGAGTTCCAAGCTATAAGTTTGCAATCATTTAAGATACGTTTGTGTTAGACAAATTAATTGATGAAATGTTTTGAGAATTCCAATTTCATTCAAAATCGAGTGCGTTTTTCAAGAAAAGTACTCTTGGTATTCAATATTCTCGCTTTAGACCTGGTGGATCAGTCCATAGAGCAAGCTTCCACAATGGTCGCAGAACGTTGGTGACGAATACGTTTGCACCTTCCATTTGTGCTCCTGCCTGGGGTCCTGGAAAATGGTACTTTGCTCGTTGAGAACAGCTCACTTTGGCTCAAACCCATAAACGATTGGTACGAAAATACTATAAACTGTTATCACGGTCTAACACTTACGTCAGTGTCCACACCTTTGTCAGCACCGGGGCAGGCAAAGTTCACGAATTGATGACATCTTTTATGGACTACCAGAGTGCACACTGAATTTCTTTTTCATTTTCGTCAATCTGATTGCCAAAGAATATTCAGCATGCAGAATTGTATGATTTGTCGTTTCCACTGCTGTACAGAGTTTATCGAGAACGACAATTTTGACCAGACTGATCAAAACTGTAATCTTCCAAAAAGTAAACCGTCTGTATCAAACTCATCAACTTATCTGCTAGATTAACAACAAATAATAAGGTAATTCAAAATGCAAATTTATCTATACAAAGTTCATCAGAGACTCTTGCATAGCAGTGTTTCTATTTAAATTCCTTGCGCTCTTGATACATTCGAATATCCAGAGAGAGAGACGAAGTACTAACCTTGACATTGAAAACCTTGCTTTGTTAGGCCCCACAAGAAATCTTTGCAGTGGGAACAAAACGTTGGTTGTTTGAAGAAACGTGCGATGAATTTGTGAGATCTGAAAGCTTATGTAAATCCATGTGTCCAATTGAGCTCTGTTTCTAACATTTCTAGAGTAAAATCAATCTAAAACGAGCAATTTCTCATCCGTTTTTTTGACAGTTGAAAACAACGTCTGTATACTTACTTGATTTCATGGACGTTCTTCTGTCTTAGTGCTCCTCTTCGGACGAATGCTTTTCCTTCGATCCGCTGAGCTGAAACAAAGACGAACATATTTAGAGTGACTATGGGCAATTTACATTCAAGCCGTTTCTTTCTTCACCTTTTTTTTCTCATTCAAATCAACACAACTTGGGCAACAATTGGCTATTTTCCCACACAAACAAGTGCCATTTCATTTCTCTCCGTGTTCAAGACACGGAAGTTTGCCTTGCAGTCTGACGCAGGGTTCGTTGACGGTGTCGTATGAATATTTTCTTGGAAATTCAAAAAATAAAGCAGTTTCACGCAGACCAATGTACGTTTTCTGATGATAGTGTTGTCAGTCATATTGTATAAGTTGTGCAGAAAATTTTGAAACATAATGAATGATCGTATCGTAATTTTTGTATGCTCCGAATCCGAGTACATTTTCAGAAAACCCACAGAATCGCTTGCGGAAGCTCCTGAATATGGACTGCTGCCTAGACGGCATTCGCCGTTCACATGACTTCGTGGGTCGACACGACAGGGTTGGAGCGCATGGAAACTGCTCAGCGGCAATTCCTTCCGTAGTGGCAATAGTCAGTAGCGGTTTGGCGGGAGCGCGGTGTGCTTCTTTTAAGATAAGAAAAACGAAAAGACAATCAAAACGAGTCTTCTCGAGTGGGCGTTTAACGGGTGCGCAGGCAGGACGGAACCTGACGGGTGAACTACTCTCTTCTCACTTGCTCGTCTACATAAATAGTTGTAGGGCTCTTCTTCTTTAATGACTCGCCAACAATGGATGAGCCGCACATCAATTTGAATCTATACATGTGTCTAAAACACGACAAGAAATACGCGAAAAAAAAAAGATTTCTCACTTTTTATTCCGTTGGGAAACATTATGAAGATTAATGGAAGTACTTGTCGGAGTTCCCAAGTTCGAGTTCTTGAAACTATGAGAAGAGAATCCAGAAACAACAAATTTTAGAAATAATAAGTGCAATCGGAAAAAATTTCCAATTCAATTTCTACAATTCATGAGGTTATTTTGATGAGAGTAGCGTCAAAAATGACAAATTGAATTGTTTTGATTGGAATTTTTGAGTTTAATAGTTCTCCTGAAAAAATAAGGTTGAAATATTATATAACTAATAGAAAAATACCACACCTCGCTTCTGAAGTCTTCTGAAAAGAGGTTTCGAGTGAATCTTAGATCTAGAAGAGGACGGTGATACGCTTTCAGTAGCATTATGTTCACTAGGAATCATCTAGTTGATTGCTTGCCGGCTCAGGCAACGTGAAACCTTGTTTTTAGCCGTTCCAAACACATTTCGGGATTGGAATAAGAGAAAGTCAACGACGAGCACGTGAATTTGCCGTCGAAGACATTGTTAATTACCCCCAAACTTCCCGAATTCTCTCCGACGTGACTTTTAATTAAACCTAGCGTAGGAGGAATCTTTGAGATGGCGATCCGGCCCTCTCGGAAACTTTGCTCACCCCAACTTATGTTGTTTTCTATGCATTTTTCCGAAATACAACTTTTTCTCAGAAGTTTTGTGAGAAAAATGGATGAATGAAGAAATTCAAGAAGTAAGTCCCTATTGGAAAAAAGCATCAGCTTGCAGCGAACTACATTTTTGATTGCACTCTCATGTACTGCAGGAACAAAACGCATTATGAACTTTCGAGTGTACACTCAACGTTAGTTCATACGCAATCTCACATACGCTTTTCAATGAATTATTGAAAATTTGAAAAAAAAACGTGCATTTTTTCTTCAGATTTACAAAGAACTTGATAAATTGTCTTAATTATCGTTTTTCTGCAAGTAAAAAGGCATAACATCTGACTCAATGCTAAACTAACTTGTTATTTCCGAATGTCCAAAACTAATGTTGCGATCATTTTTCTCGAACCTACAATTTCATGCAAGCGCTGTAATTTTTCATGGAAAACCGAACAATTGTCTTTTTTGACGATTTTAACCGTTTCTCCTTATCTTCAACCAACCACGTGGTTTTGGAATCAAATTGAAAAAGGAATCCATCTTGAAATGCAAAATCCTCGACCATAAAATCTCTCTTTCAACTCACCAAAAGCTTCGGACAATTTACGAAGGGCCAAATTGCTTTCAATCACCGGATCTGCAGTCAAATCAAGACTTGGTCTTGCCGAGTCCGGGAATCTCTGCTGTTGTGAGACACCGACATCGTTTTCCGACCTTCTGCGTTCCGCCGGATCCATAGTCCGACGTTTGCGTCTCCTTCAGAATTCGGTTATATTCAATTCAACCAGGATGTAGTTCTGGGTCAAAAAGGGGAGTTCTAGATTATAGAGTAGCGGATAAGTCTCAATGGCACTGGGAAAAAATAATTGGGGTAGCCTACTCTTTGCACGATGATTGGGTTAATTGAAAAAAGTCTAATGATGTCTATTATTCATATAGTTTACTAAGTTTTCTTTCTGGCAGTATCAAAGAAGTACCTGCAGCAAAAAGGCAAACTGAATAGCATGCGGGTCAAACGTTCTGTTTTCTTATCACAAAAGCGGATCAAAGTCAAAAGAAATGGAGTACATGTGATCGTCGCCCATTTTTCGACTACATCACCTCTGAATTGTGCTTACAATCGTGCACCAAGGGCTGTTGCCGTCACGTTCAGCGAATCATTACTAATCTTCTGGTTATTCAAGAATTTGTTTTTTTTTTTGAAGAAGGAACCATGTCTGGATAATTCCATTGACATGAATGTGGGGGCACTTTTTTGAATAATCTGTCAAGGTGTTTAATCCATGTAGTAATTCTGCATAGGATTCTGGAAACTGAAAGAAAACAGCGGAAAGAGTAAGCGATACCTAATAGGTAACAGGTAATTGGGTTCGGAGCAGTCCGTCAATGTTCTGTGGAATACTTACCTCAAGATGTGCGAAGCGAGGGACAGCTTGTGCAAGTTGCGCACAATCGGATGATCGTAGTGTTGGCTCATTTCTGACTTTTAGTTGTGTGTGAGCAGTTTCAGTAGAGTGAATAACAGTTGAACACGATGCCTCTAGCTCTCACCTACTAGCTGAGGAAAGGGAGAATTCATTGAATATCAAGTTGCTTATTAGGATTATGTCCACTTTTTCTGTTGCTGCAGAAACGCTCTCAGTTTACACTTTTTTCTACATGGAACGGCTCGATTTCAGGAAAACTTGAACGTTTTGTTAATTGGTTTAGTGAGCACAGAGATCTCACACAAAATTGTGACCCTACGGTAACTTTAATAGAAAATTATATCGGGAAAAAATTTACCTAGTTTTTTTTTGAAATGTTGTTTAGAATTCCATTCATATAAAACAGATTAGTAAATGGAATTGATAAAATTTGAATTAGGGAAAAAAATAAAAATCGTCAGAGCATTCTCCAAAATTCTTCTCGGGCGGTCACAGGGCGCAAACCGGACCTGTGGGTATCATTTTCGGTAGATTTTCGAGAAAATTTTGGAGATTTTAGAATGTTTTCCATACTTGAAAAAGTTCCAGTAGTAGGGCATGTTCAATTTTTTGCCAGTTTTTTCTGAAGCTTTTATAAAAAGTTATTGTTAGAACAAGAAACATAAGTAACTTTACCATTTGTTGGAAAAACACGCAATAAACGTTGGGGGAGTTTGAATAAAGATGAGCGCTTCTAATAGAATTCGCACGCCCTCACAAAAACATGAAAGTCCGAATGGCGGCAATGGAGTGGATTAGAGAAGTTGTTGTTTTTTTCTCGCTGTCATCTTAACACAAAAATAAATCGGCCAGAAGCAGAGTGCTCTGAGATTTGAGTTGGATTAACATCTCGGCTGATAGTTTTCCTTCTCGGGGAAGAGGCCACATGTGAAGGATTAGAAGTCTGTCATAGTTATTGGAATAATTTCCATGATCTGAACGCAGTTAGAGCCTTCGAAACAATATCTTGAGAGCTCAAAAGATTTTCACTTTTTGTAGGAAATTTTAAAATTTTTTCCGTTTCGCAAATTTAAAATGATTTTTAAAACATCTCAAAATTGAGTGACAGTATTCAATTATTGATAAAAGATCTTATTGATAGAATCACCTCTAAGATTTTCAATTCAGTAGACATCGACAAAACTTGAGAAGTGATAATAATAATAATAATAATATTAACGACCTCAAACAAGTTATGTGTTGTTAACATCGAATTTCTAACTACTTCTGGTTTTTGAACATTGTTAATGCAATAATATTTTATGTGATGAAATGACTTATGAATGTTTTAATTGCGAGTTTTAAAACATTCCAGTCATTCAAAAAATTTTCTTGATTTTAATCAAATGGAATTTTGGATTGTTTTGATTCCTTTAATGATTCGTTGATGCTGGCAATGCTGGAAATGACGCGAACCAAAATTTCTTTTTTTTTTTTGAAAAAAGTGAGGTAGAAAATAATGGAAACTGGGTAAGGTTCACACAGTCAAGTTCACTCTTGAATTTTTTCCGTGTTTTGGCTTTGCCTTGAGTCAAATTATTGCAGAAGTAATGCGTGTTGGGCGGAAAATAATTATGGAAAACACATGTGATGGTCCAAAGCATCCAAGACACCATTATAGTCTCATTAGACATGTCTTGTTCCATTTTTCGTTTTGGAAATGAGCAAAAATGTTTTTTTCAGTTGTTTTTCTGAAAGTTCACCTGTCTGATGTTGATCATGATATCGGTTTAAAAGTTATGTTCATTCAAAGAACTAATCAAGTTAAAGGCCGTCGTATTTTACTATAGGTTGAGAAGACTCAACTTATCACGTAAGTTTTGGGTGGTAAATGGGTTTTTGAGTGGTCCTTTTGGGTACTCCAAGAACATCAACGAACTGCTTTGTTGGGTGCTTTTCAACAAACTGGTGAAGCGGAAGAAGAACAACGAAGAAACGAGTAGAGAAAAAAGTTGCATAACAGAATGTACACAAGGTGGTGAGCCATTTATAGTCGCCTAAGATGCGTCTCAATAAAGTTAGCCAGCCTAACACACTGGCAATCAAATCATGGAGTGCCATAGGCAAATTGAGTAGGCTCTCCCCTTTCCTGATTTTTGTCGGCAGATATTGCACATGTGCAGCACTACACTTGAACACTCGTTAAACGCACACGTAGGCTCAGTTTGATGATCGTGACCTCACAGGGCGAATACTCAAAAAACCGAGCTACTGAAAGAATCCACAGTGCCAGGAGTTTCGTTAAAATGAAACGTTGAAAATGACCATAAACATTGCAGTTAGTTACATTGATATGAAAAATGGCAACCAAAACACAGTTTTCATCGATTGCAAGTCTGGAACTTCAAGAAAAGACGTACAAAACAAAAACCATCTCTGGGAGAATTCATGTCGTCACAATGTGTGAACGTGTGATAGAAACAGAAAAGGGGATGCTAGACCAGGAATATTCTAGGAAGTGATGGAAGAGTTCGAGGTGAAAACAACCAGAGAAAATGAAAGAGAGGTTTCAGAAAAGGACGTTCTCACAAAGAGAAGTTACAAAGCACTTGCAAGAAATCGAGTTATGCGTGGTGACTTCTGACGTGATATACGATGACAAGAAACTCACGAAGGCTAGCTATCCTTGTTTAAAAAAAAAGCGTAAACATGAAAGGGACAAAAATCGGGTTATCTAATGCCATACTCAAACTACTTGATCAGTCAGCATTATTCTGACTTTGTCGACAATGTGACTCTTTCAGCTTACCAAAAAAGCTATTGAGACCAGAGAAAGTAACAAGGGTTGAATTCTTAACGACCGCAATAATGTTCGAGTGGACATGATGCTTGAGAATTTTCGGAATCCAAGAGTTTCGGTTGTGGAGTAACTGGTGGTGGCTAGACCCAAGACACTCTCGAATGTTTTCTTGACAAAACTGCTAATGAAAAATGGTAGTCTCAAATCCCAGGGAAAATAATGTAGACGTTGTAATTCTGTGTTGACAATGGCATGCTAGGCTCCTTGTTTGATGTTCTTATCATTTCCACAACATATTGCACTATTCGTGTGATTGAAATAAAAACAAAACATGAACGAGGGAAAATGGGTGTTACACAATACTAGATATCACATATCTCAAAACCTTGGCATGCTCATGATCATTCGCATGATTGATCTTCACTACCCCAGGTGTTTTTTTTGACTACAGAGTATACTCTGTTTGTTTCTGCCATGGTCAGTTTTATTAGTGTCCATTAAATATTGGAACGACTTTTTGCTTGAGTTACACTTGTGATAACACGATCTATATCTATCAGTATTAGTAAGTCGTAGATTCTCATGAGTTCTGAAGAACATCATCCGCTGGTTCCACCTGACTGGTTTTTCTGCCCGATAGTCAATAAAAAAACTGAACGGAAAATTTGCAGAAATTTGAAATTCTAAAAATTGTTTCCTTTATTTGTAAACCAACATATGAGGTTGGTTTGGAATCTGAATAAAAATACCGTCTTCATTACTGCTGTTCGAGTTGCTGCTCATATTCCTTCTTCCAGAATATGACGACCCTAAGTAATGAAATTGTTGCAGAACAAAACATTTTGAAGAGTGAGAATGACAATGTAACAGAGATAAGAAGTTAGGAAGATTACGAAACTAAATACCAACCCTATTTTGTGGCATGACCTTAAAAAGACTGGAATAGAAACGTAATGACATCGGAAAATCATATGTTTTTTTTCGAAATTTGCTCGAAACATCGAAAAAAAATGATAATTATACACATTCAAATATAGTTTTGTTTGTAGTGAAGAATTGGAAAATCTAGAAGAATTGTTAAGTTCAGCACAATACGACATAGGAAGCGTTGTTTTTTTAATGATTCATTCAACTTTCTTGTTTTCAATTCTAAAACGTTGTTCACCTAGACGAGCTTATGTCATCGCAACCAAGTTTTGGAATCACAACGGAACACAAATTTTGAATATGATTAAAGATGATTTGAATACCAAAGGTTTCAAACAGTTGTTTCTTTGCTCGTTTTTTTTCAATGGTGTGCATGAGAAAAATGTGAGTCTGATAGAATAAGAGAAATTTTGAAACTTTTGTTGATCAGAAACCTGAACAATATTTGCGCGATAACCAGTTTCAACAATCACCGTCTTCTCATAATACAGCGGTATCAAAAACAGGGGTATCATTTACTTCTTGCCTACAATCTTTGGACCAAAAGAAACGATGCTAATTGACACGTGTAAGTGCAAATGTTGCGTTCATGAGCTTTTTGCTGAGCAAATTGAGCTTATTTGTGTACACGTTTCAAGAAGAACTTTGAAGGTAGGCGATCAGACATTCAAACACGTTAGGCTACATTTGACATGTTGTTTTGGCGTATCAGAAAAGAAATACTGATTGACGGAATGAAGAAAACGTAATTTCTTTCACGGCGTTGCGGTAAATAAGCGCTTCAAAACGTTTCCAATGGGTTAGGAAAGTTCTGAATAATTAATACCAGTTTCGTATTCAGAAAAAGATGTGTAGTTGAAAAATAGAGAGAACTAAAAGTAAGTGTCATTTTGCATTACACCAACGCTGATAATCGGGAATTCTATTAGACACATCCGATTCCTATTTAAGGCAGAAGACGCGTGTTGTTTTGAATCGAAAATGAGACCTGGGCTTTTTTGAAGCTCTTTTGATGGAAATTCAAGGTGAATCTTTGAAAATGGATGAACTAAGTTATTTCTTTCATTCACAAAGTCGCAAAGTTGATTACATGACGGAGCCGACTTTGAGAGTGATTCTCGTGAGTCGTCACGATGAATCGTCGTTTGATAAAAGTGCGATGTGAATCAGAAAAACGAAGCAGGCCAACACCAAATTGTATTGCGTCTTGATTCGGACATGTTTTGAAGTTTAGCAATTTGATTGCACTTTTGCGGTTCCCGAAGACATCATTCGCACGACTAGCAGGTTGGGTGGGAGACCTCAGAATGAACCATGTTCTCTCTCAATTTTCGGAAAAAGTTACCCATAACACACACTTTTTTGTTAACTCAGTCTTTTTTAACAGTTATTTCACACGACAAAACATAAGTGGTGTCACATGTTTCTCCCCTTCTGTTGAACGCTATTCACAAGAAATTACTCAAAATATTTTTCCAAGTTCATCGACTCCACGGGTTTATGTTATATCCGCAAGTGCGATTTATCAAAACGAACTTTTCGTTTTGAGAAATGCACAAAACTTTGATTGTAAGAAACGGTGCTGAACAATGAACGAAGCAAAAAAGTAGTGAAATGAATCCTGAAAAGATCGCTAAGTGAGAATCGCGTGTGTATAAATGAATACGCCGTGCCTGGATCATATAACCGAGATCGTTTTCGTCCATAAAAGTGAACAGCAATCTCGGTGAGCACGCGATATGCATGCTCCAGTCAGAAAAGTAACCCTAAGTGGTTTTCTTTATTCCACTTCCTGTGCTCTGACTGATTGCTCGCTCCCATAAGTTCGGACACCTGGGTTATAATCATCGCAAGTTGATGACTACTTTGAGGGAAAGAAACGATATTTCACGGATCCAAATTCGTCTAGACTCTTTCTCAATGAGCTCATTCAAAAAGTTCACAGCTGAAAGAGATCATAAATAATCAACAAATAGAGAACGAAATGGGTAAAATTGGCTTCTCACTTCGGCGCAACTCATTGTTTTTCGCTGAATCTTATAGTAGTGGAGAGAGGTTGATAGTAAAACGAGCAGCTAGAAACTTGAGGAAGTGTGGGCTACTTACGTGATATGTGTGACTTGCTTGTGTCGTATCATTTCCTGACTGGATTAGTCTGCTTATAGTACACAGAGTGTATGCCCAAGTCATGTTGTTTGTCACAGTGCAAATATGAAACATACATAGCTGGACTCCCAAACCGTCACCCACTGCAGCTGACATCAGTGGAGCAGAGGCGAGCACTGCAGACGGGATGGATGCTTTGCGGCCATTGGAGCCTGAAGACAACAAGATCATCATTACATTATACACCAGATGTGGGAACTTTTATTACCCGTAATATCAAAAACCTTTACCTGACAAAAGGCAGCAACTCGCCGTTTTGACTTTCAGACGGACTCTTTGTTTCATGAAAGCGAGATAGAAAGTCGTCGTATGAAAATGATACCTTCTCGTGAAGCGTTTTTACTTATAATGGATGTGTCTAACACTTGAAAATTGTGATCCTAGAGCTTACATTGTGGTTTTCAGTAAAAATTGAGGCAATTTGCAAATCTTTCGAATAGAAGCATGATTTTTCTTGGCGAGAGTAATGATTTTTTTTTTGCAAGTGCAATGAAACTAGCTGTTGAACCTTCGCTGCGCTCAGGCGTTTCGCGTGTTTTTTTGGATAATCGTTTTCTTCGCTATCGATTAACTCAAACGCAGGAAGTTATTCTTCTCATATAATCTACTTTCTTTCAAGGTTTTTCTGTTTCAGAGGGTTCCCCGGCGAACGATAAACTTTTCTACTCCCGGGGGCTTCGCCTCCTGAGAGACCAAGTGCACAAAAGTATTTTTCTACTCCCGGGGGCTTCGCCCTCTGGGAGACCAAGTGCACAAAAGTATTTTTCTACTCCCGGGGCTTCGCCCCCTGAGAGACCAAGTGCACAAAAGAGTTTTTCTACTCCCGGGGGCTACGCCCCTGGAAGACCAAGTGCACAAAAAGGTTTTTCTACTCCCGGGGGCTTCGCCCCCGGGAGACCAAGCACACGAAAATATTTCTCAACAGTATTTTTATCTCTAAACTTTTTATAGAGAAAATGGTTTCAGTTGTAGGGTCAAAGCAAAAAGCAAAAGAAAAACACCGGACAGGAAACGATCGGGCTTCGATTAATTTTGAAATCGACTTTTCTGCCACTGCGCTTTGAAAACACGTGTTTGACTCATGTTGAACATGGTGAACGTGACACGTGAAATTTGACCCCAATTTGCACTAATTAGGTCATAACTACGGTAACGTAATAGGTAGAAATTTGGAATAAGTTCAGGCAAAGTACACGTAATTTTGCTATCTCGTGCCAAAGTTTCAACCGGAAATGTCGATTCCGAAACGAGTTTTTCACACATTTATAGTCAAACATATATCGCAGATCCATACATACATACATACAAACATACATATATATAAGAAAACATAAACATTTTTTGTTACACGTGCGTTTTATAGTAGTAATTGAAGTTCCTTTTTTCATGTACAAAAATTGATGCCATTGCGAGTTGGAATGACTCACTTGTGGAACTGTTGCTGAAGAGTCGAGTGACAGATCTATGTTCGAGACTCATTCTCGGCTCATTCGCTTTATTCTGAAACGAGAAAAATTGCGGCTTCAATCTACCTCGGGTTAACCCAATTTTGTGCACCATGCGAGTTAATCGAAAATTTGAAGAAGAGAAATGAAGAAGTGTCGGTTCCATGGGTTAAAAAGAGCTTTTGATTGATACGTAATAAAACGGCTTCGCACATCTGTCAAATGTGCTAATTTCAGGCTTGTTTTATTGAGATGGGTGTGAAGCGAGATGTTTTCCTCTCTATTATTATGTACTAGTATATGATCGAAACCGCGTTCTGAGACGAATTCTTTTCACTAACGACCGAGTATTGAAACGGAACGGAAATTATTAGAGAGTGAGAAAACAAACACCTCGCTTTTATATTTTTTGCATGAATTTGTTCGTTTTGAGCAATTGGCAGATTTTTTTGAGGTTTAAAAATTCTTCATGTACCTGTGTTTTCAATATAGTTAATTGTGAAAGTTGAATTTTATGAAAAGCTATTTGAATAGACAAAGGTACTGAAACTACGTAAACCTTTTCTGATTAGTACTTCTGCTCCCGTTATCAATCATATCTGTTTTTATTGCCTACGCACTGTTTTAGTTCGAATATTGGACCAGAAGAAGATACTGACGTTTCGAAAGACAAAAAAATGACAGGGAAAAGTCAAGAATGACAGAATAATCCTATTCATATCTTAATCATAGAGCACATTTTGTCTACTTTGCTGATACGGTCAGATTAGTAGTTTCGAGAACCAAAATAGTCAAGTGGTGAACGGAATAGAGCTCATTAAGATAAGAAAAGTTGATTAAAATTTCATGAAGTGGTTGCGGAAAAGTGGTCACATTTGTGAGTAAACATTAACTTTCCAAATGAATTCTTCCTATGCAAAAAATTGATGTAAGACAAACCACTTTCGAAATATTGAAGTTTTTATAATACAGAATGTACAAAAATGTCATGATTTGTGTTTTGCTTATCGGATTAAAATAACTGATATGATTTTTGCAGATGGAGAATACATTGTGTCTCTATTCGGAAACTATTTTCTAAAAAAAATGGAATCCGTTACTTCTGTTAGAGTAACAACGCAACAAACTTTACCTAATGATTTCTTTCCGTTTCTCATTTTTCCTGAACACTCATTGAGATTATAAGATAATTTCAGTTATTATGAATGAATATTTAGATTCACAGATATAAAAAGTCTCTCTATTGAAAAAAAGTATAAAAAATACGAGAGAGCGAGAGAAGCAGATCACATAGGTTTTATTCAAGATAAGTTGAGACTCGAAGCACGAAATAGGTAATTCAGATGTGAGCCGGGTGATACTACTTGACTGCCGTTCTCCGCTTCATATCGGAACCTTTCGAAGCAACCCTCCGAACTTCGGAAATTAAGTTGAGAAAGGAAGAAGATTTCGAGTGAAAAGGTCGGAAATCGTGGGGTCAGCACAATCTATCTTCAAGCCGCTTTCCAGAAATTGAATTCACCGCGTGTTTTGAGTTCTTTGATAATGGGAATCGATAGCACCTCTTTTGAAGGGAACACACACTACAATTGTTGAAGAAAAAGGTGAACTAGGGAACAATCATACAAAGTGATAGCTGTCAATAAGAAGACGAGAGAAGAGCAACAACGTCTTAGGTATTTCGGAGATGGCTCTAAACGATTGCAGAAAACCTTCTTAGAAAACCTCACCCGGCACACAACTGGAAGGGTCATTCAAAGAAAAGTTCTCAACTGACTTAAGCATTCATCGAGAATACATTTGAAACCCTCCCATTGCTTTATTTCTTCTGATGATGGCTTTTCTCCATATGTAGGTTCTCAAACACAGCGTTCAACGTTGCATTATTCCAAATTAAATGAAAAAAAGATGATCAAATACGCACTACGCATTGATATGACCATTTATTTACCTTAAAAATAAGACAAGGCAATTTTCCGTACTCTTCAAATGCACATGACAAGAATGTTCGTTAAAAAGTGATGCGTGTCTTCGATTGACGCGAAAGAACTCGAATAAGCTGAAGGAGCTTATACAAAAAACATAATTCTCCTTCCCTTTGTAATACGCATGCAAATTTTGCTTAGTTTTGGTTGTCACGGAATGATTCCATCAATAACACTGACTAATCGTACAAACCGATAACGCTCAGGAAGCGATGACGTTTCACTCGTATAAAAATGTGCAGAAAAGGGCATTCTGACAAAGAAACTTCTCCGACTGTGGGAACCTTCTGAATAAATCAGCATGGGTAAAACTTTATGAACACCTAGATACGTGAAGAATCAGAAGTCTGTTGCTGCCCAACAAATTAGATTTTTGGATGAAGCCATACATGTTCTCCTACAGCACGTTTTAGCTTGTCTCCGTCACTCCTGTTTTTGATGGTGTTGATGATGTTAAAACCAACTAGATAATGATATGACGCGCTTTTTTTTGAGAAAAGAACAATTTCGAAGTCTCATATGAACTTCTCTCATAATGAAGATGTTAGTACAGACTTTATTTTTTTACTGATTGAAGTCATCGATTACGTGGCTCAAGTTCCGTCTGGTAAATTATACGACACTACTAAAATTGTGACTCTAACTTCAAAAAATGCAAGATAGTTGAAGCAATCTAAGACTCATTTAGGTGAAGAGTACAACTCTACTTCACGTAATCATAGTGCTCTTGATTGTCGAAATTGGTTTTCAAGAAGTCTTTTCGAATCTTTCCATTTGTTTCTTACGTAACTCAAAGCAGTCAGTGAGAGATTCATATGAGTTTTGGTATTCTCTCTACGATAAGATAAGAGTTTGGAAGAGTTGTACGATTGACCTTGGAAAAGATCAGAAAAAAAATTGATGACCTCGTGGTGAGAAAAGTGGTGAATTTATAGCCATGTCAATAAATGGTAGAAACGCAAACTTGGCTTGGTTGAATGTTGCTGATATGTATGTGTACAAACCTTTCGAAGCTGTCCCTCGCTCTTGGTTCTCATTAGAAGAGACTTAATAGGGGAAAGACTGTACATTCTTCTTCTTCTTCTCTTTTTCCTGAATCAACCGGCAGATAGAATGCGAAGGATTATGAACGAAGTGTGGAGCCACAAAGATTATCTTTGCCATGTTTATGATAAATAACAATCTCGCATCAAATTCGGAAAATGTGTCTTTCCCCCTTAGAATTGGATTACTGACAAAAAACAATCGTGATTCTCCTGTCTGTAAAAGAAGATTTTTGATTCCAACCCTGTATGATATGTATATCATGGTGTTTAAAAAACTTATGAAGATGTTCAAGCAGAAAATAATACATCGCAAATGATCCATTGTTGTTTTCGAGCTAGATATTCATGTGTGAAATAGGGGCGAAGATTGGTTTTCATTCTTATCAACACAAACTAGTATCGGAAAATTCATCAAAGAACACTTTTGAAAAACATTGAATATTAAGATGAACCGGAACAACCTACGAAAATATCATATTTGAGAAAATGAGGTTTCTCCTGAGTTAAATTTAGTTTTTGACTTTGAAAATTGTTTCATCTTGGCATATTTAATATATTTTGAAAATATTTCATGATGTCAAAATTCAAAATTCACGAAACATCAGGAACAAGATATTCTTGTCGTTAATATCAAAAGTGAAAAAGAGGAACTTACCTGGTCACAAGATCGATTTAAAATTCTTAACCAGAATATCTTCCATGATGTGTAAAGGTGAATATAAGGTTCGTGAACCCTCTCATTATCAGTGAAAGACGAGTCAATTGACAGCAACTGATTTCAACTCACTGAAAACATTGATGTTGTTTTTATCTCCGAGAACTTTGACTTTCATTCGATAATTTCCACCAAAGGAAAAGCTGGGAAATAAACTCGGAGTTGACATTCACGTCACGGTCGCAAAGATGATCAGTTGCAACAACGACAGGAATGTGTGAATGGAATCCAGATGTCAGTAGTTTCTGATTGATTTCCCTTTGTTCCTCTGAAAATTCTTTAAATGATGAACAAAAAACATAAATGAAAAAAATGAACAAAAACCGTGTTATGATCGTTCTTATTTTCGCATTATTTTCCCTAAGAATCAGCCGAATTGCTTTTCTTTCAATAAGAAAAGTATCAAAAGAGAGGATTACTTTGTTTTGCTAATTTCTGAAGATCAAGTGATCATAAGGTTTTTGATTCTTTCCGAGTTCAAACTATGGGTATATTCTCACATAAATACGGATGTTCTCCATCTCCGTGGAATCTGGGAGTATTAGTTCTGCAGGTTTTGTCCTGTCAATCGTTTCGGATGAATGTTCTTCCTGTTTTATTTTTAGTGAAACAACACTTCTCCGACGATCTCTGAACTTCCAGACGTCCTCTAACATCAGCGCCAGTGAGACCAAAATAAATCACAAACGTCGAACTGTTGTGGGAAAAGCTAATGGAAGGTGGATTTATTGTTTTGGAGATGATATAACTCATATACAAGATTTATTGACAATCCTGAATATAAAAGAAGACTTGCCACCTTAATACGACACCAGGCTTTGTAACTTGTCGCCCTTCCTCCATAAGAAATTCATGACATTTCAAGACATGATCTGCATAGAACATTTTGAGCATACATACTGTGAGTGCGAGTGTCTCAGAAGTTTAAATGTCGCGATTGTTTCTGTTTATCTAGAAAATAACTATAATTTTGGAAAATCTATCAAGTTTGTGGTTCACAAACTTATGATTTGTAGTTACCTGGTGTAAAATTTTTTTTTTCGTAATGAAGTTAAATATACTCCTTGTTCGAAAGACAGGTAACTGCTACTTAGTTAGAAGTGTTTTTACAGTGTGATTTTTTTGAATTCAATTTTTCGTATATCCAAGCAATTTCTAAATGAAAATTTGCCGCAAAAACGTGCAAAACATTCCTTTTTCGGACAAGAGACAGATTCTCACCCACTTGAATTCATTCAGATAATTTATTATGAATTGAATTTTGTGTTTTTCATTAAACTTTTCTGAGAGCTTCTTGTGAACGACATACATTCTGGTCAAGTTTCTTTCTAGGTGATATTTTCTCACGATGCTATGTTGTGATGGACAATCTGACACAAAAACCATATCTCATTTTTCCCAAGAACTAACTGCAACATTACGTTTCAAGAATGATTCTGAAATGCATACGAAAACTTGAGATGTTCACTAAAATGTTCCGTGAACGTAGAAATCATTTTTCACAGGTCCAATAGTCAGAACAACCTCCAAATATGTCTTGTAGCTAATAATTTATATTTTCTCCGGAAAATAATGACGTCTTCTCTTCTGATACTGTGCCTGGCTTCCTCTGCTTTGATCGACACACGTGTTGTCGTTCCTTGAATCGCCATCATCACTCAGAATGTTTTGGAATAGAAAAACTGGCGCGACGCGGTGCAATTTAGAATTAATGCATACGCACACCTTGTCGGCAACACAGAATCTCAGTACAATAAGGTCCATGCAAACAGAATGAAGTCAGTTTCATAACGCTCATTCGCCATTCATTGACAAGTACCAATCTCGAAATAGACCTGCCTCCTGTCTGTTTTGACAGGTTCTTCTATCTCCCGTTGTTTTTTGTGAGATTATTTCTTCACCATGTGGTTAAAGGGTTGATCGGCGTTTCATGGACTTGATAGCTCATGACATCCAAACCTAGCTTGCTTCTTTATTTTACATACCAGAAATGAAACACATAAAAATACATTTTCATCTGAGATTCATAGAAATGACGTGACTCATACCGGCTCATTTTGAGCCTGTTCAGACAGGTAATTGTGACGATTCATGTTCATTGAATCTCCCGCGTTGAATAACAACTTTGAGGTTCCAGGTTTTTTGTTCATCAAACCATTTTTTTCTGCATGTGTATATATTCGTAACTGAACAATCTCAATTTATTGTTACACATATTTGTGACTTGTTAAATTTTTTCTCTCTATGTTGAAGATCTGCTCCCACGGAGAAGAATGTTAAAGGTTATGAGGTCAACTAGTAATCAACTTTCTTACCCTATGGTAATAAACTTGCGGGCGTCTAGAACTTTTTCTTACAATGATGGGTGAATTCGTCTTTTTTAAACTCATCCAAAACGTGTTTGTTTGTACGAACACAATCAAGATTCAGGAAATATAGTTTTTCTTAAAGAGAAAATACATTTTTCATGTTCTAGAACTTTGACCCACATAGAAGTGAATAATTTCATACTTTGGCAGTTTATCTGAATTCTGTCGAATCTGTGCAAAGGGACGCTACAAATATTGCTCAGGAACTCAAGAAATTTACAACTACCCACTCTATGAAACACTCGAAAGCTGAATAAAGTAAAAAACTTCTGCTCACTGTCATCAAATCAGATAATCTGTGATTTGCTGACGCTGAAGTTCAAACATTCATGATAAATTGGAAAAAATAATTAAATTCCATCTTCAAGTCGAGGACACCAGAAAATGTCGTGAGAAGGACATTTAGATGTGCTGATCAACTGTCATAATAATTAATTTTGAAATTTGACACAGGTGAACGATACGAACAATTTTTGAAAAATTAACTACTTCACAGATATAGTTGATATGTTACGATTTTATTTGTTACCATGATACATTCAACATCAAAACTATGTTGCCAACCAAAGTTGTTCTTTCGAGCAACACGAAAAATTCTCATTTCCACTTGGCCTTCTTGCTCCCAGAAGTAGTTAATGGAAATTTCCGTTTTGTTAGATTTTCTGGGTGAATCGAACTCGACCTGTCATTGTCCTTACTTCTATTAGTTGCGTATTGTTATTTCGAGCACACAATTTGTTGCAAGTTGTTCTCACGAACTTGTTTTCTGAACAACGTTCTAGTCCATATCCTGATATCTCAATCTATTAATTATGAGTAGTTCTCACGAGATTGTTTCAGGAGCGTTCGGATATTCTTCACAATTCTCAAGATGATGGGTTCTAATGGTCTTTTCCTTGCTGTTGTTCTTGCTATTATTTCGCTTTGTTTGGCGTCATCCTGGGACAACTATGGTTCAGGTTAGTGAAAGATTGGAGAGGTTATCTGAAAAGTCAAACAACTGGTTTTTGAAGCAGTGAGATTTCACATGTCCGTCTTTGGTTACCTAGTATAATTCAGTTGAATATGCTTTTGTGTTGGAATACCATTAGAGAAAAACGAATCGAGCTAGCTGTGACCAGTCAAACATTGTAGCTGACAAAATGGGAGTTTGAACATCCACAATTAATAATTCGTTTGGATATAACTCTGGTTGATAGTGAAAAATCTATTCTTATGATCAGTGAGATGATTTGTATATTTGAACTCTTATAAAAATTTTGAAAAGAATTTCGAGGTGTACAAGGCGCACATCTAATTGGTATGAATGACTCCAAAGAATTGTAGAGTTTCGATTGCATTTTTTTGAAGAAAATATTTTTTCAGACGTTCCCGACATGGGTGCTGGAATAGAGCCGATGGAAAATTTGCAGAACATGAAATAGTAAGTGCCGAGCAGCAATAAAGACGAATAATTCAATTTTCAGTATGAAAAGAGCAATGCTGAGAATGGGAAAACGAGCTCCATTCCGGATGGGTAAACGAGCTGTCTTCCGACTTGGATAATCATTCTCTCTATTTCTGTTGATCTCGTCTGTAAACTCGTCTCGTCTTCGTAACCATAGCCTTATAGCTACCCACTCAATCCATTCTCACATGGTGTTATTCGATACGTCCCATCTCTGATTGAAAATAAATTTTTACGTTGAGTCGAGAAGTAGTTAAGAATAAATCTGCGTAGATAAACAAGCGGGAAAAACAGCGTTGTGAAAGAGTAGAGGCGCCAGACAGAACGTGCAGTAAGTGCGCTCTATTGGAGTAACGAATTTCTTTTTCTCAACCCACTTTTCTTGCGCATATCGATTCCCGATTTTAGTTTCGTTCCCAGATTTGCTGAGATTTTTGTTTTTTTCTCTCCTTCTTGATGTGAAAGTCCGGTCTCTGTGAAAATTTTCTATTTCAGAACATGCCTGCCGTGAAAGGCGATGGTATGCGAGGACTCGCAGTTTTCATCAGCGATATCAGAAATTGTAAAAGTAAAGAAGCTGAACTGAAAAGAATAAATAAAGAACTCGCTAATATAAGGTCAAAGTTCAAAGGTCAGTTATTCTTGGTGCCTTTAATTAAATAATTTGTCCAGGAGACAAAACGCTAGATGGATACCAGAAAAAGAAATATGTCTGCAAATTGCTGTTTATTTTCCTTCTCGGTCACGATATCGACTTTGGACATATGGAGGCCGTCAACCTTCTGTCATCGAACAAATATACCGAGAAACAAATTGTGAGTTCATTTGGAGAAATTAAAATAAAATTGTTGGGAGTAACAAAACAATTATATTTTTAAATTCATTGAATAGCATGAAAAAAAAAACAAAATAGGAGAGATATTGTTCCTGTAGGTCTGTTTAGAGTTTTCCAAGGTCTGAATATACTTGTGACATCGACAGTGAGAAATAAATTTAGGAAACTGAGCGAAGTGTTGAAAAAGTTGTATCAGAACAATTGAGAATCGAAAATGATTTTTCCTTCATTCTGTTGAAACTTCGTGATAAATATTTTTAAACAAATGATGAATGATTGAAATGACTATGTACATCATGTTTGACCAAACCTCTGTATGGAAATTCTCAGGCAATAATCTAAATCTAGCTAGCTAGGTGTAACATTCACTGATGGACAGATATATCTTGGATCTTTAATTTATTGTTTGTCTATTATGTTTTTTTCAAAAACACACTTTCTGGAATTCAAGTGAATAAAAAGTCCAGAACTTCAACAGAAGTGAAAAGTTAAGCAGTTGGAATAGAAGTCAGCAATCAATGTGAAACGTGGACACTCTTGTGTTCGCTTCTGTACACGTTGTAATAACCAACTCTACAAATCTGTTTTCAGGGATACTTGTTCATCTCCGTTCTGATTGAGGCAAACTCGGACCTCATGAAGCTCATTGTGCAAGCTATCAGAAATGATCTGACTTCTAGAAACCCAGTTCACGTCAACTTGGCTCTCCAGTGCATTTCTAACATTGGAAGTCGTGACATGGCTGATGCGTTTTGTACGGAACTCCCGCGATTGTTGGTTTCAGGGTGAGTTTTCTAAGTTAAAACGTAAAGATCTTCAAAATGTCGGTATCTGTGAACTTATTTTATTTATTGTTCCATGATTTTTCGCAAGTAGTTATACTTCTGAGCAAAAAGGTTCCAGAGATACTATCGACTTTGTGAAGCAATCAGCAGCTCTCTGTATTCTGAAACTGTTCCGAACGGCTCCAGAACTCTTCCCACCTGGCGAGTACACGGCAAGAACAATTCATTTGTTGAATGATTCTCATATGGTATTTATTTTTGCAGTTTCAGTCTTCCATATGGATTATTGTAGGGCGTTGTGACTTCTGCCGCATCATTGATTGAAGCTTTCTCGAAGAGATGGCCCGAAGACTACAAAGGAAGCGTTCCAATTGCAATTTCTCGTTTGAGCCGGATTGTTACGTCTACTTACACTGATCTGCAAGACTACACTTACTACTTTGTTCCGGCACCATGGCTCTGCACAAAACTCTTGAGACTTCTACAAAATTACCCGCCACCTGATGATCCGTCTAACAAGGCACGACTCTTGGAGTGTCTCGAAGGAATTTTGAATAGAGCTCAAGATGCACCGAAATCAAAGAAAGTTCAACATTCAAATGCAAAAAACGCAGTTTTGTTTGAAGCAATTGCATTGATTATCCACATGGACAGTGAGCCAAATTTGTTGGTCAGAGCTTGCAATCAACTTGGAACATTTTTGTCTCATCGAGAAACCAATTTGAGGTTTGTTCCGTTTCTTAAATTTAGTGGAGACCGTTTTCACACATGAAAAAGTATTTTTTCAGATATCTTGCCCTTGAGTCAATGTGTCTTCTGGCCACTTCCGAGTTTTCTCACGACGCAGTCAAGAAGCATCAAGATACAATCATGCTCAGCTTGAAAACTGAACGCGATGTTTCTGTACGCCAACGCGCAGTTGACCTGCTTTACGCCATGTGCGACAGAACAAACGCGAATGAAATTGTATCAGAAATGCTCGCCTACTTGGAGACTGCTGACTATTCTATCCGAGAAGAGATGGTTCTCAAAGTAGCTATTCTCGCTGAAAAGTATGCCACAGACTACACATGGTATGTCGATGTCATTCTCAAACTAATCAGGATTGCCGGAGATTACGTCAGTGAAGAAGTATGGTATCGTGTCATTCAGGTACTTATTTAATCAACCTTCTCTTAAAAGTAATTATCAGATTGTCGTTAACCGTGAAGATGTTCAAGGATACGCAGCGAAAACTGTCTTTGAAGCTCTTCAAAGACCGGCGTGTCACGAAAACATGGTCAAAGTTGGTGGATACATTCTGGGAGAATTTGGAAATCTGATTGCTGGCGATCAGAGATCGAGGTTTGTTTCTGTTTTCTGTGATAATTTTGTAGACAAGTTTCAGTCCTCAAATCCAGTTTGAACTATTGGCCTCTAAATTTCACCTGTGCAGTATTGCAACAAGATCACTGTTGCTGACGACTTACATCAAATTCTGTAATCTGTTTCCAGAAATCAAGCCACTCATTCAACAGGTATATTCTAGAAATCATTTGAACTCAAACTTTGTTGCAAAAATAACATGAGCAGAGTGCATCTTGTTTATGAATTGACGTACTGTTTTATAAACATGGTTGCGAGCAAACATACAAAACCACTTGCATCGTTTCAAAAACTTTCATTCCAGTAATTTTGGTATCATTTCAGTGTTGTCACTCCAGAACTTCAATAGAATCGGAGTTATATCTACTGAAAAATTATTTTGTGTTCAGGTGTTCACCACTGACCACAATCTTCGCAATCCAGACGCTGAACTCCAACAACGTGCAATTGAGTACTTGCAGATGAGTAAAGTTGCTACTCCTGACGTTCTGGCCACAGTGAGTTTTTTTCCTTTATTCTTCCATTTTCTCGGAAGAATCAATTTTGAAACAGCGAGATACAAAAACCGTTTCAGATTCTCGAAGAAATGCCACCATTCCCAGAAAAGGAGAGTAGCTTGCTGGCCAAGCTCAAGAAAAGCAAACCCCAGTCTGAGGATCACGAAGCTGCCGGAGAGAAAAAGTCGAAACCGCAGGCGGTTATGAGTCAAGGATCTGGTAGTAGTTCATTGGTCGATGTCGACAGTTCAGCTGGGGATGCTAACCTCTCTGGAATCTTCGGCCAACCAGCAACCGGTCTTGGTTCAGTTGTAGCTCCAGATGACATGGATGTTGCAAACAAGGATGATTGGCACAGGTAAGACATTATGTTAACCTTTGGAATTTCATTTTCATACATTTCCGTCTTTTTTCAACCAGTTTCTGCCATTTCACAGTGTTCAGACGAAAACTCAAAAAATATATGAGAACTGCTCTGATATGTTGCCAGTCATCAAATCACTGGATTTCTCACAAAACAGGAATTATCTGTGTAATTCAATTATCTGATTTATTTTCTGATTTTTCTAACAGTGAAGTTGACTTTTGGTGTTTTCATCTATGTTTGAACCATGTATCTTATTGAAATGACGTAACTTTTGAAGGAGCTGCCGAAACGACTGAATTGTTTGTTTTTTTTGAGAATCAGTCTTTATAAAAAAACGTGTCTTGACACTAACATTTAGACTACTGTAAAAACCGAATACTGTACTTGTGAACAACACGTGCTACATCGCCTGTACAGCATACGCTGTAGAAAACTTACGACACATGTTGTACACAGGTTCAGCATTCCGTTTTCAGACTGCACGTTCTAACCAAAGAATGACTTCAGATTGATCGTCCGCAACAACTCTGTTCTGTACGAGGACGACACTATGCAGGTTGGATACAAATTGGAGACTCGTGCAAACCTTGCTCGTCTCGGAATGTTCTACGGAAACAAAACTGTGGAGAACTTTGAAGATTTTGTTCCCATTGTCACGTGCCCAGGAGCATTGTCGGTTCAACTGCAAGCTCAAGCGAAACCAGTCGACTCCGTGGTCGCTGCTGGTGCACAAGTACAGCAGTTGATCAACTTCATCTGTGTTCAAGAATTCCAGAAGATGCCAGTTGTGAGAATCACGTTCAAGTACACGTGAGTCTAGAATTCAAAATGATTGTGAAAATTACCATGTTTAGTGATCGAACAGGAACGAAGCAGATGTTCAACAAGAACTTCTATCTTCCAATCTTCATCACCAAGTTCTTTGAACCAACAGAAATGGCTCCAGAACAGTTCTTCTACAGGTTAGTTGCGTATCGTTCATCGGGAAAAATAGGGAAAAGTAGTTTCAGAATTTACCTAAATTCCAATTTCAGATGGAAAGTGCTTGCCCAGCCATCTCAAGAATGCCAGAAGATTTTCAAGGCCAAGTATCCGATGGACCACAGTGTTGCGGAACCAAAAGTTCAAGCAATTGGAGCAAAAGTACTGACCGATGTTGATCCCAACCCAGACAACTTTGTGATTGCCGGAGTTATCAACACTCAAACGCAGCAGATTGGTACTCTAATTCGTTTGGAACCGAACAAGCAAGCAAAGGTATCTTTTTCTCTTTGAAAACTTTTATAGGCAAAAGTTGTTTTCTCTTTGAATGTTGAAAAAAGATGAACACCCTGAAAGTTTTAAATAGGAAATAGGAAACATTAAGTTAATTTTTTTGTTCACTGAAAATGCTATTATGTAGACGGTTTGTGAGCAATTGTATATTTCCGAAAAGAGCTCTGAGCTCTTTGCCTTGAAGGAGAGTGTTCTTCTTCGTGTTTTGTTTACTCACTGAAACGAAATGTTTTTTTTTCAGATGTACCGTCTCACCGTTCGCAGTAGCAAGGATACGATTGTACGTCATCTGGTAGATATATTGTCCGAGCAGTTCTAACCTTCACTTACAGTTTCATGTTGTTTTTGATTTAGTCGTTTCTTACTGTGTTTCCGTGAGCATTCCATCCATCTTATTTTGATTTTTATTTTTCGACTCATCCCACATGCATAATAACTAGGTAACGGTGACCTCTATGCCTCCCATTAGTACCCTAACCTCTGAAGTTGTTCAGATTTTGCCCAAAACATTTGAATTCAATTGCATTTCACCATAGTGTCACGTTTTAGTCTACCCTTATTGCCATAAGCTGTTATTGTCAAGAAAATATGGTTGTGCTAGTACTTTGTATTGAATAAGACAGTTCTCAGAGCAATAATTATCTATATTTATTTATTTATATACAATAAATTATTTGAGCTTGTAAAGAAATTTCAAATTCAAAAATAACGTATTGTGTTCGAATGCTGTGCTGGGTTAGACGAATTGAGTTAATAATCAAGTTTTTGAGAAACTAATGCTTTTTTTTATCAAAAAATTCTACTTGTATTTTGCGGTGACAGTTTTGAGAGCAATAAAACTTCTCACCAAAAATTTTAAAAGTTTCGAATGTTTTTGTAGTGGGAAAGAAGTTTATTTTAGTCGTCCCGGCGGCCAAGGAAAAAAAAAACCATGTTTGCCAAGAAACGTTTGAACCTCTGCAAGCCTTGACTGCCCTCTCTATCGGTTAGAGATCAAACCGCGTGGCGCGAAAGAGAAACGCAGAGAAGCAGACTGGTGTGCCTCCAGCTGGCCATTTCCTCTTCTACTCGTGACGCATTTCGCATCCCCTCGTTTTCTCCCTATACGGCTTCCGAGGTTGTTTCATCGACAACGCAATTCACTATCACTCGACAACTGATAACTCATCACCGTCACTCAGTCAGAACCGCGAGCCATGCCGGCCACTTACGATCCGTCGGCCTCTTACAGTCAACCGGTTTGCCATTTTTGTTTTAATATGACATCTGATAACGAAAACAAGTTCAGGTTGGACTACTGTATGTTTTCAACTTGATCGTGGGGACAGGTGCTTTGGCTCTGCCGAAAGCGTTCCAAACTGCCGGATGGTTGCTCAGTTTCGGCATTCTGCTCGTTTCAGCTTTTATGAGGTGATTATCATGCAAAAAGGCAGATGAATTAGGTTTTAGTGATATTGTCGTAGTGTTCTCAACTCTTCCTTCCAACAACTTCACTTTCAGTTATGTCGCAGCGACGTTCATCATAGAAGCTTTGTCCGTAGCTAATGCAGTGTCCGCTAAGAAGCGTAGAAGAGAGCAAGTGACGACCGAGTATGACGGTGAGATTTAGTTTTTCTTAATTAAAAGAGAATCATTCTTCCAGATATTGTTGTTGCTGATGTTGGACCGTCTTCATATGAAATTACCAACAAAGTTGAAGTGGTGAGAGCGCACTCTCAGAAAAAAAAGATTTAAAAATGTTCAGAGCGAGATGGCATCGATGTTCCTATCGAAGTCTTGGCTTCTGGTATCCTACATTTCCCTCAACGTTTATCTGTTCGGAGATCTTGCCATTTACTCAACCACAGTGCCTAAGTCTGCCATGAACTTGATTTGGTGAGATTTCTTTGAAGAAAACAAAGCGAACATCAAACTTCATGGAAAAAAAGGCATTCGTGCTGCCAAGTGTCCGATATTACACATAACATAAAAAGAGAATTAACGATGTTCGCTCGGAAAAATTGATGCGATTCTATATTTAATACAAGAGGGTTTCTCGCTGAATTATATTTTGATAAATTTCTCTGCTGCACAAGACAACATTTTGTTTGTGAGAAGAAATAGAATTGAAAATGAAAGGAATGTATGGAAACTAACAATAACTCTGTAAAAATATAACAGACAACAAACTCTTGTTGATGAGATATCTGTGAAAATGAATTGTTTTGAAAAGTCCAATACGTAAACGTTTCAGTGCAACTATTAACGCCACAACAGTGAAACGAACAGATCCATGCCATCCTCATTGGCCACTTTTCTTTGATCGTATGACAGTCTACAGAATCTGTGTCGTTGCTTTCATCCTCATCTGCACCCCGATGATTATTGTCGGAATCACCAAGACAAAGTACATTCAACTGACGACCACAGTCTCCAGATGGACAGCGTTCATTCTCATGATTGCACTTGCATCGGCTCAGCTGCTATCTGATGGAGTTGCAGCGCACCCACCAGCCGCTAACTTTCACGGATTTGGGTCTCTGTTTGGTGTGACCGTCTACGCATTCATGTGCCACCACAGCTTGCCAGCACTCATAACTCCAATGCGGTTAGTCGTTTGAGCCTTCTTATCGACAAGATTATTCACGAATCTCATGATTTCAGCTTAGAATATTTCGAACAACCATGAGAGTTCCTCTCTTTCTCGCAAAAACTATTGAAAATGAACACAAAAATGCATATTCAAAAAAATTGTACACTACCCATTTTATTTCAGTGTAAATTTTACTTTGAAACTTATGTTCTATTTCGAAAGTGTTGTGAAAACAGGAAGAAATTATTTTCTATTGGATCATTGAATGATGTTTTTTTGTGAAGTAGTGTTTGTTTGACCGATCAATCGTATAGTAGTTCAGATTATGTCGACGACCTGTATATCAGCAAGCTGATAAGAAACAAACATTGAAATGTTGCAATTATGCAAATGTGATAAAACAAGTCTTGTTTCAGATCCAAGGTGAACATCTTTGGAATGCTCTGGTTGGTGTACTCGGTTGTAGGATTCTTTTACTTCACTCTCTCAATGACCGGAGCGTTTGCTTTCCTGCACGTCCAGGTGGGTAATTATTCAGCGAGTGCGGCCTAAAGTCGGGAATAATGATGGTCTTGTGGGTAAATGGTTCGAGAAACGATAACGTAAAGCCAGCAAAGATTTGAAATTGTTCATTAAGGTTTTCGACGTCTATTTCAGTGAGTTCTCGCTCTTAAAAAAACTTTTTGAAAAAAGAGTCAAATTGTAAAAGTATTTTTAAATCGAGTAAAAGAAAAATGAGCGACATTTTCGACCTTAAAAAAAGATATTTTAACTTTCAGGATCTCTACACATTAAACTTCATCCACGACAAAAACACAACGTTCTTCTACTCTGTCTGCGACATTTTCTTGGCACTGTTCCCAGTTCTCACGTTGACCACCAACTATCCAATCGTAGCAATAACCCTGACCAACAACCTCAAAGTGGTTAAAGATTTGATCTGGCCGACAAACGACACAGAACACGAGTCGCTTCTGGAGAATAACGACGATTCGGACAATGATAGTGTTGCCAGCCACGATTCAAGACTGAACAGAAGTGACAGAAACGAGGTGAGAATTTTCGTGACAAGGCGCGACTGTAAACAATTCCATATTCATTTCTTGTTTAGCACATTAAATTCCACAGAGTTGAAAATATAGTGTGCGAATTCGTAGCCGACTTTTTTTCTCACAGACTGTCAATAAGTTTACATCCCAGGAAATATTTTTTGATGTCATCTCGAAGTTTTGCCTGGAATGTGGTGTGGTTTTTTGATGATAAAATTAGGTCAACAGAAATTTTGGCTAGAGCGGAAAGTAGATTTTCAAAAAAAGTGTGAAAAATCAATTTTTTCTGTAATGTCGTTGTTTTTCATTCAACAAAGTGCTCGCTAGTATTCCGAGCGTTCTGCGTGCACTGAAATTTGAAGTTTTATTTCAAGATTCATTGTTTAACCGGACAAATTCAGAGTTCAACGTCTACCCTGATCTTGACTTTCTTTGTTGTTGTTCTTCCAACATTCATCAGTCTTATGACAGATGACTTGCTCCTGCTTGCAACAATCACTGGAAGCTATCCTGGTAGGAGTTCAAGAAACAAGACATTATTTACTTAATTCATTGCAGGAGTCGGAGTACAGTTTGTAGTCCCATGCCTTCTAGTCATTGCGGCACGTAAATATGCGAAGTCGGTGTTGAACTTCCCGGTTCCAAGAAAGCACGCGAGTCCATTCCAGTCCGACTTTTGGCCTTTTGTCATCGCCCTTTGGGCAGCTTTTGCAATTGGTATGGTCTCACTGAATATGTTTGGTGTTAAGTTTTGAGAACAATTATGCATTTTTATCGCCTTTGTTGCCTTTTGTCCCCCTCAATGATTGAATATGTACCCACTTCCACAATACGTGTCTTCTTGCAATTAACTCAAACCTCTCACAGAAAACAATCGTAAAATGTAGTCACAATTTTGGGTTTTTTTTCTCAGTCTTCACCCATATCATACCTAATTTTTGCATTTTTCACTTGTGCCTTCTCTACTAGTTTTTTTTCTCATAGAATCCGGTAGCGTCTTATTAAGCATTTCCATTAAATCTTTTTGTGCCATTTTTGCCACGATTCTATTCTGATTTTTCCGGTTATGAATTTCATGGTCATATTTGTTTTTACTCGTGACGCAAGTATGTTAACACACTGAACGCCTCTGAAAAACAGAATGGACCTGACATTTTTTCAAAAACTAGTTATTTTTTACAGCATTGATCTGTACATATGTATGTATCTAATTGTAGTGAAAACTAATCCAGTTTCTTTCTAGAACGCTCAGAATTACGAAATTAGATGAAACTTATGATAGGTTTTGTTGTCGTGCAGCAGGAACTTCGATGTAGCGTATTTTGCTTCATTTACGTCACATTTTTGATTGATCTCACTAATAATGAGAACCATACGGTGAGTGACATTCATTTTTCTTGCCGTCATTTGATGTTTCTGAACAAGAATGTTTTCGTAGTTCAAATGTTGCGCGCAAAGTATTGCAAAGTGTCGTGGATCTCCTCACAATTTTGCAAAAGTTCATGCGGTTTCAGTAAAAGTGAGGAGACTACACGAAATAGGACTCAACAGCAAAACCGTTACGTGGATTGAGAAATTCTTACTAGATAGAACGTTTCAAGTACGCATAGGTAACCACCTCTCCGAAATATGCGAAGCCAAAAGCGGAGTCCCGCAAGGGTCAGTAATATCTCCAATTCTTTTTTCTATATTTATCTCTGACCTTCCAAATGTAGTTAATCAGTTGAACGCGGATATATCAATAAAGATGTTCGCGAACGACCTCAAAATCTATAAAAGAATAAGCTGCCCAGCTGAAGCAAAACTTCTACAAGAGGGTATACGAGAAATTGAGAAATGGTCTGCTGATAATAAACTAACTTTATCCGTCAACAAAACCCACGCGATCTCCCTAGGCACGGTAAAATTCGATATTCCTTACTTCTTGAACACAGCAAGTGACATAACCAAAGTTACGAAAGTAAAAGATTTGGGATTTCATATAACACCAGATCTATCTTTCCACGAACACTGGCGCGTTTATGTTAGGAAAGCAAACTACCTGATCTATACTATATTCAAGGTTTTCAGTACTAACAGGCCTAAGTTTCTTACTAAGTTGTTCACTACGTACGTCCGGTCAATTCTCGAATATGGAACAACCGTTACATCGCCTAGATCAGAAGCAGTATCAAAAATGATTGTAGCCGTGCAGAGAAGTTCTACTCGTAAAATCTTTGTACGGTTATACGGGTTTGGAATGTTCTTTAATAAACGGGAACTATTCTCTTACAATCACAGATTGAAAATTCTTGGTTTAGAAAAACTTAGCTGCCGCCGCAAGGCAGCAGACTTCAGAATGATCCGTAAAATTCTAGATGGTAAAGTAGACATCAGACCAGAGAATAGGTGGCAAACGGAAAACCTCATTCAGAGTGCCAAAGAAAAAAATCCGCCTGACCTATTTTGTTCCAAGAGCAGTCACAGCCTACAACAAATGGGCTAAACTGAATCTATAATCACCAGTCTGTAAAAAATTATATCCTTTATTTTTTGATGCATCTTTTGGAAAAATTTCTTGAATTCTTTTTTTCTAATTATCTATTATTCTTGCCTTCCGAGAATAAATTTTTCAATTCAATTCAATTCAATTCAACATTTTATCAATAATTTGAGGTTGATAATTTTGAATTATTCACAGTTTCTTTTTGATAACAGCTAACGAAAATTCGATAAGTTCTTCAACACGGAACACGTACCATCCTTGTGTTAGTTATCTCAGTTCTTATAAATTGTAACATATTGAGCTTTTGACTAGCTTTTTTTGTTATAAAGTTCAAAATGTCTTGGTGAAAACCTCTATTGTCAAATTGGTGTATAACAAAAAGTAGGAGTCAGAACACCGTGTAAGTTATAAATAGTTTATTCATGTTTTTACCGGCAGTTACTAGTTAGTCCTGTTCCATATGACCATCTTCCTTGTCGATGACAGTACGAAGTTTTCTCGGGTTTGCGTCGATGGTCGCACGCAGGTCGCCTTGGGATATATCGTTCGGTTGTTCGGCTAGAAATTTTGTTAGGGCCTTGATACTCGGATGGTGTTTAGACTGATGATGTGGCACTGTTAATGGAGTACCGTTTACACTGTCAGTATTGTGAAGGGAGAATTGGAACCTCACAATCAGATCACTGAGCCTGAAATTATGGTCAAAAAGTATGCGGCAAGTTTTGAGTGGAACAGAGTGTATGAGCCAAGAAGTATCTTGCAAGTTTTTTCGACCACGGCACGCGTACCATTGTTGTCAATCTCAGTTCTATAAATACAGTACTTCTGACCGTAAATTGTTAGGTATTCATCAGAAAATATCATTCTGATCAAATGTTCCTTTATGACAAGAATGACAAAATTTGAATCGGTTGAGGAAACGGAGTTTTTTCCAGCAAAGAGTAACTCTAGATAAATCGCATCCTTATATGCGTGCAATTTTAGCAGTAGCGTAGTTCTGACCTTGATCCGAAAAGTTTATCAGATTACTTATGTGTGTATGTATAAATATTTCAGGAACGTCACTTTGTTTTACATACTGTATATTACTCCAAAACTTTTCGTGGACCGGCATTGGACCGTAAATGGGCGACAGTCGTCCCGGACATGTGTCGCCCAATTACAGTCCATGTGTCGCCCGTTTCATCCAACCGGGCGACACATGGACTGTTATTGGGCTACACATGGACTGTAATTGGGCGACACATGTCCGGGACGATAGTCGCCCATTTACGGTCCGATGCCGGTCCACCCAAAGTTTTGGAGTTAGTCCCGTGTTTATTGTGTGATACAAACCAAATAAGCGATAAAGTTAAAAAAATACGATATCACAAACCGTCGAGAAAATTATTGCCTTAAGTCTCAGGTTGCGTGGAAATGAATCTTGATTTGCAAAATATTGTTATCTGTACTCAAGCAATTCCTAATATATTACAGAAACGTTCAAGTTTCAATGTCAAATATTTTAAATTTTGATTGAATACGAGAATCCCTTGTTTACTTAAAACTGTGGTCGCAACTTAGAGATGCATCTTTCATCTCGTGAAGAGTTTCGTCATCTACATTTGAATCATAGAAGTTTCAGAACAAATGACGCGTCGAAAAACGAGAACGTACAAGTTTGTGGAATTGAGGCAGAAAAATACTATCCGAGCCAACTGATGTAGTAATTTTGGTGATTTTGAAGTTCTTGCAATCTTCCCGATGAATATTGCGTCGATTTATCAAGTTTGTTGAAATCTGAAACCAGAAATGTGAACTGGCGTAGATTTTGAACGTTACCGTGCGTTCACATGAAAGTTAGTATAGTCTATTCGTTTTTTCATCACAGCAAAGACTGCATAATTAGAAGAAAATAAAAGTGTTTTCTTTCGTTTTACACACTCTGTGATATTTTCTCATTAATTAGAAGTATCAGAACTCTAACTATGCTCTTCTTATTTGAACATTCGTTTCAACATGTTGCTTACTTCTCTTTCAGAAAAATGAACAATGCGTGTGCAGAAATGAGATCTGTTGCAACAAATACGTCACTCCAAGCGATGTTGTTCATCTACATCATCATTTGCATACTTGCTCTACCTGTTATTGTCATTTCCATTACTTATACAGCGAAATCTATCGGTTTTCACTTCAATACCAAAATTTTGTTGATTTTTCATCTTGTTTCGATGTTCATACATTGCTTCTCAAGGTTTGATAGTTTATGTTTGAAAAACATGTGATCAAAACAATTTAACCAAAAATAAGAGTCCAGAAAAACGTGTTTCATGTACTTATTACTGTATTTCGATCACAATTAGGAAATTATGATATTTCCGATGATCGAAAAGTAGGCTTTGACAGAAGTATTGCAACATATTTGGCTATTCTTAGAAATATGTACTGCAGAGCTATCTCCTATTCTATGGATGTTTTCAATTATCACCGTCATTGGACTTCTGCTTGTGAAATTATACCAGAATTCTGGAGATGTTTTATTTTACGGCTTTTATACAATATCGGAACAACATATTATGAATGGACATCTTGCGTTCTTCTTCTTGAAAGATTTTTCGCGACAGTTTATAGAAAGAAATACGAAAACAATTTCAAGTTCATGTCAATTCTATTGACCGTTCTTCAAAGTGTCATGACATTAATTACGCTGATATTTTACTATTGGTATTTCGATAAGGAAGAAACTATTTATTTCTGCAAAGTTAGCGGTAAAGGACACCCAGTGATGACTATTTCCGTTCTTACTACAAAAAATGTGATATTATTCGTTTCTCAGTTTGGCTTCAGATACTTGTTAACAGTCAATAAAGTTTCAAAAATTCCAGATTTTTTGAATCATCGAGAGTTTCAGAAACTTCGAAAGAAAGAAAATAACGCAACGCTATCGAATCGGTTTCAAATTGAAGAAAATATCAGAACAAACAAAGTTTTGTTGATTTTTTCCAATTACGATTTTTATTGCATATTCTTCTATACGGTTGCTCGAATTACCATCAATTATTACGCATTATTCTACAATGGAAAATTTGCTAGTTCAATTGAGTACACAGCATTAACAGAAAGTGAGTTTAAAGTTTGTGCAGCATAAAATTGATTTTTTTCAGGTTTAGCAATGTGTCCCATCTACTCTATAATTGTCCCATGTGTCATGTACTTGAAAAACAAGAAGACGCACTTATTTAAGGCAAAAAAGCTGACTGAAACATTGAAAATATCACAAGAAGCCTACTTCAAGCATTTTAATAATGCGTGGAACTGAACGACATAAATTTTTTGATACTTGTTTAATTGAACTCGAGAAACAATTTTGGTACTCCAAGAATGAATGTGATTTTTTTTTATTTCGAATTCGTTTTCAAATGTGAAAAATCAAGGAAATGCATTCTGACTGATAAACAGTCGCACATATATCGCTAGAAGCATGGTCGTTTTCAAACGCGCTCTAATCTCAATTTTGCAGAATGAGTACGGTAACTCTCACAACGAACAGTTAGATCTTTGTGGATTTAAAATATTATTCTTACTTACAGTTCATTGAAATTAAAGGCGCATCACTTAATCGTTCTTGTGTTTCAAGGCGAAACTGCTACAGTTCTAAGTAACCGATTTACGGAGGCCAGATTTTTTTACAGGTAGAGGAAGCTATGTGCAGTTGCGGACATCGACATATAACGTTTTCAAATATGGAAGAATACATGCAAAAAAATATTTGTTGATAAAAGTTGTGTAAAGTCACACGGACTTTTCTCAACGTCCACGCTGTCAAAAAGGACGAAAATGTCAAGAAAAAACTGGCATGAGTGGATAAAATTACATTTTGCCTTACTTCAACACTTTGAAATCTACATAAATTTGAAACTTTGGCTAAACATTTACGACTGCTATTTCCCATCAAAACGTGTAGCTAGTTTTTTTTATTGGTCAGTTTCGTAATCAGTTCTCATATTCATTATTTCGAAGTTTGATCACACTGTTGGCAAATGGGAGTGCTTGTTTCATTGAGTTACACGTGTTTGTTTTAAAAATTTCTATTTTCCTGTTGTGGGTGAAGAATATTATTCATCAATTTGTTCCTTATAGATCAGTACAGTGAACTTCGCTGCCTTTGTCATTACGCCCTTATTAAAGTTACCTTGAGACGTTCATTATACCTTATGAGTCATTTCTTCGAAACCATAGTGTACCTGTGGTGTGGTCGCTTCGTGAAGCAGAAACTTCATTAGTGAAGACATTTGGCTTTGGTTTTGCATACACAAGTCATTTACATTCTGATTATTAAGCCGTTCATCAGGTCACACTCAAAATCTTTCAAAATGAACGTTTCTGTTTGTGCTCCTATTCTCGAGTTTGCCAACAATATGTATCTCAATCTTCTTATGATTTTCTATACGGCTGTTTCGATAATTGCTTTGCCAATCATCATAATATCTTTTTATTATACGATAACAACTCCGGGATTCCATTTCAATGTCCGCGTGTTAATAGTTTTCCATCTTATTGGAATGTTCATGCATTGTTCGGCGAGGTTGTTTCCTACGCAGATGAATAATATTGCAAAATTCAGAATTGTTAACTACTCAATCGATTTTTATCTTTATAACAGTGGATTGACAAATCCATGTGATATTCTTCCAGGATTTTTGCGTTGTCTGATAGTTCGCTTTTTCTTCAATTTTGGGTACTCTTATTTTGAATGGACTTCATTCATTCTACTTTTGGAACGCATGATTGCAACTAAATACCGACACACGTATGAAAACAGCTTCAAATGGCTTCCTGCTCTTCTCACATTACTTCAAATTTTATTAACATTCCTTGTGTTAATATGTTTTTACTGGAATTTTAACTTGACCCAAGTTTTATATTTCTGTAAATCTTCTCCAAAAGGTCATCCTCCTTTCACCGTTGTTGTGATTGCGATCAAAATTTTACTTCTTTTTGCGTCTCAGATAGGGTTCAAACACTTGGTTAAGAAGAACAGGGCAAGTTTTTTCTCAAAAGTAAAAGAGCGCTACAGTTCAGATTCTCCGGAAAACAGAAGCTTCGGGATCGCTTAGTAGCCGATTCCAGTTGGAAGAAAATATACAGTACGTTTTTGAAGCGTATCGAAACTCACAAAATTATACATTCTCAGATCCAGTTCAGTCCTGGAGCTATTCTCTTCGTGTGACTTCTATTTTTTACTTTTGTTCAACATGAGCAATATAATAATCAGTGTCGAGAATATAGTCACAGATAAAGATGAATCTGATTCCGTTTGGCGAGTCATTTTCAAAGAAGGTAGGTTCAACTCGTGCTCTCTTCGAGAAAAAATAATTTCAGCATCACTGGTATGTCCCATTTACTGTGTAGCTGTACCATGTATTCTGCACTTCAAGTACCGCAGAAACAATCAGATAAATAAGCACGCATTACAAAATGCTCTGACCGTTTCAACAGACAGCTATTTTCAACAATGTCAGCACGCTTGGAAATAACCACTTAAATTTGTGATTTTAATAAATATTCTCTTTGTTTTTATGAATTGTAGGATACAAACTGAAAGTTTTTCAAAAATGAAATTATCATTGTTTTTCCACTGTATGTCTATGTCATTATTTTCCAAGAATTTCTACTGACATATTAGGAAATGACGATCTAGTACATACAACCTTCTGGGCTAAACTTCAAGTGTTATTCTGAGAGTAAATGAGAGATTTTTGATGTTTTACTTGACGTGTGATTTACCTTTGTTAGTGAAAATTATTGCACACTGTGACGATAAAAAGCTGCTTGATGATGCACGGTGTAACACATTCGGCCATTCCAAAAGTGGGCGTAACGGGGGTGGAACAACCAAGGAGGGTCGGTCAAAAATCGCTTAGTTGCAAAATTTTCAAATCGAGGCCTTAACTACATTTTCGTTATCAATACTGGTTAGTCTCCTCAAAATATCTTACGAAAACTTTAACAACAATATTCTTGTTCATTAAAGACTAAAATTGAGCAGAATAAATGGGTAAAAAGACCAAAAGATGGCTGCAAAGCGGTCATCCGGAGCGAAAATTTAAATCTATTGATTGGGGTTCGAATGATTCGCGCCTTTTTTGAAACTCCACCCTCACTCGATTTATTTGATTTTGGCACTCCGTGCAATGTCTATGTTGTTGTGGTATTATCGTTACTGCGATGCGTCAACTGCACGGGTCATCCCGGATTCACTTCTCTCTTCTTATTATCATAAAATTTGTTTATGTCAATAACTCAACTTTGATTTTGCTATCTTATAACTGTCAATAGAGTTGAATCAACGATCTAAACCACTTGCAAATCTATATTCAGAAACTTCGTGCAGTTGAAAATGCTGCTCTGCTGTCTGGGTTCCATGAATCATGCATTGGAAAGATAGAAAAGAAAGAAACCTGGTGGCTAAGAAACTGACCGATACACTGCAAGTACCCCCGGATGCCTACTTCAGACAATTGAAAGAATTGAATCACAATAAAATTTTTCTTTCACTCTCACAAACGTGTATTTGAAGTATATAATTTCAATCAGTTTTTGTTGTAATTTTTTCACTCCAAGTGAAATGAAAGATAGGTTGAATGAAAAAACCATTTTTGAAACTTTTTTTCATAGTATGTGTAGATTGAGAAATTTTTATTGAATGAATCAAATTATAATAATAACAATGACATTGCTTGCGCTACAAGGTACATCAATATGCTTCTTGACGTATTCACATAAGACTTTCTAGGATTTTGAGGACTTCGAAGTCGAAAACTACTTCTAAATGTCAACAATTCCCACATACGAGGAAATGAATATTTTGTTTTTCACTGATTTTACATCATTCGGAAAAATCATCTTAAAATTGCAGGAGATTACTAACAAAATCATATCAATCAAGTAAACGTTACCGTCTTTGCCATTCCTTCATAAAAAATTTAAAAATAAATTAGAAGTGCTCGTCGTCTGGCGTGACGTGAGATGTAACCACGTTAATGAAAAACATTTTAAAAAGAGACGATGCATTCATATCATCCAAGATTGTGGGACGATTTTGTATTTTCGTGTCAAAGATGGCGGCTGACTGTGACTTCATGGAAACTGTTGCAACGAATGTGGTACTTCAAGTGGTTCAAATCATATACGTCGTGATTTGTACTGTTGCTCTACCTTTCATAATAGTTTCCATGATTCATACAGTCAAAGCTGTCGGTTTTCATTTTAACACGAAAACATTGCTGATTTCTCATCTATTTGCAATGTTTACGCATTGTCTTTCGAGGTTTGATTTGCGTTAATTTGAAAAGAACAATGAATAGGATGAATTGGGAAAGTATTGAAATATACGGAAAAAATCAGACTTATTAAAAATTGAGAGCTTATGAACAAATGTGAGTGCGAATACTAAAACTGTTCTTTTCTGTTTCTCAGTGAGTTTTTCTCGATTTGACAAATTTCAGAGCTATTTCATATTCCATCGATGTTTTCAATTACCACACTCATTGGACCTCAGCTTGTGAAATCATCCCAAACTTCTGGAGATGTTTTATTTTACGACTCTTGTACAACATTGGTGTCAATTTTTATGAATGGACGTCGTGCGTTCTTTTCATAGAGAGACTTCTCGCGACAATTTATAGAAAAACATATGAGAACCGATCCAAACTTATGGCAGTTCCACTGACTCTGATTCAATGCACTCTGACAGTGCTCATGCTGATGTGGTACTACTGGTTTTTCAATCCTTCCGATGTTCTTTATTTCTGCAAAATTACTAGTAAAGGGCATCCTGTATTCTCGTCTTTTTTCTTATCGTCGAAAAATCTGCTGATATTTGTTACTCAGTTTGGATTCAGATATTTGATAATGATCAATAAAGTTTGATTCATCTCTAATTTTCTTTATACATCAAGACTTGCAGAAATTCCGGAAAGTTGAATCGAATGCACCATTGTCCTGTCGCTTCCAAATTGAGGAGAACATCAGGACCAACAACATTCTCATGTATTTTGCTAATTACGATTGTTCCTTCATATTTTCCTACACAATTGCAAGAGTTATTTTGAACTTGTACGCAGTTACATACACACAAAATTTCGCGAGTACCGTCGAGTTTATTGCAATGACAGAGAGTGAGTTGAGAGAATCTGCAGATGTGATATTTTTTCAGGTTTATCCATGTGCCCAGTCTACTCAATAGTCGTCCCGTTCGTTATGTACTGGAAATTCAAGAGAACACGAAATCTTGTGACTAAAAAACTGACCGACACCCTGCAAGTTCCGCAGGATGCCTATTTCAATCAACTCAAGAACGCGTGGAACTGATTCATGAAAAAATTGTTGCTTTCCGTAATAAAGTGTTGATTTTTCGAAACGTTTTGGTTGTTTTTCGAAAAAAAAACCTCTAGTTATTCAAATATGGTATTACCACATTCGCGCATGAAAAGATGTTGACAATGATGACGATAACATCTAGGCTACGCGTTTTTAGTGTTGTACTTGATGTAAGAGTTACCCTCGTTAATTATAAGTACCATAGATTCTGACGGCACACAGCTGTTATCAAAGTCTGTTTTACTCGGTTCTGTTTTAAAGATGGTAGCTGATTGTGAGAAAATGAAATCTGTCGCAACTGATCTACCGCTTCAAGTCATGCAGTCAGCTTACATTATCATTTGCATTGTTGCTCTGTTCATGTTATTGTGGTTTTATCAGTACTTCAATTCCTCAGATGTTCTTTATTTCTGTAAAGTCAGCAGTAATAGCCACCCCTTACTAACTATGTTTTTCTTGTCGTTAAAAAAATTTTGTTTCATTCATCACTCAGTTTGGATTCCAGTATTTGATTACAATCAATAAGGTTTGTTCGATATCCATATATTTCGTCGATTTCAGAATTCGAAAAGTTGAAGCTGGTGCTTCACTTTCTTGTTGGTTCCAGATTGAAGAGAATATAATAAGTAACATTATCCTCATGCATTTTGCACACTATGACTTTTATTTTATATTTTGTATAGGTAAAATATGGGTAGGATTTTTCTGAATGTTTACGCAGTACTAATTAACAAAGTAACAAAATTAACAAGAATGAATGATTGTAGGTTTTGTAATGTGCCCAATTTACTCTATTTTCATTCCATTCATGATTTATCGGAAATATAAGAAAGCACGGAGCCACGTGGGGCAAAAACTGACAAACACAATGCAAATTTCACCAGATGCATATATTAAACACTTCAACAAGGCTTGGAACTGATTTACTGTGAAAATTTGAATGTTTCTCTAAAGCTTAACTCCTGATTATTCACTCCATAAACCTGTGTATGTTACATCGAAAACAATTTTTTATACCTCAGTGTGCAACGAATTATCTGTAAAAATTGATATTTATTTGCTATTTACATGTACACAGTACTCAGTTGTCATATTCGAACAACAATTTTCTCATTCCGCCTTGCTTCTATCGTTTCCATAAGTTTCCTACCAGTATTAGAAAGCCATGAGAAGAAGAAATACCCGCCAAATATGATGATTGCTGTGTACAGAAAATTAAAGAATAGTGACTTTGACCAACCTCCAATCAAAATTAGAATCCAAGACGGTTTTGAAAAAAGAAAACCAATCAGAGAAACAACTTCTAGAATATAAATGAGGAATGCGACTACCTGAAATTTCATTAATTTAAGATTTTGGTAGACGCTACCTGACGATGCAAATGGGATCCAAGGAACGACCCAATCGGGGCCAAGATGGATGCTACTGGTATCGTACAGGCAAAGTATCTGAGTCAATTATGATAATAATTCAACCTTAAACCAACTTCCAGGCTATTTCATGTACATCTCCCATAATGACAGCTCTGTAATAGAATCCGAATACAGAAATGACTCCTTTTAGAATGATGGTTGTAGGTGTTACAACTTTTTCAGAAACTCGGAAGAGTAACGTGGACACTGCGAAAATACAAATGTCAATGCCACTACCAGCAAAAGCGTCGAAGATTCCTGAAAATGATTTTTGTTTGTTCAGTCAATTTTTTGAATGTACCTCCAAGAGCTCCAACAAAAAACAATACAACACCTTTCCATACACAGAATTCTGGTATTTCTGTGAATGTTGGTCGTTTTTTCTGGGCATTGAGAATTGCCAAAGCAAACGCAAATGAAGTCCAAATAGAGACGAATAACATTTTCTTCTGTGGTCCTGTGAATAGAGGGTCAATCTGTAATTTTCATGATTTTGATAAAAATCGATATTTAACGAAGAATCAAGGATCTTTTCTCATTTTTCGTTAATGACACTTCAAATTGAGATTTTAAGAATTAATTGGGTACTAAACTAAGAATTACTATTCACCAAAATTAATATTATTCTAATCAATGAAGAGTTACATTTTTTGTTTGAAATACAGAAAATATTTGTCTTTTTCTCATTTTAAACTTCTTTTTCTGTTAATAATGCACAAACTAACTTTTTCTGTTTGGCAGTGCTTTGTATATGATCGAAAAAGAACTAGTGACAACATGTGCATCACACGCCGGATTATTTTTGTGTTTTGATCGATCCGACTTGGTAACGTGAACTTACAAAATGAACACCAATAATAAATCCAGGCACACCGCCAACAATTCCAAGAAAAACTGCTCTTTCTTCAAACGTGATTCTCATGAGCAGTGTGCAGACAAGGGCAGATGTCATTCCTGAACGAGAAGCTTGCACCCGGTATTTTTTGACCTACCGATAGATTGTATCATCAACGAAAAGTCTCGAGCAATTTCTGGAGCCAAGTGGAGTGCAAGAGTCATAACAGGAAATGCTACAGCTCCAGCACCTTCAGATGTCATACCTGAAAAAAAGTTGCTGTAAGCGTTCACAATGAGTGGACAGACTTTGAAAAGTTTGATAATTGGAGTTGAAAACTCGTCTCACTAACTGAAACGCAAATTTTTATATCAATACGAAACTATATGTGAAATATTTTTTGAAGAAACTAATTTCAATCCAAGAGAAAGCCATTTTCTATCAAAACATTCTATGATGTGGATAAACTGACCTGCGATGATCGATCCTATCAGCATCACCGTCGGCATTGCCCAGTACTCTGCGTACCATGGGAAAAAATTGTACTTGATAGCTACCGACCACCACACAGTCTGAAATCATGAGCAAGATCTTTAATTAATTTGCACCCCGTTTTTCCATCTGTCTACGTTGTGACTCACTCTGTGAGAAACATAATTTTCGTCTCAATTCCATAAAATGTGTTTAGCGCGTGCTTTCATGACTGATAACTGAATTACACTCTCGATTACCTGAGTTAATAACAGTGGAACCAAAACTGCCAGAAACTTCCTGTACTTGATGGTTATGAGCTGGTAGAATGTCGGGTTTTCCGGCAACTGCTCAACTTTTTGTTTTTGCTCTTCATCAATGTATTGACCTAAAAAAACTGTGAACTGTGGAATGTACTAGGAAGTTCACCTTCTAATAAGTACTTCTTGCACCAACTATTCAGCTTCCCTGAACAATTGACTTCCACTGGGTCAGCAACAGTCATCTCGTAGTTGGATTAGTGTGTAGAATGAAAAAAAAGTGACACAAACCTAAAATGTTCTTCTGTTTGTCATATCTGGTTTGGACATTACACAGTTGAGAGACCCGATTAATCCAATGAAAGATGAAAGTTGACCATAACACCGTTTCCCTTTTACAACTTGATTAAGTAACACTGGTTATAATTAGAAAATAACATTTTATTGGAGATGTTGAATAACAATCTAATCAGATATGTTTTGTAATGATGTATCTCAGACAATCGAGCCAAAAATTTTTAGACAATGTTTCTAGTATAAGAAACCTTCTGCAAGAAGAAAAAAGAAATGGAACTAATAACGAAACCATTTTCTTTGTTCTGTTTAGTTGATGTTTCCTATTATGTCCATAGACTCAAATTTTGTTTTTTGCTATTTCTATTTCTAAGAATGTGAATTGATTGGTTGAATTTTTTAGGTTACTCGGAATTATAATAATGGTTTCTCTGAAAACTACAAAAAACTCTAAAATGAAAAGATCATCATATCATCAATAAAAATACAGAAGAAGAACTTTTTACAGTAATTCTTTCAATGCATTAATGTGTGAGATCTGTTCACTTTTGTATCAAGTTTTTCATGCGTTAAATTACACGCTGAGTTGAGAAAATATCGCAGGTTTCGAGTAATTCCCTATCTTCGTTGTGAAAAGTATGACGAAAAAGTTATACGGTCCAGCAATTATGAAAGTAATATGAGAGGTACACAGGTCTTGTTTTCTTCTCGAGTGTTTTGCTGTGTAGTCGAGAGTAGTTCTAGTTCACTTTCTCAGAGTCGTAGGGGGAGGGGTCTTATAGAAATCTGCCTGTGAACTTTATACTCTTAATTGAATTATCATCATTATACAGTTTTTTTCAATTTCTCATTGACAAATGATCCGAACACACTCAAAATGAAACTCTGTTTTGAAAACGTGACTCGTTTTGTGATTATGTTAATGGTATGAGTCGGATTATGCGCTAAGGAAGTTATATGAAATAGAATTTGGATTTTTCTAGAAAAATGAATTTCTGGTGAAAATAAATAATCTTCTGAGAGTATTCATTTTTTCGAGAACGACGAGGAAAAAAGGAACTGTCACGTTTCTAACAAACCTAGATTTTATGAATTCTGGTACAGTTTCACCACATTCTGAGAATGATGTTCACGTTAAATTAACTTCTAGTGAGCATGGGTTTTAGTGCCAATACAGTACATTCTCATCGAACACCATCTCCCGGGATAAGTTGTTTTTATATTTCACTTATGTATTGATTCTGGATGAGATAGAGATGAAATTCTGCTATTTACAGGAGTAACATGATGAATATGCTTTGTCGTATCACATTTCTGCAAAAAAATGTCACGAGACTTTTTCTTCAAGAATGTGACGATATTTCCACCAGACAGATGCCAAAACCCATTGGTCTCACGAAAAGTGAGAATTCACTCAATTAGTCATGTCTGTGAGCAAAACGCCTTCAGTGCGCCTAGACGCAAGTTGATCTTATGGAAACTCATTTGTGACACGTCAACATGTTGATATCATTAGTACGAACTTAAGGGTTTGACATTACTATTCTACTTCCGTGTTTGATTAGAATCATCTGAATGTGCACACGAAACGTGTTTCAGTATTTTCATAAAGTTCCGAATTTTTGAATAATTTGAATTGTTCACTATTTCAGAAATTAATAACAGATCAACTTCATTACTTTTTATTGTAGAACAAAGAATGAGCTTATTCATTTTCTCAGAAAAATAGCTTTTTCCTCAATCACTAGCAGGTGTAACTAAATACAGAGTTTCTAAAAACGTTCATACGTAGAACCCCTCATCACATTCTCTCATCACATATGAATCCCAGAGTTTTGTTCAGAATGAACTCCTCATCTTGTGAGCCTATGTTGATGTACGCCGGGAGCTACTTTTTTCAAGCCGTACTGCTTTTATACTCTGTCATATGCGTGATTGCCTTACCTCTGGCTGTGATATCCATCGTCACTATCATTAAAGCTCCAGGATTCCATTTCAATACGAAAACATTGCTGGTCCTTCATTTCGGAGCCATGTTCCTCCACTGTTTCAGCAGGTTTTGAGTCAGTTTGAATGAGCTTTTGATTATTTCTACAGAGCGATATCATACATACTAGATCTCATAAACTACAATAGTAATTGGACAGACCCATGTGATATTGTTCCGATGTATGAGCGATGTATGATAACTCGATTTGGCTTCAATCTTGGCTATGCCTATTTTGAATGGACCACTTTCATTCTATTTATCGAGCGGTTCATAGCGACTGTTTATCGTGACACGTATGAGAATAACTTCAAATGGTTAGCAGTTTTTCTGCCCATCGGTCAAACTGGCCTTACAATATTCACTCTTGCATGTTGGTATTGGTATTTTGACCCAGACATTATTCAATACTTCTGCAAATCGACGGCGAAAGGGAAAACCACCATGATCACATATGTGAATACTATAGTTCTAATTGCTCTTTTCGGGTCACAAAAAGGCTTCAAGCAACTTATTTCGAAGAACGAAGTGCCGATTGTTCACTTGCAGTGTTTAATAGAGTTTCAGGAACTACGACGAATCGAAGCTACCGCAACGTTGTCTAGTAGATTTCAACTAGAGGAGAATATAAAGTATTAACCTAATGAAGATATTGTTCAACAAACGAATTTCAGGTCAAATCATCTTCTCAGATTCTTCGCATTTTATGATTTTGTGCTTCTATGCATTTATAATTTTGTATCCATTGGAATATACTTTTTTACAGTCAGTTTGAGTCCTATAACGTTTACTGCGCTCACTGAACGTAATTTTGTTATTTTTTCCACAATTTATTAAAGATTTCAGTTTTCCTGCTCTGTCCAATCTACTCAGTGATCATTCCGTGTATTGTTTATTGGAAATATCGCCGGGGAAGAAAAATCACAAATGAAAAACTCAACTCTTCAATCAACATTTCGAATGATAACTACTTTACTCAATTACAAAGTGCCTGGAGTTAACATTTTCACGAATTCTGATGCAAACATTTTTCTTGTTTATTGTTCATAACCTGAAATAAAATTCAAAAAAATTGTTATGAAGCACTCAATTTGTTTACCACAACTCAAGTCTGATTCATAGGTAATTATTTTGAACTAACTTTTTTTCCCATTTTTTCACGGAATTTGCAGTACGTTATTGGACAAAATACCTTTTTTTAAAAAATTAATTTCAATTTTATACGCTGGAACTTTGAGTTGAATGAAACACATTTTTCTTGTACTTCATATATTTTTCATCGAAAATTGATTTTTTCGTGAATATTAATCTTTATCAAGTTACAAGATACTTGCTCTGTGAATGAAATGCATGGTTTTATTTCCTCTCTCTCTCTCTTCCTTTCTCCATCATCTCTCCCATCTCCCATGGGAATGAGTTTCCGAATCGCCAAATTCATCATTAGTCTCAAAACCTCAAATTTACGGAAACTGGCAGACATTTTTTTTTAGCATAGTCAACGCACTACTCCAATTTTCAAAATTTGGTGTTGCTTGTAAAGCGTTGATTGATTTCATAATTTGATCGTTCATTATCGAAAAATCTGAAAATTTAGATTTCTAATCTCTCAACGCTCTTAAGTAAAGTACTCGAAATTCCGAACACTATGTTCAGAAAGAGTCGTAAAAAACTCATTTTGCGAAAAAACTCTCTCTCTCTCTCTCTCTCTCTCTCTCTCTCTCTCTCTCTCTTTCTCTCTCTCTCTCTTTCTCTCCTTCTCTCCGTCTCTCTTTCTCTCTCTCTCTCTCTTTCTCTCCTTCTCTCCGTCTCTCTTTCTCTCTCTCTCTCTCTTTCTCTCCTTCTCTCCGTCTCTCTTTCTTTCTCTCTCTCTCTCTTTCTCTCCTTCTCTCCGTCTCTCTTTCTCTCTCTCTCTCCCCCCTCTCTCTCTTCCTCTCCCTCTTCCTCTCTCTCTCTCTCTCTCTCTCTCTCTCTCTCTCTCTCTCTCTCTCTCTCTCTCTCTTTCTCTCTCTCTCCTTCTTTCTCCCTCTCTCTCTCTCTCTTTATAAATTAGTGGTTTCCTCACTTTTGACGAAACCGTTCAACGTTAAATTGACGTTTTTTCCAATCTTAACACAACCGTAAAACGTTAAATCAGTTAAATTTTTAATTTCGTTAAATTTCATGAACAGCCCTGCTTAACATCTCCCATGGGAATAGTTTTTTGACGTTCTGAAAATTGCAACATTCATCATAAGTCTCAAAACCTTCAATTTGTAGAAACAAACTAGCATTTTCATTCAGGTAATTATTGCCCTTTCACATTCCGCTGAAGTTAGTGTTGTCTAAAAATATCATTGTCTGATCTTATAAATTGACCTTTTCGTTATTCTAGAATTCGGAAAACTCAAAATTCTGAAGGCTGAATGTTCTAAGCGAATGTACTCGAAATTTCAAACTCTATTTTCATTTTGAAGCATGAGCACGTGAATTAGCAAAATATTTCACAAAAATCTCAAAGTGGCTCCCCCTTTTTCACTTATGCGTTTTTTTCGAAATTCAAATTTTGATGAATATTTTCGTTCTTGATCTAACAAACCGTTGGGGGCTGGATTGATTAGTCATAGGTATTAATCATTGTGTAACTTCTGCAGTGGTGATCGGAGAGTTAGGAGTTACCCATGGGAGTTGTGTTCAGGCAACTGTTAAAAATAACTCTGCCGGCTTTCCAGGGAAAAATTAAATGTCATCATGATTCAGCCCGTTTCATCATTTCAAAACTTCTCACATGAAATCCTTCTAGGTAAAAAGAGTAAGAAAATATCTTCGCAAAACCATGCAATGTTTCGACCTCCAATGTAATTTTTATATCAACGAACAAGTTTTTCTAAGCAATTGAAATACCACGTTAGTTAACTTCCTCGAACTTTTGAAACAGCAGTGTTATTCCTCGTTTTTGCCAGACTACCAAAATCACATGAAAATGAGTGGGATCTCAAGAGATTTTCACGTAGTTGGAATAGTTTTCTGATAATGGAGTCAACAATACTTAATCACCACTGTCAATTTTCCAACAACGCAAATGTTATTGCTCGAAACGTTTTTCATTTCAGCCAGTTGAGTGGTCAATAGTTGACCAGTCTTGAGAGCACATCTTGCAAATTTCTACTAATTCGATTAACATTTGGCTGACTTTTTTTTAGGTCTTACCTTTTCTAATTAGAGCTTCTCTGGGGGTTTTAATACCTTATTTACCGTTTCACCTCACAACTTCCTTGTAGTCACTTCTATTTGTACTACAGAAATCATTGAAAATTTGACAGGTATCCACTTTTTTATAAGTCTTTCAACCTTTGCTTCCCAACAACGGAAATGAATGATGAAAAGTGTGAAATTATGCGTGAACTGGCAACCAGCCCAGCCATTCACGGGCTCCTGATATTCTATCTCTTGGCCAGTATCATTGCTCTTCCTGTGATCATTATGTCCATCTATGGTGTTGTGAAGGCAATTGGATTCCACTTCAACACAAAGTCTTTGTTTATCCTTCATTTAACCGCAATGTTTGTTCATTGCGCTTCGAGGTAATTGGAAAAATATCAAACCATTCATAAGTTCGGCATGAAGATACAATGGAATAGATACATGAAATGAGTGTTACGATTCTTTGAAAAATTGAGAGATTTAACGGTGCTCCCAAGTACTGATTTTCAACAGAAATTGTCTGACTATGAGATCAAAACAACAATCTTTTTGTTTCACGGAACTATGTATGAATTGTATATATATATATTCAAATTGGTAATAACAGCTTATTTATCAAATAAAAATGTGGTACACCGCAATGCTAACCTGTTTTCAAAGCTGTTCCGTTAAAAAATGTGCAGCGATTTTTCGCAAAAACTTGGGAAAGCTTTGTCAAAAGATGTATTGTGTTTGGCTGTATTTCAGGAAGGTTTCCATCAAGTAATGTCAAAAAAATTCGTAAATGCAAAACAATAAAAAATGATAATCATTATGGGAACTGTCGTTGTTTTTTTAGTAAACTCAGTTTAAAATTTCTAGGGTTAGTTGGTGGTGGAAACGGCCACGATCCGAAAGGGCTTTGGAAATAATGGACTGGTTATATTAGGGTTGAGAGAAGAGAACCTGGGTCTACGTTGGGATCAAATAATTTTTGGATAGTAAGTTAATTTCAACAAGATTTCGGAAAATTTGAGGACTTTGAGGAAATTTCAAACCCTGACCGCTGCAAGAGGGATAAGACTATTAGGTTGAAGTTCGAAGTTTAAACGATTGTCAACCAAAATTGCAAAATAACAAACTCGAGTAACTTGATCTAATACCAAAATAATACCGAGTTCAGAGCTGTTGCGTATACTATCGATCTCATCAACTACTATAGCAATTGGACTAATCCGTGTGACATTGTTCCTAGTACCTGGAGATGCTTTTTCACTCGAATTTTCTTCAATGCGGGATACGCTTATTTTGAATGGACTTCTTTCGTTCTCTGCGTCGAGAGATTCATTGCCACTTTATACAGAAGCAACTACGAGAACAGCTGTAGAATTGTCTCACTCGGACTCGGTTTTCTACAGTTTTCGCTAACAGGCATGACACTCATGTGCTGGTATTGGTATTTCCATGAACAGGACGTCCACTACTTCTGTAGATCTGCATCTCGGAATAATCCTACTTTGATCATGGTTTTGAACGTCTTGGTCATTATTGCACTTGCCTTCTCACAATTTGGTTTCAAGATACTGGCTTCAAAAAACAAGGTTTTTTCGAGAAGTTCAAAAACTTTTTTTCAAATAAAGAAAATTCTGTTAAAAATCAGTTTCAGGCTCTACGAAAACAGGAAGCGGAAGCATCTCTGTCAAAGCGTTACCAGTTGGAAGAGAATATTAGGTATATTTCAATGATTTGGGAGATATCAAACTTTATTTACAGGTCGAACCAGATTCTGGAGCTCTTTGCCATTTACGACTTTTGGCTTCTATGCGTGTACAATTTCTCATCTATCATAGTGTACTTATTCCCAGTTCAATTGACCAGTGTACAATATATCGTTTCGACTGAAGGTAAGAAAAAATGGGAGAAATGAGAAAGTCAACCATAAGCTTCAGTTTTTCTGATCTGCCCTATATACTCAATTCTGGTCCCGTACGTCGTCTGGAGAAAATATCGAGAACGTAGAAGAATCACCAACACCGGACTTCAGAACGCAATCAATGTTTCGAACGATCAATACTTTGCACAATTTCGGTCTGCTTGGGAATAAATATTTAGAAACATCCGTGTTCTCACAAGTTGAATGAGTCATCAAGCCAAACAAAAAATAGAAGATAAAAGACTCCAACTCTTTCAGCTCTTCTTCTGCGAATGAAAGTTGGTCATTGAAAACTTTTGTTCATTTGAACACAGAAAGATCGACTCCGTATTCTAACATGGTAAATATATGAAAGCCCGGAGAATCTGTGAGGTCTGAGTAGTGTCATAGGTTTTCAAATATGATGAAGAGGATGGAACTGCTCTCAGAAGTTGCTTCACCGACCTCGTTCAGGAGTTATGACCAAAAATAGAATTCACACGCAATTTTCAAAAAAGTGGGATCTGTAATGTTGAAGAATTCTGTCGTGAAAAGGAGCAAATGAGTGAACATGGATTTGACGCAGAAATTTGTGTCTTCCGTGGTAGAGTGGTCGAAGCTCACGCCTTTTTTTTCACGGCAAAGTTCGATTCTCACGTAATACACGTTCTCGCCCGAGAAGTACTACAACGATTCATCACTTGTGATCAAGGCTCATATTATGAACCCTTGTGTAACTCTTTCCGATTTTGGACCCCAAAATTTTTGTCTCAGAATTGACTGAAAACGTAGGAATTGATAGATTCAATCATTCTGAATCGTTTGGAATAGGTCTCGCCTCTGGAAATTTGCTAGAAGTCGAGTTACAGAAGGTGAAAGTTGGACGATTTTTAACGTTCATTTCAGATGCATGTAACTTCGGAATCGAGCTTCAGAATCCAGGCAGACTAAGTTTTCCGTGCATCTCAAACCTTTAAAGTTCAATAGAATGCAAAATCTCAACAGTTTTTCTTACCCAACATCACAGATCCCCTTTTTTGAACATGGCATATGAATTATATTTTTGGCCATAACTCCTGAACGAGATCGGTGAAGCAACTTCTGAGAGCAGTTCCATCGTCTTCATCATATTTGAAAACATAAGAGACCACTCAGACCTTATAGATTCTCCGGGCTTCCATATACTTCCCATGTAAGCTATTTTCGGATGAATACATCAAACAAGAGTGATTAAACATGAATCATATCTTCAAATTATTGTTTTGAGCCATTATTGAGACGTCCAACTCAGCAAAATCATCCTGGACTATATTTTTTTCAGAAAATTAATTGTGTATTCAAACTGAACAGTCGTGAAGGATTGTCTCTGAGACAACTTTCAAATTGAAACAGAGTTTCTAACTGAATACTTTCCCTGACTATGCCAATTCGTTTCCACTCTCACTGACTTTTTTCTTGAAAGAGTTCAGACAAAACTGATTAACTTTTGTCGTTCTTTCTGAAAAAAACCAGCAATAACTGACAGCAGAAAAATGTCAATGACCTTCAGAAAAATGGAATTATAGACAAAAATGTTTGTAATAAGATAAAAAATTGATTTGTAAAAATAGCAAAGTGCATCAACTTGCACATCACAACAGATAATGTCTTTTTAAAATTAACATACATACCGACAAATTTCAATTTTCTTCAGTTTAGTGTTCAACCAGAGAAAAAGCGAAAACAATAATAAAATAAGACCGCCGCGTAAACACTGCATCACAAAATTGTCAACGCAGCGCACTTGCTATGCTTCATTTTGAAGCCCACCAGAAGTGTAAACAGACTGAAAAGTGGTTTTATTTTCGTTCTCAATTACTGTGAGAGCAACTATAAGAGAGAAGTATATTTTGTTTGCAGATACAGATCGTATTTAGTACCTCAAAACTCACTCATAATGTTATTATGTTTCATAGTGAATCTTGGTATATTATTGTGAATACTTACTCACTTCAGATACTTCAGACATCCATTGTTTGGGTTGTCATGTGACGTCGTGGATCAGAAACTTTTAGGTTGAACGGTCCTTTTCCAACGTAGACCACGGAGTCATTTTCACCAGAGTACCAGCACGTCTTCTCTGACCAGTCATGGAACGAATGTGAAGAAATATCATTGCATTCAGGCATTGTAGAATTTTGTAATTTACGAAAATTTCAAATAAAATGTAAGTTTCAATTGTAAAATAAATTTTCAAATCTCTCAAATTTCTAAAATCACTTTTTTTTATTTCACTCTGGTTCACCATGATGAAGAACACTTTCACATTACAACAGATCATGTTTTTTTTTAAAATTAACATACATACCAACAAATTTCATTTTTCAGTTTAGTGACAAACCAGAGAAAAAGCGAAAACAATAATAAAATAAGACCGCCGCGTAAACACTGCATCACAAAATTGTCAACGCAGCGCACTTGCTATGCTTCATTTTGAAGCCCACCAGAAGTGTAAACAGACTGAAAAGTGGTTTTATTTTCGTTCTCAATTACTGTGAGAGCAACTATAAGAGAGAAGTATATTTTGTTTGCAGATACAGATCGTATTTAGTACCTCAAAACTCACTCATAATGTTATTATGTTTCATAGTGAATCTTGGTATATTATTGTGAATACTTACTCACTTCAGATACTTCAGACATCCATTGTTTGGGTTGTCATGTGACGTCGTGGATCAGAAACTTTTAGGTTGAACGGTCCTTTTCCAACGTAGACCACGGAGTCATTTTCACCAGAGTACCAGCACGTCTTCTCTGACCAGTCATGGAACGAATGTGAAGAAATATCATTGCATTCAGGCATTGTAGAATTTTGTAATTTACGAAAATTTCAAATAAAATGTAAGTTTCAATTGTAAAATAAATTTTCAAATCTCTCAAATTTCTAAAATCACTTTTTTTTATTTCACTCTGGTTCACCATGATGAAGAACACTTTCACATTACAACAGATCATGTTTTTTTTTAAAATTAACATACATACCAACAAATTTCATTTTTCAGTTTAGTGACAAACCAGAGAAAAAGCGAAAACAATAATAAAATAAGACCGCCGCGTAAATACTGCATCACAAAATTGTCAACGCAGCGCACTTGCTATGCTTCATTTTAGAGCCCACCAGAAGTGTAAAGAGACTGAAAAGAGGTTTTATTTTCGTTCTCAATTACTGTAAAAGAAAATATAAGAGAGAAGTATATTTTTTACAGATACATATTGTATGTAGTACCTCAAAACTCACTTATTATGTTTTGTTTCATAGTGAAACTTAGTATATTATTGTGAATACTTACTTACTGTCAGATACTTCAGGAATCCATTGTTCGCGTTGTATTGTGACGTCGTGGATCAGAAACTTCCAGGTTAAACGGTTCTTTGCCAACGTAGACCACGGAGTCTTTTTCACCAGAGTACCAGCACGTCTTTTCTGACCAGACATGGAACGGAAGTGAAGAAATTCGTTTCTTGCTTTGAAAAGGTCATCGCTCCATCTCATGTTCATAGAAGGTCTACCTGCTTTCCTTTTCTGACCCAAGGGTGTCCACTCAGTAACTTTTCTTGACCATCGGGTAGGCGGTTGTCAAGCAACGTGGCCTGACTGTGCAAGCTTCTGTTCATGCTCCAGGATAACAAAATCTTCAGAGTCGACGTCTGCATCTTCACATATCTTGTTCATCGTGCGTTGTAGTCTTTCAATCTCTGACTGAAGCAGTTGCCAGGTTTCTGTTGCGTAGAGCGAAGCCGGGATGACGCATTGGTTGAGCAGTTCTTTTCTTTCGATCTTGTTACCAGTAAGCTTGATTGCTTTCTTGATATTGCTGTAGGCGGCCCATCCTACCCGGATCCGTCTTAATGTCTCAGGGTACAGTTGAATCTCGTCTTTCTTCGTTTTAGCCTTCTTGAATGGGATCTTGTGCTTCAGGATCTTTCCGAGGTAACATGTTTCTTTGACTACAGCGATGTCGTAACCACATTTTATGAAATTTTTAAAACTTACTTTAATTCCTCTATTGGAATTTTGTTTTTCACTCGTTTCTTTCCTTCCGTCTGGTAGAAAATTGTTCTCGAGCAAGAATCGACACTAATTGGTTATAAAACCAGCACAGAAAGAGCAATAAATTTTTCCTGACTTGTTCCGAGTTATGCAAGCAGGGGCCAGTGCATTTTTAAGCTCTCACAACATTGACGTCAAAGAACACAGTTCAAAGCTTTTTTAGCAGTAATTTTTTACAACCTCTGAACTAGTTGAACATTTTTCATTGGTTGACTTGCTCCAATACTCTAGGAATCATTTTGCAAATCGTTCTCTACGGTCACTTCGTCACCACAAAAAATGAAAAGGCAGAGAGATTGTTATTCTCAAATTTTCTCACGTTCACTGTTGTGTCAGCATATTTTTTTCATTTTCTAGGTAGGAATTATTACCAGAAAACGAATTTTGCTCATGTTTAATGTTGCTCTATTTTAGAATATAGAGACTTTCTATGGAATCTCCTTGTGATTCAAGTATCGCGTTTTCCGTGGCATCGAGTTGGTATCTCAGGGGTCTTCTGATGTTTTACACGGTTTTATGCGTAATTTCTGTTCCTATCATCGTTGTCTCTATCTATGCAATAATTTTTGTTCCTGGCTTTCATTTCAATACAAAGACATTATTAGTGTTACACCTTCTAGCAATGCTTTTACATTGTTCTTCGAGGTAAGGAATTGCAAGACTGAGAAAGAGAGAGAGAGAGAGAGAGAGAGAGAGAGAGAGAGAGAGAGAGAGAGAGAGAGAGAGAGAGAGAGAAAGAGAGAGAGAGAAAGAGAGAGAGAGAGAGAGAGAAAGAGAGAAAGAGAGAAGAGAGAGAGAGAGAGAGAGAGAGAGAGAGAGAGAGAGAGAGAGAGAGAGAGGGAGAAAGAGAGAAAGAGAAAGAGAGAAAGAGAGAAAAAGAGAAAGAGAGAAAGAGAGAAAGAGAGAAAGAGAAAGAGAGAGAGAGAGAGAGAGAGAGAGAGAGAGAGAGAGAGAGAGAGAAAGAGAGAGAGAGAGAGAAAGAGAGAAAGAGAGAAAAAGAGAAAGAGAGAAAGAGAGAGAGAAAGAGAGAGAGAAAGAGAGAGAGAGAGAGAGAGAGAGAGAGAGAGAGAGAGAGAGAGAGAGATAAATATTCAGAATGTTCACCTACACCATGGATATTATTAACTACTCTAGTGATTGGACTGATCCTTGTGAAGTACTACCCAATCAGATGAGATGCTTCATATTCAGATTTTTTCTCAACATTGGTTACGCATATTTTGAATGGACATCCTTTGTTCTTTTCATCGAACGCCAAATAGCGACACTGCTCAGAAACAAATACGAGAACAATTACAAAAGTATCTCAATTCTGCTCGCTCTCCTTCAGACTCTCCTAACTTCTCTGACACTCGGATGCTGGTATTGGTATTATCATCTTGACGATCGACAGTACTTCTGCAAAACGACCTCCAAAGGAAACCCAATTGTTATTGTTGTAACAAGCTCTGCTATTCTTATCGCTTTGTTTGGTTCTCAGTATGGTTTTAGACATCTGATCGTCAAAAATAGGGTTTTGCTGTGTTTTGATTGTGTTGCGAAGAAATTCAGTTTCAGAAAATTCGTAAAAACGAAGCAGAAGCAACGTTGTCGGTTAGATTCCAACTTGAAGAGAACATCAGGTAAATTGAATTATTATATTTTTAACTTTTTCTCTAGATCAAACGGAATTCTTGAGTATTTTGCCACTCTGGACTTTTATTTTCTCTGTCTTTACAACATTTGTGGTATCGGGTTGTATATTTACGCAGTTTCAATAGAAACTGTCAATTTTATCATTCTTACCGAAGGTAGTTTCTTGTACATATAAGCACTGGTGAAAATTTTTTTCAGCACTTCTACTTTGTCCCATCTATGCTATTGTCCTGCCATTATTTGTGTATCGTAAATACACGAAAAGCCAAAAACTTGTAAACAAGAATCTGAAGTCTGCCATACATGTACCGAAAGATGTTCATTTCAAGATGTCCAGTGAGGCTTGGAAATAAATATTACTTGTGAAATTTGTTGCTGTTGAAAATAAATGAAAATTATTGCCGTTGTTTGCTACTTTTATGAATGATCAAATTTTAGATTTTTCAGTTTAATGAACCTCTCAAAACTTTGCTTTCAGTCCTGTTGCAAGTACTTTCAGAAAAATCATATTTTCGAGTTGAACAAGATAAATTTTGTAGGTATTCATTTGATGTCAAACAAAATACTTCTTTTCCATTCAAGTATTTTTGAAAACTAAGTGATTGTTTCACCACATGAGTTCATCCCTTGTGAACAGAGTTGAAGTTCTAAACATCTACTATCATAAGCATTGGCGTTTCAAGAAGATCACTACATTATTTGCTCATTAACACTACCTTACGTGACATCGAGAAGGTCTTTGTGCTTGTACTCTCGCGGTAAGTACGAAGTACACAAATTTGATGTGAAAATGCCTCTTACTCTTGCGAGAAAAACTCAATCAATGAATTTCTAAATGGTAGTTTTAGAGAATGATATACAAGAATCTTTCCCAATTCTATTAAAAGTTTTCTTACTCCAGATTCTACAGAAACAACCAGAATGAAAATACATGGTCATGAAATGGATCAGTTTTTCTAGAAGCACGATGATTTGAACTCAGTGTCAACTGAGAAAAGCTATAGAAAAAATGAGCTTCAGAAGATTGGGAAGAGATAAAAGTATGCCACTTGCACTACACCACGCTGCGTACGATGTTTTCTAGAACTCTTTGTATCAGGTCTAGCGAAAAGAAGAAAATGATGTACGACTTCAGTTTTCTCTAGCTCACTCTTCAACTTTTTCAAATGATTGACGCCGGAATGATTGTTTCCATGAAAAAGTGACGATACCTTAGAACAAAACGATTGATCACTCAGATTTATTGAACACAATTCTCTATACCAATAATCATTGTACTTTTCACGCTGGGCATGGTTTGAACGAAAGATCGGTGGGATTGAAGATCATAAAAGGGAGTGCAGAGCAATGAAAGTTAACAGGTTTATTAGCCAAAGTGGTTAGACGATGCACTAACAAAGTAGAACAATTTGTAAAATAGCATGATGGTGAGCAGCTTTTCAGTTCTCCTTTTTCACAGTGACGCGAGTGAAGTTGGCGGGGTCATTGCAGAGATCAACGTTGCAGATGCAACGGAACATGTACTCGGTCTTGAGCCCCTTTGGCGCAAACGTGAACTTCTGTGAATTCGAAATTGTTTGTTGTTCATCTCCTTTTCCTCACCTCCAAGAGACAGACAGTCACAACCTGGTATTCGAGCTGGTAAGCGGGTTTGTAAACCTTATTGAATTGGAAGGCTGCTTCGTAGGCGTTCGTTGCGTCATCGTTAGGTGCTGTAACATTGGTTTCATGAAAGATGAAGTGAACCCAGAGAGAACTCACTTATTCCGAAGAAGGAGTAGCTCTCCGGGATGAAGACGCAGAACGTGAAGTTTCCTCTCTCTTCTCGTTTGGTGTACTTCTGAAATGTGAAACGTGGGCAAAGAATTTTAAATCGTTTCTCACGTCGACACCGTTGGTGTAGCACTTGAGTCCACTAGCCAGAGGTGCACAGAGCGCAAGAGAAATCAGGAAAGTCTTCGTAAAACCCATGTTTTTCTGAAACGTGATATCCTGAAGGAAAGAAATGGAAATTTGAAGATAATGGAAGATGAAGTGGTTCAGTCTTATGAACCGTGAGATAGAAGTTAGTTGATACCGTACCAGATTAGGTAAGACCCGCCTACCTAGCTGAAAGTAGAGAACGCACATGATCGTCGTGACGAATTTGAACTTTTATGTCCCTCTGCGAACACTCATTCTAATGGAGTTAACGAGAACCAAATTTAGTCAAGGCAGAAGCTTTTGCAGCCGCACGGAATTGCTTTGTCATTAGAGGGTCGGACAGAGCTCATGAACAACTTTGCACTTATACACTTATAATTTAAAAACTGTCGTTTTTTTGCCCAATTATATCCCTTATTCAATTAACTCCATGGTCTACGTTGGCAAACGACCGTTCAACCAGGAAGTTTCTGATCCAAGTTGTCACATGACAACGCGAACAATGGATCTCTGAAGTATCTAAAGTAAGTAATTCAGTTAAAGTCAAGAGCTTGGGTTGACGGTTTGTGTGGTATAGGGACGTCAAGACACGGCCTTAGAACTATGTTCAAGTGAACTTGTGCTAAAGAAAATCAAATTTGAGCGATTTGCAAGACTGATGCAACGAATGTGGAATGATACATACAGATTTGAGATTTCAATGCGCCTATTCATGCGCTAATTAGCGCTTGACACTGTCTGGTACGACAGTTGCACTGCGCAAACACTGCTCATGCAATCAGTGGCACTAATGGTCAGCATGTTCAAGATCAACATTAGCATGATGAAAGCTCAACGCTTCTTCGACTTGCAAAGTTGGGGATTGCATAGGGTAAAAGATGTCGTAAGTGAAAACTGCAATGACTTTCGTCTCAATGAATGAAATCTGGTAAAGACCGAGCATCTTTTGTAGTCTTAGAGGTCGTATGGGCGGCAACTGTCCCGCCCTTGCTTGAAAACTCAACTACCGCGGGCAGTTTTTCCTGAGTACAAGGCTCTTATAATAGGTCCAGACATGATAAGTTTCCGACAGGTCAATCTGGAACGCGTTCTTTTTTGACCAAAACTCAATCATCTGGGTTTTGCTTCTTGATTTGCCCGACTAGAGCGGGAAAAATCTCAGAGAAAGTGATGAATATGAAGCAGGTTGGACTGAGACTGTGCTTAGCTGCCACTCAACATCAACAGAGAACTGAGCAAGATTGTTTGAGAAGCTTTCTTGAGATGTGGCAGACTTTTCATTTTCTTCACATCGAAGCTGACTGAGACGCTTTTAACTTGCTTCAAACTACTTTCGAACTTCCCGGTCGGGTTAACTGTGAACAAGTAGTGAAAACACCGAGATTCGTAGAATCTACCCCAAACTCAGTATTTTTTTACTAGCACCAAAACTAGAAGCATATTAGTTCTACTTCATTAGCAGTCTTTTGATTTGTCGTTCATCCATAGTATGATTAGAAATCGGAAAATATTTCGAAAAGTGTGACGGATGCCATGAAGCGAGAAAACAGAACAATACTAATCAATGACGACGTTCTGGTGATTTTCTGTAAAATTATGAAAAGATGATGATATCAACGACTATGATTGTCGAAAACTGTACTAGCATCGAAACACGTTTGCATCATTGCTCGATTGGAGGAAGAGGACATGGAGTGTAAGAGAATCATATACGAACACGGTATCAATCGGCCCCGACAAAATGACTCATGAATTGCACTTGATCGTCGAATGTTATCAATCGGCTTGTAGATTCTTCATGGCGAGTCATATTTTTGGCTGTTTGAAGAGAAATTATGAAACCTTGAGAAATAGCAACAGGTATGAAACCTACTATGAACAAGTTTGCACTGTCATTATTTGAGTTTTCAATGTGGTGAAAAACTTTCCCAGTTTGCTTTAAAACGAAGAAGGGGAAAAACTGAAATGAAAACGCGAGTCACTTTGATAGAAAGTGTATAGTCGTTAGTCGTGGTCGTTAAAATCAAATTATGAGAAAAAGTGAGTACCATTAGTCAACGTTCCTAAATCTCAAGTGTACTTGGTAGGAATTCCTCAGCAGCAAAGTGGTCATTTTTGACTGTTACATGAAATAGTCTGCACAACTCAATAAAGTTTGAATAAAAAATTAGATAAACTCAAAACTATTTATAAGTTATGATTTTGGTGACGTTAGATATAACAGAAAACAATCTTGCAAACGGAAATCATGTCTGGTTCCTCTAAGTGCAGGAATCTGTGAGAAAATGTCACATTCGCGGGGAAAAACGAATTTCATATTGTTAAATCATTATCATCACTATTAATAATAATAACTTCATTCATTGAGAACAAGTTCATAAGCTTCATGACGACCAGCAATAGCCGCCACGAACACAGAAAAATGGGATTGGGAACCGTAGGAGAACCTTTTAAAAAGCTGCTCCGGTCAGGACAGTTGTGCGATTTTTTGCAAGAAAAAACGTTGGATAAAACTATTGCTTGATTACAGAATGGTATTTAACTTTTGTTTCTGATTCGATTACTGACTAACTTTTCTATTTCCGTCTGAGAGTCACCCTAAAACTCAGTTGGAAAAATGCGCAATAATCACAAATAAGAACGACAAGGCACTGATACAATACTGATTGCGCCTAACGTAAAAGCTCCCTGCGAAGCAAAAATATGCTTTTTTGATAACACGGTACTCCAGAACAAGAATGAAACATAAAAGTCACAATTCAAAATTTGAAACAATGTGTCTGAGCAATGAATCATTCAGAACACTTTGGAAACCAGACAGACAGAAGACCTCGTCGATAACGAAAAGCGTCTGCACGCGGGAGAAAGACGATAGATACAGAAAATGTTTTTGTATGACGCACGGGAAGAATTTCATCAGAATGAGTCAATCTGAGGAAATGTCCTCGGAAAGAACATCTACAACTTGTGATTCATTCCGTAATTTTCTAAAATTTCAAGAAACTGGTGTGTTTAGGAAGACTGTCTCCACAAAAACCAGAAGGAAATAGAGATTTGTGATTTAGCTGGTCGAAGTTTCGAGTCTAGAACTATCATCAGAATAGGAATCTCTCCGCAATCCTTCGAACAATCAATAAATTTGGATATTACCAAAATACTCCAGAAAAGAGAACCGATTGTCAACCTGAATGTTGAATGAAAATAATAACTTCATTCCCAAGAATAAGGTTCATGCGCGCCGTAGAAGACTAGCTATAGCGGCTATGAGCTCAAAAAAAACAATGGAATGTGGTAAACCGCAATGAGAACATGTTTTAAATACTGCTTCAGTCAGGACGGTGCAACGATTTTAGAACTATAAATACTTTTGCCCCATCTTCGAGAGAAAAGAACTGAATAGTACTTTTAGTAATATTTAGTCTTGTATACAGTGTTGACCACTTTCCGGCATTTTGCCCTAGGCAACCAATTTGGAGCACTTAGCTCCAATGTGTTATCGGGAGTGTGAACAGGTCCAATTCATTTTTGCACTAATAATGCTCTAGAAACTAAATACCGTTGATATGAAGTTCATAGGTCGTTGATATTTACAGCACATTAACGTCATAGGCCGTAGATATCAGCAGCCGATGAAGTTCATATCAACAGCCGATGAACTTCATAAACTGCTATCAACGACCTATGAACTTCATATCAACAGCCGATGAAGTTCATAGAGATTCTATCAACAGCCGATGAACTTCATAGAGATTCTATCAACAGCACATTTTTAAGTGAAAAAAATATTATTAAACAATGTGACCTCCCTTCATTGGGAGATGGTCACCGGAGACACCTCCGGTAGGCCGTGACAAAAATCTTAGAATCTACATCCTGTTCGATAGATCTGACTTCGCACTTGCTTGATGAAATGCATGATCTTTATGTATGTTATCGTGCGCCGACCTTCTGCGGGTTTCGCCTAACTAACGTGTTTAGCGACTTCTGTGAGGTGTATGTAGTTTTTGACAACATTACTGGGGTTTTCCACCATTCTCTTTCACATGGAACAACTCAAATGACACAAAAAGTGATTACAAACGGAGAAAATTTGATATATAAAATTAATCGACCATTATTCAACAAAAAAAAAAGCGATGTGCCTACTTGTAAGGTGGTTAAATATAATTATTTGAGCAGCACCTAAAAACATAAGAAACGTATAAAAATATCCGTATTCCGATTAGATAGTGAATCTATCACCTTCAGTGTTTATCAATGTCTGTTACTTCAAATGATGAATTCGTCATAATCGAAAACCGTGTTAGTATTGACAGCAAATCAACAGCACATGAACTTCATATCTACAGCACATGAACTTCATAATCTGCTATCAACGGCTTATGAACTTCATATCAACAGCCGATGAAGTTCATATCAACAGCTGATGAAGTTCATATCAACAGCCGATGAAGTTCCTATCAACAGCCAATGAACTTCATAAATTTTTATCAACGACCTATGAACTTCATAAATTTTTATCAACGGCCTATGAACTTCATAAATTCATATCAACGACCTATGAACTTCATAAGTTTATATCAACGACCTATGAACTTCATAAACTACTATCAACGACCTATGAACTTCATAAACTGCTATCAACGACCTATGAACTTCATATCAACGGTATTTAGTTTCTAGAGTGCTCACAAGTCTGTATGCTCTACTCATCATCTTTCCTGGTGTCTTCTCTATAGTCCATAACTCTGTGAACACCTGGTCTGGAGTTCTGCAGTATGATGAAGATTGGGGCTATGTTGATATCAGGTGAGCAATTTTCACTCTTCCCGGTTTTATCATACTGTTCTAGGGAAAATGCTCATACCTTCTGGTGGTTATACTCAGTGAAGCCGGCAAACAACAGACCACTATTTCTATGGCTCCAAGGTGGTCCCAGCGTGTCGGGAAGTGGATTCGGGAATTTTCAAGAAATCGGACCAAAAACTCTGAATGAAAATGATAATGTTGCTACTTGGGTAAGGATATGTTTCATTATTTCTCTTTTCTCTCTCTTTCTCTCTCTTTTCTCTCTCTCTCTCTCTCTCTCTCTCTCTCTCTCTCTCACACACTTTCTCTCTATTCTCTCTTTCTTTCTCTCTCTCTCTCTCTCTCTCTCTCTCTCTCTCTCTCTCTCTCACACTTTCTCTCTATTCTCTCTTTCTCTCTCTCTCTCTCTCTCTCTCTCTCTCTCTCTCTCTCTCTCTCTCTCTCTCTCTCTCTCTCTCTCTCTCTCTCTCTCTCTCTCTCTCTCTACATATCAATTTCTCCTTTTTCGATACACAACTTTTCAGCTCCAAACAGCCGACCTAGTTTTTGTCGACAGCCCAGTAGGTACAGGATTCTCATATGTTGACGACAACTCCGCACTAAACACAAATGTACACGAAAACGCTCAGGTGAGTAGGGGATAAACTTAAATTTCAAAATTCCGTTCAGGATTTGCTAGTTTGGCTCAGGAAGTTTATAGATCTTCATCCAGAATACAGAAGTCGATCATTTTACATCTTCTGTGAGAATTACGGTGGCAAAGTTGGCACGGAACTCACGAAGCTCATAACGCAAGTTAGTATTATCAGGATTTTTTCCGAATTTTCGCAATCATAGTCTAATGTTACGACTGATACTTATCAATAGTTAAACATCCATAATTCAAAGCTTCAGGCAATCGGTGAGAGCTCTTTTGAGTTGCACTTCAGAGCTCTGGTTCTAGGTGGCTCATGGATTTCTCCAATTGACTATGTGACTTCATGGGGACCTTATCTCTATGCTAATGTGAGTTAAAATCTTTTAAATTGCAAGTTCAAGACGATGTTCAGTCCTTTATTGACAATCATCAATTCACACTCCTCCAAGAAATCACATCCTATTGTCAAACGTACGTAACTGAAGGAAAATGGACTGGAGCAACCAATTGCTTGGCTAACACAGAAACCATAGTCGAAGCTGTAAGTTGGGAACATTTTAAAAAGCAGAGATTTTTCCTCAGGAAACAGGAGATGTATCGTGGTTCAATATTCGAAAGCAGAGTTATCAAGATCCTTGGAGTATAAACTCAGATGACAAGTTCGATACCATCAGTAAGTTTCTGCATTGTTGCCGAACAAATAAAACCACTCCAGAAAACCTCTATAACCGATTTGTCGCGCCTCTCAATAGGAACAATTTGATGATTTACATGAACAGTGTTGTCAGAGAAAAACTTGGTGTAATTCCTGACAACATTAGTTTTGGAGGTAGGAAACTAGTGGTGATTTGAATTGATTCCAATTTTCAGGTCAAGCACAGGACGTCTTCACCGCTCAATATAATGACTTCATGGTGCCTGTCTACAAGACTGTGGACCTACTTCTTAAGAACGGTGTTAACGTTATAGTGTACAATGGAAACCAAGACCTGCTCTGTAACACTTTGGGTTGGTTTTTTGAGGGTTTTTTGTGAAAGTGTTAATTCACTAATCATTCTGTCTAGTTTATATTGAATAAAACTGGCGTGTCTTCGTGACAACCAGTTAAAATTCTGACGTCAATGTTGTTTCTCAGAGAAAAAGTCACAATTTTCCGCTTTCAAGCTCTGAAAAGTCTCAACTCTGTAATTACAGGTACAAACGCATGGGTACAACGTCTGAACTGGTCTGAATCAACAGAATTTGATAAGAGCACAAAACACGCGTTCAAAACTCCGTCAAGTCGTCTTGCGGGATTTTATAAAAGTCATAAGAATTTCCAGTACTGGTGGCATATCGGAGCTGGTCAAATGGTTCCCCATGATACTCCAGAAACTGCAATGTATATGATTAGTTTCATTACTAAACGATTGTCGTGAAAAACGTACACTCCTTTTGCAAATGTTCGTAGAGTCACTAACAAATAAACTACTTTTACGCTTCGGTTATGCAGTTGTATCAATTTTTCAATTTCAATGTTTTTGTTGAATAAAATTTAACTCCCAGTCTTCAAAAAACATGTTTCAAACCGACAATCATGCGCACTTTTTGTTCATGCCATTGTTTGAATGTTTAAAAAATTCATGTGGTTCTTGTACAACAAACTCTGTTCAAACAATCGAGCAAACAAAAAATTACCATAATTTTTGCTATAAATGTGGAAAAAGTGTTCGGATTCCCAAAAAGATGCACACCTTCTTCATCCTTTCGTTCCTTGTTCTTCTGACTTCTGGAGAAGTGATTGACTTGGTTTGTGCCAATATACAGAATTTTTGTATTTCTCGATTTTCAGAAAACTGTAGATAATAATTTGAAGCAAGAAACCACTGTGTCTGACATTCTGAATAAACAGATCGCTGTTGGAGTGACAGAAACAGCATTGGAGCCTGTACCATCGACAGAATCTTCTGGAACACTCATCCGTGCCAAGAGATACTACGGGTGCGGTTGTGGTTGCTGTGGATGCATGATGGGAACTGTTTCTCCCACCGCTCGCTACGGATGTGGGTGTGGATGCGGTTGTTGCGGATAATATTTGTTTCAACATATAAAAATTTTAATAATAATAAATAGGTAATAATCAATTTTCTTCCGAGACATTCTGTTCAAAAACTTTAGACATGTATCCTTAAGACGCAATATTCTCTCGCATCGAGACAAAGAGGCCCAAAATGGTCTTAGGCCTGTAACTCGCTTCATTTTCATTTTCATTAGGAAAAATTCCGGAGGTGCACTTTAGACACCTTGAATATTAACATTTCCGAGTTACAACTTTTTCCGCTACCGTATACCAATAATTGTCAGCATTTCTCCAAAACTGTCCAAAACGCTCCGTTACTAGGTTCAAAATGTTCAGCTTGATGAGAGCTACATTTTATCCCGCGAGACATATGCTCTATTGTCACCCTGAACTACTGTAACTCCCCGTCAAAAATTGACAAAATCGAAAAATTGGCATTTTCTAGGTGATAGAGGTCTTGCCAGTGTAATGACCTATATGAGCGTGTGCAGCTTGTTTTTCTGCATCGAATGGGTGTATACCCGTCAGCCAAAGCGTTTCCACAAAAGGCGAAAAATTCAAAAAACTGATTTCAGATCACAAAATATAGCGATAGGTCAAAAATTTATGAACGTTTTCGGCTTGTTAAACAACGTTAGTTTTGCTAGAAAGTAAGGTAAAACCCCTTAAAAGTGATTAGATGAACACTGTAAAACTTTCTCACTCTGTCACACACCTCTGCAGTACTCAGTACTTGCCGTATGACCGGATTCTTATGATTTCAACGTCTCCACAGCTTTTCGAGAAAAAGAAAAACACTTTCTGATTGATCACAGACATAAAAATCATCAGAGCCATAATATTGTAAACGGTGGTGTGATGAATAGTCTTTCTGAACGCTACACATGACCGGAATTCGATCCCTGCTTTATTTAAAGTCGACCTAGCTTTAAATGAGAAACAGAAGTTTATGGTATTGCAGGCCCGGAGACCATGCTTCAAATAATCTTGGCTGATGTGTTGTTCACACGCGTCTATGATACTGTAACAAAGATCTTAAGACCACCAGCAGTGCTAACTCTAGGTTCGTAGTTAACTCCGGTTTACTTTCATTGAACTACAATTCTGAAACAAGAGATGAACAAATGAAAAGAAGTTATAACTCTATTGAAGCTGTATAGTTTTTGATGGCGTCGATTTCGTCATCAAGTTTTGACCCGTCTCCTCGAGTATTCTTCTGTGAATATACATAAGGCCGGAAAGGAGGAAAATTGCTTTCACTATTTCTTTTTCTTCTAATAGACGGCCACTTTGTTTGAACTACGGTTAATCTACTTATCATGAATGGAAAACTGTTTTTATTATTCAGAACAGCTGTTGAGACGTTGAAATCATAAGAATCCGGTCATACGGCAAGTACTGAGTACTGCAGAGGTGTGTGACAGAGTGAGAAAGTTTTACAGTGTTCATCTACAGAGAAAAGAATCACTTTTAAGGGGTTTTACCTCACTTTCCAGTAGAACTAACGTTGTTTAACAAGCCGAAAACGTTCATAAATTTTTGACCTATCGCTATATTTTGTGATCTGAAATCAGTTTTTTGAATTTTTCGCTTTTTGTGGAAACGCTTTGGCTGACGGGTATACACTCATTCGATGCAGAAAAACAAGCTGCACACGCTCATATAGGTCATTACACTGGCGGAGACCTCTATCACCTAGAAAATGCCAATTTTCCGATTTTGTCAATTTTTGATGGGGATTTACAGTAGTTCAGGGTGACAATAGAGCATAGGTCTCACAAGATAAAATGTAGCTCTCATCGAGCTGAACATTTTGGACCTAATAACGGAGCGTTTTGGACAGTTTTGAAGAAATGCTGACAATTATTGGTATACGGTACTGCACCGAGAAAATTTTTGGACAGGACAATCCTTGGGTACCTGGAAGAGTACCGGTGGAATTTTTTTCAAAATTGAATATTTTGAAGAAAGTTACAGCCCTAAGACCAATTTTTCTCGACGCGAGAGAATATTGCGTCTTAAAATCGTCATGTTCTTTTTTTCTGTCAATGTTTGCTTCATTCTCCAAAGGTAAGAAATCTTCAAAACAAAAAATTCTCCCTGAATGAAACTGTGCGTATGAACGTTCCTATTCAGAATTCAGATTCGTGATGACAATTCAGCGTTAACATCAGAGCTCAGATTAGAAATCAGTTAAGCGATGAAATCAAACGAGTGAATTCAAGATACGTAACTCCAAAACTTTGGGTGGACCGGCATCGGAATGTAAATGGGCGACCATGGTCCCGGACATCTGTCGCCCAATTACAGTCCAATGCTAGTCCATTCGCAGTCCATCTGTCGCCCATTTACGGTCCGAAGCCGGTCCACTCAAAGTTTTGGAGTAAGTATACATATCAATTCATTTCGCTTGTTTTAGCCAGACCAAGTTCCCACAAAACGCATTTATATCAACATTTTCTCTATGACCTGGTCTATTCGTCACATTCGCTAGGCGCGTTTTCAAATCTTCGATGTAGTTTTTCTCCGTTCCTTTTCTCCCGCGGATACTCTCAAAAATTGATTTTCTATAAATCAAAAAAATGTAGTGTGTGATATTATACCAATTTTGTAAATGCAGGTTTAATTTTTTTTGCCAAAATCATACGATTTCATTTGACTTAATTATTTTCTGTGTTACATGTGTTTTTGTAGACATGTTCTGAATTCCCTCTTGTTTTTATCCGGTACCAGAGAAGTTCGATGTACTTTTCACACTCTGGAGAAGAATTCTGATGAACGTGGTGAATTTCACCAGTCAATTTGAATTTTCTAAATCTTCTTGATCTTAGCTGAGTCTGGAAAACTTTTTAAAAAGCGACAATAAAAATTATCATTTACGATAGTGATGAAGTTTGACGTAGATTAGGTTCAAAATCTCTCTTTTTTTTGAGTTGAACAAGCTGAAATCGTGAAAACGACGTGATTTTGAAAGGAAGCGATGTTTTCTATGAGTTTACTTTTTCGAGTTCATCTGAACTGCAAAGACAGAATATCAAAGTTCTGCTCCAGGACAATTACAGCTATCATTGTTCAGTTTTATAATCGACTGCAATCAAATCAATTGTGTTAGCTATGATGCTAGTTCTCATAATACATATCTAAATGTAATCGCAATAAATCAAATTATACAACCACAATTTCTATTTGCGTAACTTCCCAATCAAAGTTCGTGTGAGAAGTTCTCACATAACTTTTTTTACTACGTGGATAAATCAAGAATTTGTAATCACGTTGTTTTCACTTGAACGTTACGTGTTTTGATTCTGAGACTCTCACAATCTTGATTCCTTCATTTCCTCGAACGTTTTCTCATTCACCTACGTTTTTTTTCTTTGTTTTCAGAACAAACCAGATCGAGAGGATGAACGAGACTATCCTCTGTGCAGATATGGTTGATCTTGCCAGCAGCGCATATCTGAAGGCACTTCTGTCCTTCTATGTTGTTGTTAGTGCCGTTGCTTTACCTATCATCTTAGTTTCCACAGTTGCCATTATAAAAGCACCGGGGTTTCATTTCAACACTAAAACTCTTTTTGTTATGCATTTAGCTGCCTCATTTCTTCATTGTTCTTCCAGGCAAGTTTTCCAATCAGAATTTGTTTCAAAAATTCTTTACATAATAATGAGTCAATTTTACTCGGGAATTTTTCATTACCTGAGCATTGCACGTAGTGCCAAGATCAGAAAAATTGAGTGAGGGTGGAGTTTCGAAAAAAAGCGCGAATCATTCGATTCCAATCGATAAATTTAAATTTTCGCTCCGGATGACCGCTTTGCAGCCGTCTTTTGGTCTTTTTACCCATTTATTCTGCTCAATTTTAGTCTTTAATGAACAAGAATATTCTTGTTAAAGTTTTCGTAAGATATTTTGAGGAGACTAACTGGTATTGATATTGAAAATGTAGTTAAAGCCTCTATTTGAAAATTTCGCAACTAAGCGATTTTTGACCGACCGTCCTTGGTTGTCCCACCCTCGTTACGCCCACTTTTGGAATGGCCGAAAGTGTTACACCGTTCATTGTAGAGCAAACTCGAAAAAAAACTTCCAAAGCAATATTCATCGTAAATAATAGTAATTTTTCATTTTCACAGCATAATAACATGTTTTGAAATTTGTCTGGTTCTATCTCAATTCAATAATTGGTTGGTTGGGAACTGTGAGAGAAACCTACCAACGCAGATATTTATCGACCAAAACAGCAATGACAATTTAGTACAGGAATGACCAGACAGATTTCCTAATCCATCACGGAAAACATTTTTCAGACTGGTGAGTTACTCTCTCGATTTGATTAATTACTCAAGCGACTGGACAAACCCGTGTGATATAATTCCGGATGTTTCGCGATGTTTCGTAACTCGCCTATTCTTCCTCATGGGTTATGGTTATTTCGAGTGGACTTCCTTCATCTTACTTATAGAACGTTACGTTGCTACCCTGTACAGAAACAACTATGAGAGTCAGTGCAAGTGGATCGCGATGGCTTTATCTTTGTTCCAATTATTCTTAACAAGCCTGCTTCTATGCTGCTGGTACTGGTATTTCAAACCTAACGAAGTTCATTATTTCTGCCGAGCGACCGGAAAAGGAAATCCAACCATGATTATAATATCATGTTCAATGGTTCTGATTACTCTGCTCGGATCACAATTTGGATTCAAAGTCCTACTGGCAAAAAACAAGGTTTCCAATTTTAAAATCACGAGGATCATTTTGTTTCAGTATCTGAAGAAAACTGAGCCCAAAGCAAATTTATCGAGTAGGTTTCAAGTTGAAGAAAACATCAGGTAAACTGATTTTAAATCAAAGTAGTTTGCAATGCTAGATCCAATGAGATTCTGGAGTTATTCGCAATGTATGACTTCTATTTTCTTATTCTTAACAATCTCGGATCGATATTCACGTTTGCGTATAGTGTTAACTCCTTGTCAACATATGTTGCTCTAACCGAAGGTATTCAATTCAACAACACTATCACACTCAGTACCCATTTCAGGAACTTTTTTGTGTCCAATTTATTGTATTGTCGTCCCATGCGCTCTTTATCGCAAATATCGGGAAACCAGAAAGTCGTCCGCAACAAGACTGAATAACTCAATGAAAGTGTCACCGAACGAGTATTTTGCACAATTTCGGGATGCTTGGAATTAGAATAAAACAAAAATTTGTTAATGTAGAATAAATGATTGCCGGTTGAGTGCTTGTTGTTCAGAACAATGTAGAAATAATTACCAGATTATCTTAAAGCACGAAGTTTGGTAAAAATAATTTTGTCTCACCATGTATCGCGTTGTAATAACAACATCATCTCGGAATTTTCGGACACACTTCTCGGTTCTCATATCATTAATTTTCCCTGAATGAGACAGTGTTCCATGAAAACGAACAAAGACCAGAGACAGACCTTTTGGCCACCCCTAAGAAGGTGTGACAGCAATATAACTTTTACACGGGACATTCAGTTCATCGACTGATTTACTTCGTTGTCATGGCTTACTCAATCGTCTTCAGCTCCCACTTTGATTGTTTGTCAAATACAGATTCTATGTGAGTTTTAACAGAAACATGTGTATTGAAGTGTGATTCAAGATGCTTCTCCGAGGAAATGCTGTTTTTTGGTCCTATAACATTAGAGGATGAACTCAAAAACCTGGTAAGTAGTTTGAAATGGAATTGAGTTTATCTGATTGACTCAGAGAAGAGTTTACGGTACAATTCGATCGTCGAAGCTTGACTTGGAACTGCGAAGTGAGTTTTCTTTCGCTTTTCGAATAATCGACTCGAAAAATAAGAATTTCGCCCGGAAACGTTTATAATACACAACCTTTTCGAAAGTATGTGATATAGAGATTGATTTTTTGATAAAGAATCAATCATGATGAGTTTCTGACAATTTACATAAATCAAACAGAATCGCAAAAATGAAGCAGAGTCAAAAAAGGTTCAAACTATATAAAATGCAAACATTGAAGAATCAAAAGATACGTAAAACATCAAATTTACAGTTTCGGACTACGATCAAACCGTATACCAATATCTCCTCGCTGCAAATTCTGACCAAGATTGGATAATTAGAAGCCGCATCAAGTCCATTCTTCATAAAATTCAGAATCGTAAAAGCAAGGAAGAAAGCGATGTATTTTTCTAACATTATATGTATTTCCTGAATAAATTCTGCTTTTTAAGTCGGAATAATTTTAAAATTTTAACGATTAGAAAAACTACGTTTGTCAATAAAAAGTCCAAACGAATGATTTTGATGATTTGATTTTCAATAAAATTCAAATGTACTAATTTTTCCTATTACAGACTCAATATAAACAAATCGTTGGAATGATTTGGAATGTTGTATGATTGTCGCCGTGACACATTTCCTTCTTGTGAAGTTTCTATCTTGTTGGACGCAAGCCGGATAGATAAAAAAGCCAATAGTCATAGAACATAAGATTGCGACGGCAAGTGGAGAACTATCCGTACATACATACTTTTCCAGTTTATGTCACTTTTTTTGTATCGGACGTTATCACGTTGATAGAGTACCGTCTGCAACTTCTTATTAATTCTCAAAACGCCACAGACTTTTCTCTCACAAACATTGGATTATGTCATGATTGTGTAACGGTTGTTTTTTTTTTTTGCGACGATAGATACGAAAAAATCCCTATACGGCTTATTCAGTACAAGCAAACAAATTGTCGCTGCAAAATCTTGTGAGTTGAGTCAGAAAATGGCACACGCATTCAGTTCTGAGAGGAGTTTATTCGTTTTCAATTAAATTACAAAAAAGTACCAAAGTTGACTGTTGAACTGAAGTTTCCGTAACCGAAGATGATCATAGGAATTCCGTATGACAACATGGTTGGTAAAATTTCCTTGAATAAAACATAATTTTAAAAAAAGTACAATGTTCTAAATTTTTCTCTCACGCATTGTTGTAAGTTTGAATTTTGCGTTTTGATTCTTGAAAGTTCTGCTGTGTCATAAGTCGTGGGTACATGGAAAAAACTCAAACTGACTAGTTTTGTGATTAAAGTCCGAAAATCACAAAATATTTTTTTTGGTCTTTTTTACTGAAGGAAAAACCTGCAAAATCAGGGTTCTCAGAAGATTTATCTGCATCATTCTTGTTTTCTTGGATATACTCCTGTTTCTGTTGGGCAGAAGAAACCTGAATCTTTTGTTTGAATGAAAGTGAAAAACTTACCAAATTGAAAATGTGATGTTGAAATTTGTAAACTTTTATTCAGAGAAGAAAAAAAAGTTACAAAGAAGAAGCACAAAACCGAACCAGCAATAGTTGGTCTGTGCTCGTGAGCCATTGGGAATGGAGACTGAAATTGAAACCTATGTAAAAGAGCTGTTTGGTCAGGACAGACAAAATTTTTTTAATGCAGAAAGTGAGAAAGATATTTGCCAGGTCACCATTGAGAAAAGTATGTTGAAAATTAATTCGAAACAAAAAGCTGAAAGTTTGATGAAGGCAATCGCCAACATTGCTAGATGATCTTCAGGTGGAATATAAAATTCAGTTCGATCGTCCACCAGATCTAAGCACTCCAAACTAGGATACTCCTCAATATTCATTTTTGTTTAGTTTTTTTTTTTGGAAAACCGGAACCTTGAGAAAATAAACCTTGGCTGATTTAACATCATTTGCCATTCTACTTCAAATAGGTAAAAAGAAAGTACTGTCGAAAAAAAGTCGGAAAAGAAACCGAAGTTTCCTAAGAATTGGCTTCCGTTGGAAAGTCCCATTTTTCCTTTCTAAAGAACGTAACGATACTCGAACAAAGAAATAGCAAAAACTCAGGACACTGAAACGAATTTTTTTATTCTGTGAAATCGAACCGTATCTGATGAAAGAAAAAAATTTCCGACACAAAATGAAAAATTTTGAGGATCAAAACTTTTATTCTTCGACTGCGACCAAGCAAGTCATCAAACTCAACGATCGGAGAATACTAAGCTGCTATAAATTGCTCTATGAATTCTCACTTTTATTGCAAGTGTCAGAAACTTATTCCGGCAGTACTTATCAACTTGTCGAAAAAGTATTTATTTTTTCTCATCATTTCACAGTGTATGAAATGAACTTGCCGCTGATAACAAACATCATAAATTAGTTAATACGAAAAAGTGTACTGAATCGTTTTTATTAAGAATCATTTTTTCATTTATCTTTGTCGACACCTCAAATTTTAGGCGTTAGGTAAGGTTCAAAGCATTAGTTAGGTACGATGATAAGATTTGATCAAAGTTTAAACTTGATTATCACAAAAAAATTTTTTCACCTTGTAAGCCCTCCTTGAGGAAATGATTCTTAATAGAAACGATTCAGTACACTTTTTCGTATTAAGTTCATAAATTTTCTGAATTTAGCTCACTTTGCTTTCACTAACCATTTGGATCATCATTTGGAGACAATAGACAAGTTCATCATACTCGTCCTTCTTTCTGTGGTTACTGTAGAAATAATCGATGTTGTTCTAGAAGGTTATAGAACATTGCTTCTGGAATGTTCTAGAACGTTGTTTCCCGAATGTTCTAGAACCCTTGTAAATTGTATATAAGGTCGACGTTGTGTTAATAAAGACTGAGATAATTCTACTTCTACATACATTCGACACCTGGTATTTGGATAGTACTACACGGACTTACGGAGAGATCACAACACTTTCATTTCTCATGAAATTCGTGACATAAACAAGTACGTGCACTGGAAGACTTAGAATTTGGGGCGTACGGAAAATTTTCTTTTTCTCTCACGCATTGTTGTAAGTTTGAATTTTTGTTTTGATTTACTAGAGACCGTGGTCTCTCCACGGTTTCGGAAATTGCTTTACAGATAGTGACGTTCATAGGCAAGGTTGCAATTTTTCTTGAACGATGTGATTGACCTTGTTGTCTGTGAGCATGTCAATAGTATTACAAGGCTTAACAGATTGAACTTTGGTCTTACTTCTCAGTTTTTGGAGCTCCATACTCATTGCTTTGTTGTCTTGGATGAGACAAAAAAGCACGAATTGAATACTGTGGAGCGTAATGAGAATCGAGTGATCCTGACTAACCTTGAGGTTATCCAATTGTAGAGCTAATGAAGCCAAGGCTGTGGGCAGGTCGGTAGCATGATTGAAGGCAGGTGGAGAGATAACGGACATGCGTTTGGCGGCTGTCATGATGGGCGATGATGATGGACGTTTTGTAGTCAAAGTTTTGAGCTTGTCGGCAAAGGTAACGGACGCTGGAGTGGTAAAGCCAAAAGAGGATGACAAAGGGTCCCCTTCCTCCATGGTCAAAGTAAAGCGAATGTGGTCAAAGTTATTAAATCAAAATTATACTTTTCTTATACAGACATATTAGTCTTGATTCATTGAGTATGTGCGATACTTGAAGACATTACATTCAAAATTCTAAGCTTAAACTGTTTCAATAATTCTACTAAAAAAATTCAACCCACAATGAACCAATTTGACCATACTGAGATTGCGTGGTAGATCAAAAAAGTGACTTTCAAACAAAACTTTCTTTTTTTTCATTCACTGCAAAAGAGTTATATCTTTTCTCGGCATGGCGATGGAATTTCAAATCATGTAGGTTTTTCATCAATTAACACAATTTCGAGATGTTTTCAGTGAAGGATTTATGCAGAGCAATATGTTCAGCATCAGAGACACGAGTAAACTGATGATTTCTCAACTGGTGAGTAGTTCCCCACTCGATTCTGTAAGATGTGTAATCTTCCATTTAGGAACGAGCAAAAAGCAGATTACAAATGGAGAGAAGGTGTGCAATTCTTGACTGTAAGTTTCTTACTTATGAATCTCTTTGTCGTTCGAAATATCAAAAAATAATCCGTTCTCTAGAAACGTTCGAGAAGCCATAGTTCATTTCTAGTGTTTTCGGTGTATGCGTTCATGTTCTAGTTCTCCCAAAGAACATTGTTGTTAGTTTTTCTTGAACGAAAATTTAAAAAAAACATTTCTTTCTACACAGTGACTTTTGATTACCACTCTATTTTACTCAATCGTTTGACTTTTTTAAAGATAAAATTTGTTTTACAAGTACAAAATTCTTTGTGAAAATTTTTTTGAACAAGCAAATAATTACGATCAAAATGTTGTCACTGTATGAGAAATAATGGAAGAAGAGTTTTGAAAAATTGCTTCGAAAAAGCATTCCATGTTAAGTTTTCAGTATCGGAAACCGAAATGGACACGAACAAGTACCACATACAGAAACTTCTGAACCGCGAGAAACGTATCGACAACCTGATCAAATATTTGAAGCAAGAAATTCAGCAATATGAATAGTCACAAGTGATTATTAAGGCCCTTTCGCACGCACAAGCATAAAATGCAGCAATGGTCACCGTGATTTTTTTGTCTTGAAATTGTCATTTTTTGCATTCACTTCATACAGAATGAAATTTCATTGATTGGAAAGTATCGCATGAAATCCGAAGATAAAATCCAGTTTTTCGAGTTGCAACTTTGTCATGTGACGGCGTGGGTCAAAATTTCCAGGTTGAACGGTCCGTTACCAACGTAGACTACTGAGTTTTGCTCGCCAGAGTACCAACACATTTTTTCTGCCCAGTCATGAAACGGATATGGTAAATTTGTCGCTGTTTGGTTGAAATAACTACTGATTCATCTTTCCATGTAGACATGATAGAAGTTTTCATGGTATCGGTTGGTCCCACGCGTATTCGAGTAATGAGAAGCGGGGATAGAATATCTAGTCTTAATCGTCTAGTCATCGAATTTTCGGAGAAACAAAACTGTGTGTGATGAGTCAACTGGAACGGCTCTTCATTCACTCAAAACTTCACAAATTGCCTGAGCGTGGCTAACATAGTAATCTGTCATGATTTTCATCATCCTTCGTCCTGCCTCAATTTTTATTGATTGCGAAGAATCTGAATGTATTAATGAACCGTCGAATAAGGAAAAAATGAGATCATTATTTTCCGTTCATCCTTTCAACCCACGTTAGTACAAGATTGTCGTAAATTCACCTGGGATGTGGCTTGTTTTTAGTACAAGGCCCGTCCATCTTATTCTCCGATGATTCTTCGTCTGAGAGACTGAAAACTCTATTCGGAGTACTTCTTATGTTGAAGACTTCGAGTGTTTTAAAATATATATTGGGTCAAATCTGGTGATTTCATAACATTTTTTCTTTTTGTTACTGTAGATTCTGATTTATTTTATCTTAAAAACATTTCATATCCTTCTGTCTCTCAATCTCAATCTCCTTCTCTCTCAATCTCAATCTCTCTCTTCCTTTCTTTTTCTCTCTCTCTCTCTCTCTCTCTCTCTCTCTCTCTCTCTCTCTGTCTCTCTCTCTCTGTCTCTCTCTGTGGTTTTTCCTTTTTCAACCCCAAAGAGTGGAAAACGAATTCAAATTTGGCTAGAACCAATGCAATGAGACGCGAGACTGCACGTTTGAATCCCGTCAACTACCGGCCATTTTTGCACAACCCCTCCACCACCCAAAAATCGGCTTCTCCCAAGTTCATGTGATCACTGTTATAATTTTTTTTTGACAGAACAAGAATCACAAACATTCAGAAAAGTTAATTTTTAGTTACTTTTAGTAACTTACTTCGAACTTTCAAACCATGATAAATACTAATGTGTACACAACGTTATAGAGGATTATTTTCAGAAAATATAACGTCTTCATTATGAATCATTCTGTATGTGACACAATGAAGGAACTTGCCAGTAACACGTACGTGAACGTCCTTCTCATCATATTCGTCATTATATGCGCTGTCGCTATTCCATGCATCATTCTGTCCATTTATTTCATATCGAACGCACCTGGATTTCACGTCAACACCAGGATATTGTTCGTGCTTCATTTCATGGCAATGCTCATTCACTGCTGTTCTCGGTAATGACTTTTCCACATTTAAACAAATCACGATTGTTCAAACAGGATTATCACGTACTCGTTGGACATTTACAACTATCACACTAAGTGGGTAACAGGGTGTGAGATAATACCAAACTTGACACGTTGCTTTGTGACACGGAGTCTTTTCTTGTACGGTTCAACTTTTTATGAATGGACTTCAATTATGATGCTCATCGAACAATACCTTGCGACTGTATGCAGGAAAGAGTATGAGAAGCAGTGTAAAAAGGTCCCGATTGTATTATCACTGCTGCAATCGGTTTTGACTATATTTCATCTCATCTGGTGGTCTCGATTCATGAAACCGACAGTTCAACGACCTTTCTGCAAGTTTGCAGTACGCGGTGACAGTATTTCAGTTATCTTAGCCAACTCCATCATCATAACTGTTCTTTTCGCAAGTCAGTTTGGATATGAAAGACTGGCGAAGAAAAATAAGGTAATTCACGGAATTTTGATGTCAGAAAAGGGAAGAGAGAGAGAGAGAGAGAGAAAGAGAAAGAGAGAGAGAGAGAGAGAGAGAGAGAGAGAGAGAGAGAGAGAGAGAGAGAGAGAGAGAGAGAGAGAAAGAAAGGGAGATAGAGATTGAGAATGAGAGAGAGAAGGAGATTGAGATTGAGAAAAAGAGAGAGAGAGATAGTGTAAAAAAGCAAACCTAAATGAAAGACGCTAAAAACTATCATTCCAGATTCTCCGAAGTCAAGAGAATTCATCATCTTTATCAACTCGTTTTCAACTTGAGCAAAACATTCAGTTAGTTGAACATATCAGAACAATTTTCTCCGAAAAAAACTTCAGATCAAACGCTTTTTTGAAAATTTTTGTGAAATTAAATTTCTGGTTCTTTTTCTCCAGCAACATAATCTCAATTGCATCATATTCCATCAACAACAGGCTATCATATACTTCGTACATAATTGTCACTGAACGTTGGTTCCTTCTTGTTATGACTTTAAAAAAAACATTCCAGTGCTCTACTTATGTCCTGTTTATTCAATCATCGTTCCATGTATCTTGTACCGAAGATATAACGAATCGAAGAAAGTGACCGCGATGAACTTGAATATCTCTATCAAAGCATCCACAGATCATCATTTTGAACAATTGACAAATGCTTGGAAATGAATTTATGAATAAATACTCGATGCTTTAGATTCTCTTTTTCACTTTGTGTTTGAATACTGTTTCATAATTATTAGTGGTTTTTCATAGTCTGTATGAATAGTGAAAAATGACTTTCTGAACTCACTGAAACCGTCTCTGAAGACATACTGAGAGACTTTTTTCGATTGTTTCTTCATTTTTTAAACGGGTGACTCAGTGCTAGGTTGTTCTTGATGTGGTTTGGACTATTACTATTTCGAAGGACTATTTTGAAGATAAATGAAAAAAGGATGATGAATAAAAAAAATATGATGAAAAAAATCGTGTCTGCTTTCTATTTCCGAATGAGTTGAGACTGGGGGATGTCAAGAGAATCATTAAAACACTACCTAACTCCAAATTGTTTTCTGACATCCCACAGAATCTTCTCTGATTGTGGCCGTTCTGGCCACCTCCTCCAACTCATTTCTGAAGATTTAGACATTCTACTGGAAATTTTCACCAATGGTATCTACGGTCCACAACAGTTCTGGATGTCTGCAGTGACGAGCTTCTCCTTCTATCGCCTACAGTCCTCATAATTGCTATTCTGTCTTTGATTGCTAACCCTTGTTCTATTAACTGTTGGGAACCTTCCAAATTACGGTCAAATGCAATTTGTAAGACTACTGGTTGGAATTGATCTGAATATCCTGGTCGAACAACTAACACCAATGTTCTATCATTACTAACACTCATATTCAGTTCCTTTCCTCCGGTTATCTTACAAAGCTATCCAACGTACTTTTTGCAAAAAATTGCACAACTGTTCTGACCGGAGCAGCTTTTTCCAAAAGGTTCTCCTACGGTTCCCACGCCCATTATTTGTGCTCACGGCGGCTATTGCTGGTCGTCATGGAGCTTATAAACTTTATTTTTTTCTACATGAATAAAGTTATTATATATAAAATAAAAGGTTTTGCGTCGTCAAGTAAGGCGCCCGAAGTGTATTTGCACTGCGAACGCACTTGCCGACGCCAACCTCTCTTATTTTCCTTCGCTCCGTGCGAACATTTTTGTTTAATCATAAAAACTTCATTCATCAAAAAATGTCCCAACGCTTCTTGAACAACCAGCAATAACCGTTACGAGCTCGAAAAAATCGATGTGATAACCGTAAAGAGAACCTTTCACAAAGCAGCTCCGTCCAGGAAAGTTATGCGACTTCTTCGCGAAAAAAAACATTGGATGAGTTTGTTTAATTACCAAAAAGAAAGCCGAATACGATTGTTAGTAGTGATAGAACACTGATAATGGTAATTCGATCAGAATCGATTCCAACCAGCAATCTAACAATTTCCATTTGATCGTTATTCAAAAAGCAACCATTTTGAATAAATCGATAAACACATCTTCTCAAGCGACTGAAGAGTGCGTGGAAATAAGAATCGTTGTTCCTTAGTTTCTTAGTTCCCAAAGATTTGTTCTAATGTTTAACTTGGTTTCTGAATCTGATAAATGTTTCATGTTTCTCAAAGAACCTCGTTCTCAAAATAGAAAAAAAGACGTTGAAAACCTAACTCAACGTGACCTCAGATCAAGACAGATGTTAAATTTGACTCTGTTTGAAGACCAACGTAGTGGATGTTTCACTGCTCATCACTAAGCTTGACAAATTTTCATCCGTTGGTGTAAATGAGCAGATTTCTTACTAATGACTCTGCTTGAGTGAACGTTGGCAACGTGTTAATGCTCAAAATCCAACGAAATTTGATTATTCGCTGTTGCTGGCGACAACCTCAAATCACGACAGATTTTTTCTATCACACAGCTCACTTTTCCGTAAGAAATTCTTTTGACTCCAAGTAACAGCCGTTGAGTCACTTGCAATTTTAATTGAATTTCAAATAGAAATTAGTTCAATTTTATCGTAATTCAAGAGCCATTAACTTAAGTTACTCCTTTTGATACAACAAACATTGAGCTATCACTATCGTTTGCATTATTGATGACCTTCCTTGCGTTTTTCTCCCACTATCAATAGAAATTGTTTTTCTGAAGTCTCAAACATTTAAGCTTGGAATATCAGCAACATGAGACGGAACTGACCACAATATAGAATTGTATTCTTGATAGCGACTCTTTCTCCGCTATATAGCTGCTCCAGCTAGCCCAAAAAGCTTTTCAATTGCTCTGAATCAGTGACGCTTGATTGTTCTATCAGTGACAGGTGAGATAATTGCTTACGAATTGAGTTGTTGATACTTGAACATTCAGCCTCAGACGACATGATTTCACGTATGCCTGCTAACATGAACGAGACGATCTGCGAGAACATGACCGAAATTGCCAGAAATCCCTACTTGAATGCGCTGCTTGCGTTCTATCTGATAGTCGGAACCATTGCGACACCAGTTATTTCTGCGTCGATCTATGCTGTTCTAGACGCACCAGGATATCACTTCAACACCAAGGTTCTATTGGTGGGCCATCTTCTCGCGATGCTTTGTCATTGCCTTGCCAGGTACAGTTTTTCTTTCCCATATTAAAGGTGTGACTCTAAATGTGTAGTTTGTAGTATTACGTCAAACCATGGGGCTAGCTCCATCCATGTCTATTCTCAGCTCAGTGAGACGTGGAACGAATCGATGTCTTTCAACCACTAAGAGAAGGGTGAATGACAGACATTTCAAAGCAATGGTCTATGAGAAACCAGCACGTGTCATGTACCCTATAACTCTGAGAATAGTTTCTCAGAAGTTTCCATTCACTGTTTATCATTGCCGACAAATAGAATTTATCGGCTTTACCAGAGTAATGGAATGAAACTTCACCGCATGCGGTCAAAACACACGTTTAACGTTCAATCTCAGATCATTCTCTTACTTGGTGGACCTTATCAAGTATCACAGCCACTTTCAAACAGGATGTGATATTCTTCCCGATTTCGAGTTCTGCTTTGTCACCAGATTCTTACTTCTTCTTGGTTATGCCTGGTTCGAATGGACTTCCATCATCCTCTTCTTCGAACGCACTCTTGCTACTATCTACAGAAAAACTTATGAAAACAATTACAAACGTCTCTCCGTTGCGCTCGTCTCTCTCCAGGCCTTGTTGACATTTTTCACTCTAGTTAGCTGGTACTGGTACTTTGAACCGAAGGAAGTACGATACTTCTGTAAAGCGTCTGAGAAAAGCAGCCCCTTCCTTATAGTAGTGGTCGACATCGCTGTACTTTTCGCATTATTCGCATCGAGAATCGGATTCAAAATTCTCATTCTGAAGAATGAGGTGAGCAAAAGTGAGACAAGATTGAAAAAAACTTGAAATTTTAGCAACTAAGACATACCGAAGCTAGCGCCAATCTCTCTTGCAGATTCCAAATGGAGGAAAACATCAGGTAATTGAAAAAATGATATCCATTTTTCAAGAGAATTTCCCAGATCAAACAGAATTTTAAAACTGTTCGCTGACTACGACTTCTACTTTCTTTGCTTCTACAACGTCGCTTCTATTGTTGTTTACACTCTTGCAGTCGACTGGCCCATGTCAACCTACATTATCTTTTCTGAAGGTTCGTTCCAACTAGAAGTTGTCTGATTTTCTCGTTACAGGAAGTCTGCTCTGCCCAATCTACTCTCTCATCGTCCCGTGTGCTCTCTACATAAAGTATTCTAGAGACCAGAAGAAGACTGCTAAGAAATTGGAAATTTCTATCAATGTTTCACACAGCGAATACTTTCAACATTTCGAAAAAGTGTGGAAATTGAAATAGATCTCGGCTAATGTTTCAAGTCTCAAATGACAACAACTTTGTGTGTACCATGACCCGAATATTTCTTGAAAGTTCTTTAGTCATTTCCCATGAATCCTCTAAAAACAAAATGCTGTACTTGTGTACAACATGTGCTGTAGATATCTACAGCGCTGTGTTTACTGAGTTTTTCCTGATTTTTGAGCCAATTTGCGTGATTCAATCTCATGACATGTTTTTTTTAGGTAGTTCAGAACTAAGAAAAAATCCTTATGCAAAGATGAAACAGAAAATATTGATAATTTACTGAAATCTCCTACATTTTGGTTTCACAACATTCACGTATGAAGAAATTTGTAAAACTTCTCAAAACTCTCGTTTCCTTTCTTTTTTGATTCGAATAATCATTCCCACATATTGTATGCAACTAGTTCCCGAATACCTACATCATGTTGGGCATTCATCTTTTACTCCTTTTCTGTGCTTGTACATGATCGAATAAATAATCTCACATGTTTTGGTTAAAATAACAAGGTTGCAAGAACATAACAATCATTTAACTATTCGAATGGCAATCAGTGAAAACAAAACAGAAAGAGGTATGAATTCCTGGGACACTCTTGAATGCTGAATGTCAGCCTAGTTTGGGAGTATTAAGTATTAATTTGAAGATGGGTGAGCTCGTCTGTTTTGGCTTTGCATTCTTTACTCTAGTTTATGATTCCGGTTTTCATGAACAAGAACTTCGTCTCGAGCGTAATGATTTAAAGTTTTCGGGTTTCAATGATCTTCAAACCTGAGTAACTTGTCCTCACTCCAACACCTATTGTTTTCAGTTGAAAGTTTTCAGTGTGACGTCCGTGCTAGAAGATGAGTACTGACCCGTGCCAACTTGTGGAAGAACTAGCAACCAACAAGTTTGTCAATTTGTTTCTACTTTCATACGTCGTTGTTTGTATTCTGGCATTACCGATCATAATCATTTCTATATATGCTGTTGTGAAAGCATCAGTGTTTCATTTTAACACAAAAGTATTATTCGTTCTTCATCTTGTGGCTATGTTTATACATTGTTCAGCAAGGTTTCAACTCATTAAAAAAACTTTCAGTCACAAACCATTCAGAGCTGTCTCTTATTCTATAGACCTACTGAATTACAACAGTACTTATTCCAATGGGTGTGAAATACTCCCTAATATTTATCGTTGTTTTCTTACACGATTGCCCTTTTTGTTTGGGTATTCATTTTTTGAATGGACTTCCTTCATTTTATTCTGCGAGAGGACCATTGCAACTTATTATCGTAATAACTATGAAAACAATTATAAATGGATTTCAATTGTACTCTCCATGACGCAATTAATTTTGACTACAGCTATACTTGCTTGTTGGTATTGGTACTTCAGTTTCCAGGACGTTCATGTCTTCTGTAGAGCTACACGTAGAGGAAGCCCTTTTATGATTGTGGCGACAAATGTCATAATTCTGATATCACTTTTTGGTTCTAAAGTTGGCTTCAAAATGCTTATTGAGAAAAACAAGGTGATCATTGAATGAGTTAAAAATAACAAAGTTTCGGTTCAGAAATTCCGAGAAGATGAGTCAGCGGCAACTCTTTCCAGTCGATTTCAAATCGAGGAAAACATCAGGTTTTCATAATAATGAATGTTTAATCTAAAGATCACAGATCAAACGAGATACTGAAGCTTTTTGCCGAGTACGATTTTTACATGCTGTGTCTGTACAATATCAGCTCTATGATTGTGATTCCACTTGGACTAAGCCTATCAATGCCAGTTTTTGTGATTCTTACCGATGGTGAGCCATCAAATCTTCAAACATAACTTTCCTTGAAGGATTCTTCTTATGCCCGATTTACTCAGTTATAGTACCTTGTGCAATATATAAAAAGTATCGACAGAACATCATATCAACGACAGAACATCTGATAACTTCGATCAATGTGTCACCAAATCAGTATTTTACGCATTTCCACGAAGCGTGGAAATAAACTGATCAGTCATCAAAACTCATTGTATTAGACAAACATATGTTTGATGTTTGATGACACTCCATTTCCGATGAAGTCATTGAATAAATGCTGAATTTAAGAATTTTCAATTGGTAAAACAAATCATGCTGCTCACAAATAAACAAAAAAATATTTAAAAAATCAAAAAAATTAACTCAAACTTTTTTCATATTGTTACAATAAATTGCTGTTCATTTTGCGATATTTATGTTGGGTAAATGTTTTTGAATAAAAGTTAACCGCTCAAGTTCTTATTTCACGTGAGATGTAAGTTTACTAATTACAGACTCATTTTCCTCTTTTTTGTACAAGTTTCATTCAATCTTTATTTTTTGTTTATGTGAAAATCAATTCTCACCACAACTAAATTCTAATTGGATAGATTATTGACAGTTCTCGTAAAATGGACATCAAGTGCGATGGTCAGGTTTCGAGAAATAGATTGTAGTTTCTCCGACTACTGGTAAACAAAAACTCATTGCGAAATCATTGAGGGCTCAAAAGTCAGAGTACGGGTCAGAACTCATTTTCAATCGCAACAAGTAATCGCTTTTGAGAAATTCGCAGCATGTAATAAGCGGATGGATAATTACACAGGCAGCCATTTTGAGGAGCAGTAGAATCTGTCTCACTTCCACGATGAACGATTCAAATTGTCGCACGATGGAGGAGATGGCATCGAATATCTATCTAAATTCGTTCTTGTTCTTTTACGCTGCTGCCAGTGTCGGAGCTTTGCCTATTATCGTTACTTCTGTATTTGCCGTCATCAGAACGCCAGGATTCCACTTTAACTCCAAGATGTTATTCATTCTGCATCTTGCTGCAATGTTCACACATTGTTTTGCCAGGTAATAGCATTTCATTATCAAAAACTAAAGTTTAATCATGATACATTATAAAGGACCAGTGGTGTTTTTGAAATTAGAACAGGGGTGGAACACCTGCTTACCGCAGCGGTGATCGGTATCTTCCACATCACGGAATGTTAACTGATTCACTTCCAAATCTCAATTTAAAGAGCCATATCTTACATGATGGACCTCATCAATTACAACAGCGACTGGACCAGTGGATGCGATATTCTTCCTAACGCCAATCGTTGTCACATTCTACGTTTTTTCTTCTTGATTGGATACGCGTACTTCGAATGGACTGTACCTGTTTTACTTATCGAAAGAGTGCTTGCAACCTATCACAGGAACGTTTACGAGAACAACTGCAAATTGCAAGGATTGGGTCTTGTTCTGCTGCAATTTCTGCTTACCGTGAGCACGTTAACTTGTTGGTATTGGTACTATGATCCGAAAGAAGTGCATTTATTCTGTCGAGCGACTAATCAACAAAGTCCTTTCATGATAGTGTTCTCCAACGTTATAATAACGGTCGTTTTGATCTCTTCTAAGTTTGGATTCACGTGTCTGATACATAAAAACAGGGTATGATGTGATTTGTTTTTTCAAAAATGTCAATTTATTCAGTCCATCAAGCAAGCAGAAGGTACAGCGTCTCTATCAAGTCGCTTTCAAGTAGAGGAAAACATAAGGTATTGAAGAAAAAACTTTTACTCAATCCAAATCTCATAGGTCCAACCAGCTTCTGGAATTTTTTGCCAAACTCGATTTTTATTTCTTGTGTTTCTACAATGTTGCTTCTATCATCTCTCTACCAGTTGTGGTCAACTTCCCAAAGGTTATATTCATAATTATCACTGAAGGTAAGCCATTGCACAAGAACGTCTTTGAAAAATCTTAAGGGGCTTTTATCTGTCCGTTTTACTCAATTCTCGTTCCTTGTGCTCTATATCATCAATACTTGATGAACAAGTTGACTACTTCTCGGAATCTGAACATTTCTATGAAGGTTTCACCTCAGCAACACTTTCAACAGCTACATGAAGCGTGGATGTGAGATAACTCTGATTTCAATGTTTGATTTTGTGTTATCATTGATGCTGTTGTATGAATCATACTGAAAACATGTGTGTCTTCACGTCAGACATGGCATATTCAAAGAAACTTGATGAGGTTAACAATCAAAGATGAGTCTAATGGTTTACTTCTGCTTGCTAGTTTTCTCTCGTATAATACGTCTCTCTTACTTTGTTTCACAAACATTCATTCGAGTAGTGAGAGTCAAATTTATACTTCCAACACACCGAGTCTCACGTTTCTTTAATTTCTTTTTCCCAGACTATGGTCTAGTCGGGGACAGCCTGAGAATCACAACGTTGGCCAAAGGTTATCTTGTTTCTTTTCTCACAAACATCATACCAACCATGACTCCTCTCGAGTAGATTTTTGACCAGAGAGTTGTTTTTAAAATATTGGCAGTGTTTACCTCTGTTACTATGAGAGCTTCAAACATCATCAGAGTCATAATTTCATCAGATGTCTCTATTTCAAATTCTTTTCAAATTCTCAAAGGTGGTCAACTTGCAAAAGATTTCAATAATATCGATTCGTGAAATTACGGATCGAGGTAGACCAAAGTATGATGTCAGGTTGAACTTTGGAAAAAAAAACTTCAAAAAGTTGCTTCTTATTATGAATCAAAACACTCTTGATTTTTTAATATAATTTTTTGCTGTTCTAGTTTTTTTGTTTGTAACGGTGATGACAATTGTCGTTTTCATTTGATTGAACAATACCTGGAAGTCAACAGTTAGCTTTGAATTTTCTCTAGGAAGTCCACTTGATTTTAAATGTTCACCTGCTGATCTTGAGAAGTTCTAATTCGAAAATACTCCACTTTCAGAATTATGAACGAATCCGACTGTCGCATAATGGCAGAGATGGCATCCAGCAGTTATCTCAATGTTTTTCTCTTATTTTACTTAACTGCAAGCGTAGTTGCTCTTCCAATAATCACCTTCTCTATATACACTATTACGAAAGCTCCAGGCTTCCATTTTAACACAAAAGTCCTTTTCGTCTTTCATCTCGGCGCCATGTTCTTACACTGTGCCGCAAGGTTGAGTTTATTATCAAGCCAGTTTGTATAGAATACTCAGGGCTGTTTTATACTCAATTGACCTGCACAACTACAACAGCAACTGGAAAAGCGGATGTGATATAATACCAGACCGCATGAGATGTTTCTTCACACGATTAATATTTTTACTCGGTTATGGGTACTTCGAATGGACTTCATTCCTCCTTCTATGCGAGAGAATGATTGCAACCGTTTATAGAAACATTTACGAGAATAATTTCAAACTTCTTTCCGTGGTTCTTGTTGTTTTCCAGCTATGTCTCACAGTCTGTACACTCGTTTGTTGGTACTGGTACTTTAGTTTTCGAGACGTTCATTATTTTTGTAGGGCTACCAAGAAAGGTAGTCCATTTATGATAGTAACGTCAAACATAATCGTTCTGGTATCACTTATAGTGTCGCAGATTGGCTTCAAACTACTCATTGCTAAAAACAAGGTACCAAACCAATCTTCATTTTTCTTATTGAAAGGGGAATTTCAGAAAATTCGAGAACAAGATTCGGGGGCATCATTGTCAACCAGATTTCAGCTTGAGGAAAACATCAGGTACTGTTTGGTAGGGCACTTCAATTCAAACTCGACCATTTTTCAGATCAAGTGAAATTCTTAAACTATTTGCGGAGTACGACTTCTTCCTTCTTTGCATTTACAACCTTGGCTCTATAATTATCCTTCCACTAGGTGTAAACTTAACAATGTCTACGTATGTTATTCTAACTGACGGTGAGGTCAAAGAAAATTCATTCTTCACAACAACTTTAGGCTTTTTCTTGTGTCCAATCTACTCAATTGTCGTTCCTGGAGCCATTTATCACAAATATTTAAAAAACAGAAAACTTACTGCAGTCAATCTAACCAACTCAATAACTGTTTCCCCGTCTCACTACTTTGATCACTTTCACAATACTTGGAAATAAAACATGTGAACCAAACTCTGACTTTTTTCCTGTTGAATGAATAACATTCGTCTAGAAACAATTCTAATTTATTCAAAAGGTAACCAGATGTTGAAATACGGCAAACAACTACCATTGGGTGAAACTGAAAGGTCACACAAATAAGATAATTAGTGTACGAGTTGTAGTCAAATTAGAGAAAATCAGGTATTATGATGCATAATACCGTACTCATGTGTGCAACAAAGCATTATAGAGAAAATAAAAAAAAGATCAGTTATTACTTAGCACCTCTGTGCTTGATTGGGGCTGTGACGATTCCACCAGGTCCAGCGAGAGTCGAAGTTCCCATCAGGTACTCATCAACCTGCCTGGCTGCCTGTCTTCCTTCATGGATAGCCCAGACGACCAGAGACTGACCTCTTCTGCAGTCACCAGCGGCAAAGACCTGAAGTTGAGAATTTTTCAGCCATTTTTCTGTTTTTTTTTTCAACTAAAAGTAACATTCATGTTAATGAACTTTGTCTTCTCCGTTCTCACCTTGGCAACCGACGAATCATAACGGTCCTTCGGTGTGGAAATGTTCGAACGTGGGTCCATGTTGAGAGTCAGTTGCTCGATCACTGTTTTCTCCGGTCCAACAAAGCCCATAGCAAGAATGCACAGGTCACACTCGATGGTGCGCAGAGTTTCAGTCTTTTCGATGAGTTTCCATGCACCCTGAATGAACAATCGTTGAGAATACAAAGAATGTTTATGAATCGAGTTTCTAATCTATTATCATTAGAAACATGTTACTAACCTTCTCATCCTTCTCCCACTCAACGTTGACAATCTCCAGTCCGGTCAGAACCTTGATGCCAGCCGCATTGGTTGCAGTCAAGAATCTCTTAGTGGACACCGAATAGGTTCTTGGGTCAGATCCAGTCTTCTCCTTTGCTTCCTCATGACCGTAGTCGGTACGGAAGATCAGTGGCCATTCCGGCCATGGGTTCTCCGGCTTACGTCCTTCAGTTGGCTGTGGCAGAATTTCAAACGCTCCGACAGTCTTGCAACCCTGAAAAATTTAGCTTTTCGTCGCAGTGTGCACCTCGATCTTCAGTATTTCTGTGACTTTCGAGAAAATCGAGTAAATTTTCTCACAACACTCTTTTTTCTTTTGTGAGAACTTCCACGCGGATACGTTTATTAGATTCGACCTTTGTACAAAGTGCAAAGAAAAACTCACCAATCTGTTGCTTGTTGCAATGCAATCCGTTGCGGTGTCACCACCTCCCAAGATGATAACCTTCTTGTTGGAAGGGTCAAGTCCATCCCATGTGATCGCGTCACCAGCACGTTTGCGCTGCGACTTCTCGAGGTATTCCATGGCAAAGCAAATTCCCTTAGCGTCACGTCCTTCGACGGTGAGATCTCTTGGGGTAGTAGATCCAGTGCACACAACGATTGCGTCATTTTCCTTGAGCAAGAAATCGGCTGGCACGTGTTTTCCAATCTCCGTGTTGGTGATGAATCTGACACCTTCTTCCTCGAGAAGTTGAACACGACGTTCAACCACAAACTTGTCCAGTTTCATAGTTGGAATTCCGTATCTGAAATCATTTCTTTGACCAAAGGAAAACCAGAAAACTAAACCTCAGAAGACCTCCGACACGGTTTTTGCGCTCATAGACAACAACCGTGTGGCCAACCTTGATGAGTTGAGCAGCCGCAGCGAGTCCAGACGGTCCTGAACCAATGATGGCGATTCTCTTTCCAGTATTGATGACCGGCTTCTGTGGCTTGATCCATCCTTGCATGAACGCGTAGTCAATAATGGCACATTCAATCGACTTGATGGTGACAGCTGGAGAGCCGATTCCTAGGCAACAAGCTCCCTAAAAGCGTCATTTGATAATTTGTATCTATGTAATGCCGCGATTCTCACCTCACAAGGAGCTGGACACACTCTTCCAGTGAACTCTGGGAAGTTGTTGGTCTGAAGAAGTTGCTCAAGAGCTTGACGCCAGTTTTTCTTGAAGACGTAGTCGTTCCACTTCGGAATGATGTTTCCTAGTGGGCAACCGGTATGTCCTTGGCAGAATGGAACTCCACAGTCCATGCATCTAAATGTACACGTTTTCGTAATCAAACAGCAGTTCCATATCGTAGTACGAGTTTTCCTCCACTCACCTTGCCGCTTGTTCACGAATGTTGCTTCTGATTGCTTCAAAGTCGTACACTTCGTCCCAGTCGTTAAGACGTTCAAGAGCTGGACGGTAAATCTTCTTTTGTCGGTTGTACTTGACAAAACCACTGAGTATCACACATATTCTGGATTCTAGGATTTGTCACTCACCGAAGCTTGTCAAGAGGCTCATCCTTCTTCTGCAGATGTGCTGGTACGGAAATGTTCTCAATATCGAAAGCTCCCTTTGCAAACTAAGAAAATGTGCTATTAAAAGTTGTTTACAACGTGGCTTACTTCGTCGTCTGAAAGGTCATCAACATCTGACTTGACATCTTCTTCCTCTGCCTGATCAATCATTGCATCTTGGACGTCTTCAAGATTCTCGAATCCAGCTAGATCCTGGGGTCGGAGAGATTTAGACAACTTGCGCTTCCGGTGGTCAACAATCTGAATCATCAGATGATTGGTAACAAAACGTTTTTTTCTCAAATCTACGTCATCTATGATGACTTTGGACACACTTTCAGAAATATTCAATTCATACAATTTCAGTGCTTGGTGTCATGCTGGGGAAACATTTTGTGCAGTGAAACAAAGTGAAATTTTCAAGAATATCTACTTTTCAAACACAATATTATTGATTCAACTACTGTGATTACCGACGGGATCTGCAAGTGTATATCTTTCTGTAACTGATTGGATAGAGTTAGTGTGGGGGAGAGATAGAAGACAGAGAGAGAGAGAGAGAGAGAGAGAGAGAGAGAGAGAGAGAGAGAGAGAGAGAAAGAAAGAGAGAGAGAGAGAGAGAGAGAGAGAGAGAGAGAGAGAGAAAGAGAGAGAGAGAGAGAGAGAGAGAGAGAAAGAGAGAGAGAGAGAGAGAGAGAGAGAGAGAGAGAGAGAGAGAGAGAGATAGTTTGTGTTCAGCTAGAAAAGTGTTCTTCGGGTAGGTCTTGTGCGTGATTTGGTGAAAAACATTGTATGCAGCAGAGCAAACTCACGCTCTTCTTTCTTGTCGGTAGATCAGCCTTCTTCTTGTGATGTGGGATGGTGGCAGCAATTTGCATATCCATCGACAGAGTTCTCGATCGGTTCTTCGTGTCATCAACCAACAGTTGGTTTTGCTCGGCAGCAGCCTTCTTTTCGGCGGCTTTCTTGGCTTGCAATTCCGCTTCTTGTGCAAGTACCCTCTTGTAATCACGTGGAAAAACTTTGACAATACGAGCATGCTCAGTCTGCCAGTTGTCTATGATGCGCTGACCAAGCTCAGAGCCGGTGAGCTGCACAAATTCTTCAATCTTGGACTTGACAAAGACAAGATCGTCTTCGGTTGAGTCGTCGAGATCAACGGTCGCAGTATTAATGTGCTGGATGGTTGTTTCAGAGCTGAATGATATTTTAATTCCTGATCATTAATTCATGAATCTTACTCATTAAAGATGAAGGCAATTCCACCACTCATGGCAGCTGCGAAGTTTCTTCCGATGGTTCCAAGGACAATGACCTTTCCTCCTGTCATGTACTCACAACCGTGGTCACCGACTGCCTCAACGATGGCATTGGCTCCAGAGTTTCTGACGGCGAAACGCTCTCCGGCAACTCCTCTGAACCAGCAGTCACCACTGGTGGCTCCGTAGAGAGCCACGTTTCCAATGATCGAATTATGCTCCGACTTGAACAGGGAGTTTGGTGGAGGGCGAACAACGATCTTTCCTCCTGACAGACACTGAAATTGTAACCATGAGAATCTGCGCACTTTTCTACACTCACTTTTCCAACGTAGTCGTTGGCATCTCCAGTAAGTGTCACAGACACACCGTTGGCAAGGAATGCACAGAACGATTGTCCCGCAGATCCGTTCAGGTTGATCTTGATGGAACGACTGCCAGTCAGACCCGCCTCTCCGTACCGTTTCGAAATCTGGAATTTTGTCTTAAAGAGGAATAGCAAGTACTGTAACTCACTTCGTAACTGATTCTGGTTCCGAAGGCACGGTCCAAGTTGGTGATAGTCTCGTTCTCAAACACTTTGTGCTCTCCGGACACACTAAAAACTGGCTCCAGCTGTGGCAAAAGTTTGGTCTCTAGAGCTCCAAGTTCAATTGACTGTTTAACACTGCCTCCCTTGATTGAGTTTTGTGGGTACATCTGCTGGGCGTTCTTCAGAATGGAACCAAACTTGAGCAGGGTCGACTTTTTGTTGACCGGGTTTGGGGCGGCGTACAGGAAGTCAGTACGACCAACTGCATCTTCGAGCTTGCGGAGACCAAGTTTGGACAAGAAGTAACGAACTTCCTCTGCGACCATGAACATGTAGTTGATCACGTGTTCTGGTTTTCCGTCAAACTTCTCACGGAGAACTGGGTCCTGGAAACAAAACCACTGTGAGAGCTCATCAGTGTTACACACCTGAGTGGCAATTCCGACTGGGCAAGTGTTCAGATGACATTTACGCATCATAGTGCATCCCAGAACAATCAGTGGAGCAGTCGACATTCCAAACTCATCAGCTCCAAGAAGTGCGGCGATCATGACGTCACGACCTGAACCTTTCCGTTATCAACAAATTCGGCTCTCTCTCAGTGAATACCAGTTCTGATCTGTCCATCAGCCTGTAGGACGATTCTGCTTCTCAGGTTGTTCATCGTGAGCACCTGATGGGTCTCGGCAACTCCTAGTTCCCATGGAAGTCCAGCATGTTTGATACCAGTCCAACTGAATACAAAATGATGTACAATATACACATACACATATTGTTTGTTTTGGCAAAAGAGGTAGACTCAATGAATTTGCGTAGTCGGTTCTGGTGAATAGATGATAATTTCATCAATCAAGTCACACGTTATGTATGGCCCGACCAATTATTATTATTGTTATTTTCGACGTCAAGTGGGCACACTTGATGACATATTTGTCATCCAATGAGTTTTCAATCATTCAGTATCAAACACCCACTGTGCGCAGTCTTTTAAAATTTCCAATTTTTCAGTTTCAACTCACCTCGATGCTCCAGTACCACCATCATGTCCGGAGACTGTGATATGGTCAGCATTACCCTTGGCAACTCCGGCGGCGATGATTCCGACACCAGCTTCTGAGACAAGCTTCACACTGACACGAGCCACAGGGTTTGCACATTTCAGATCGTAGATAAGCTGTAATTATTTTCTACGTAAACATGCTTGAAAATTGTTTTGTTCCATTTTTTGTCAAGCGGAGAAGATAAGCAAGTGTTTCTAGTTACGCCTCAACCACAATATTGCGATCTGAAACGATCATTTTTTCATTCAGCTTTGTTTGAAACTCGAGTATCGTATTATCTTCTTGTGCATTGTTTATGTCAAAATTCAAACTCTTTTTTCAAAATTCCAATTTCATTGCTTCATCAAACAGACCATTCATTTGAATGAGGTGCCAATACTCCTACGACCTTACGATTGTTACACTTTGTCCATGTGATATCATTACCATTCGTATAACTATTGTCTTCCTGTTTTGAGAAAAAAACTTCTCTACCTGAGCCAAATCCTCGATACTGTAAATGTCGTGGTGTGGCGGTGGTGAGATGAGTCCGACTCCAGCGGTCGACTTTCTTGTTGCGGCAATGTCAGCGGTAACCTTGTGTCCTGGCAGTTCACCTCCCTCTCCTGGCTTGGCTCCTGAAAATTTTTTTCACACGCTTCTATCCAATTGTGGCATCATACCTTGTGCCATCTTGATTTGCAACTCATCAGCATTAGCGAGGTACGAGGAGGTGACTCCAAAACGAGCTGATGCAATCTGCTTGATCGACGATCTCAGGTTGTGGTTGGGGTCCTGGTTCTTCTTGTATCTTTCCGACTTCTCTCCTCCTTCACCAGTGTTCGACTTTGCTCCAATTCTGTTCATTGCGACTGCCAGAGTAGTATGCGCTTCCCATGAGATGGACCCAAATGACATGGCTCCAGTGACAAAACGCTTGACAATCTCTGCGGCTGGTTCAACTTCCTCGAGCGGAATCTGGATCTTGCTGCTTGTCTTGATTTCGAGTTGACCTCTCAGACAGCACCATCTCTGAGCCAAGTTAGATGCTTGTGAGTACTCGTGGAACGTCTTTGAATTGTTTGACCGTGTGGCTGCCTGAAATGTCAGTCATGAGTGCATTTTCCGAGGGAGAAATCTGTAGCACCTGGAGTTTCGCAATTGCCACAGGCTCATTGATATGCTTCTCTCCACCGGCTCTCCAGTGATAAGTTCCCGAAGCAACCAGAGTTCTTGAGTCACCTTAAAGTTTCAATTATCTTTGTTCAATATCCAAGTCACATCACTCTACACACTAACATTCACAGAATCTATACAAATACATGTACAAATAGTATGACAACAAGCATAGATGTGCTTTCTGATTGACAGTTCTAGTCTTTTTCAGAAAAAAAACAACTAATCATTCAATTTCTCATCGAGAAATGCTTAGACATGTTCTTGATCTTTTTTCTCTAGAAAAAACCCATTAGGTGAATCACGATTCAAACAATGTTAGTTCAAGAAGTGGAAAAGACTCATCACAGTGCATGCAAAAAAGTGAATCGGTGAAAACGTATCCTACAATCTTACCCAGTGTTTCTTGTCCGCGATCCTTGTATTCTTAAAATGTTAAATGTGAAACAGAGACCATCACCTTTACTCCACGTGTATGTGTGTGTGCTTGCAGTTGGTTAGACTGATTGAGAAGTACGAGAAGGTAAAATTATGTAAACCAAATTTTAAAAATAAAAATTACCCAAAGAAAAGGAATTTAAACCGAGTTTTTTCAGAAGTCAGACAAAATTACAACAAAAGAACTGTGCACACAAAATTTTAATGATCTATGTGAATTGAGTGAACTTTTGAAGAATAATATTGGAAAATAATGGTTTCTTCATGCCACTACGACGGGGAGTTTGCCGAAACGTTATATTTTTCAATTTCTTACCAATCGCGGCTCCTTCGGTGGACGGATACGCGGAAAGATGACGTTTGAGAGCTTCCGCGGCCAGAATGGCAAAGTTTGCGCCACCAAGTCGGGAAACAGTGTTCTTGAAGCACATGTCGACAACTTCTTGAGCGAGTCCAACAATTTCGAAAATTTGAGCGTGCTATAATCATGATTTGATGCTAAAATGTTAACGTATAGCTCACCTTGTACGAGTGGAGAGTTGAGATTCCCATTTTCGCCATGACCTTGAAAATTCCACGTTCGACACCCTGACGGTATCCTTGGTAGACCTTAAGTCAGTTGATATCAATAAAAGTGTTAGATGGATTTTCTCACCAGATCGTCATTAAGCTCACTGTCCAACAGTCCCATATTTCTTAGTCTGAACATCGTCTCATAAACCATGTATGGGCAAATCGCATCAGCTCCAAATCCCAGCAGGACGCAGAAGTCGTGGACGACTCTGGCTTCTCCGGTCTCAACGATAATGGCAACCTGTAAAACGTACAGATTCTCTTTTGGGATTCAGAATCGGAAGTGGTTGATGAATGTGTTCTTGGCAAATTCAATTTCGAGAATTGCGTTGAGCCAAGATTTACGGTTTTTTCCGCTTTTTTCAATCTCGTTTGATGAGACATCCGGCAGAATCTCATTCTGTGTGCTTGAAATTTACCGTTTTTGGCTGATTTTAATTTCGATTTCAATTTTGCCGACCATGATTGATGCCATTTCCTGGGTTGGTAGTATAAATGAAGGCTTCTGGCTTGTGAAAATCATTCCCAAGCACAGCATCAGCTCTTCAACTTCTACTCCTCTGAGCCTTCTCAACTGTTCTCAATTTTGAGGCTGAAGCAGCGTCTTCTCAAATCTTCTGGACTTTTTTATTCGGTGAGTCGACGTGTCACTTTTGAGAGATGGGAGAGAAAGAGAGAGAAAGAGGGAGAGAGATAGATAGATAGAGAGAGAGAGAGAGAGAGAGAGAGAGAGAGAGAGAGAGAGAGAGAGAGCGAGAGAGAGAGAGGGAGAGAGAGAAGAGAGAGAGAGAGAGAGAGAGAGAGAGAGAGAGAGAAAGAGAGAGAGAGATAGAGAGCGAGAGAGAGAGAGAGAGAGAGAGAGAGAGAGAGAGAGAAAGAGAGAGAAAACCAATCATAACAAGTTTTCTCTCAAAAAGTTAACCATCATAAAAGCGAGTGCGCCAGTAGGTCAACCAACAAAACACTCCCATAAAAGAACTCTTGTTGCTAATTAGGTTGCCTACCTTCATCCTGAGTCTGTGCTTGATCAGACACTGGTGAATCGCACCGACAGCCAAAAGTGATGGAATTGGCACGTTCTTCTGATCAGCATTGCGGTCAGAGAGAACCAGCAGTTGATAACCGTCAAGAGCTGCGGTGCAAGCTTCGACACACATCTTGTCGAGCCCTGGTACCAGTCCTGAAAAAAATAGATTTAGCGGATTCTAGTTCTGCTTCTAGAAACTCACCCTTGGTTCCGTACTGAACAGGGAAAGTGATGTCGATCACCTTGCTCTTCCATCCCTTGTACATGGTACGCTTTAGGACCTGTAAGAGTCTTGATGGAAACTGTTCTATGTAGCCAACAAAGCTCTTCTATTCGCGAGACGGACTGCTCACTCTAGCGCGTTTTCTGTTTCCATGCATCTTCGCTTTTCAATAGATACGTTGGGAAAATATTCGTCATGCTGCTCAACACTGTCACACACACACACACACACCAATCGACGTGATTTCACGTTTTTCACTCTTGTTGATAGTACTTTCCACAGCTTCGATTATCGAGAACCGTCATCCCGTCATTATGTCCGTTAGTCACTTGCACTTTGACTTACAATTATCGCTAATAGTTATCAAAACAGAGTATTCAGACGGCTTCACTCACCGCCATATCGACCATTGAAAGGATCGGCTGCTCCAGAATCAGACGACTCTCCATCTCGGCGTCAGGCTCAAGGAAGTTGGATTCTGGTCCAATTGGACACCTCAGCGACATCACAATCTGCTCACGGAACGGATCGATCGGTGGGTTGGTGACCTGAAATTGTATACTGAGTTTTTTCTGTTCTAGATTACATCATATACCTGAGCAAAAAGCTGCTGGAAGTAATCGAAGAGCAGTGGGCTGAAGTCAGAGAGGCACGCGAGCGCAGCGTCATTACCCATGGATCCGAGAGCTTCTTTCCTGTAATCATGTGGAACGTCATGAAATAGTCGGCTCTTTTCAATCAAAACATTGCAGGGGAATGTCAACGTCACCACTGTACTCAAAGTGCAACCTATAACTGAGGAGCAATGATGATCATCCTTGAAGAAGCATTATTCACCAGAGGATGATTACCACAAGGGCGAAGGGAGAGGCGCCTCACCATTACTTACTGATATACTTTCTAGAATCTCATTCATTTTTTGAGCGTAGTTCAAGTCATAGTGTATTGCGACTTCATCTAACTACTAAAACGGTGCGCAACAATTTTTGGGAAAAAAAAGCCGTAGACGCAAACTTTCCGGACCAACTCACTTTTCTTTGATCATTGGCACCAACAGTAGACTGAAGGTGTCATGAGTGTAGGCGAATAGTGCCAACCGTCTGTCAAGATCCAAATGCACGTCCTTCTTCTTGATCAAATCCGTGTTGATCAGCTCTACCTGTCTTTTGATAAGGAATTCGTTGGTCACCGCCCCGTGTGAGAGCTGTAATGATCATACGTTACTGATGAGGCATTGACCCTTTTGCGTCCTCACCACATCATCCTTCTTCAGCAAGTCGAGGTAGACTCTCGACGCGCACAGTTTCTTGTGTGGCCTCGAGATGGCGATTCTCGTCTTGAGATCTTCATCCAACTCAATTTGCTTGAGTTTGGTGTCGACCAAAAGCATCCGTCCCGGGCGAAGACGATCCTAAAAATTGGCAATTTAGTGCAGGTCATATTGGTGTTCGTGCACTTCATCTTCCGCGACAACCAAGGCTAATAAGAGTGTCGCGTTATTCTTCTACTTTTTTTGTTCCTTACTCATTCCAGCCATTTTTCGCTGCTACATTTTGCGTGGTCATAGAGTCACGTTACGCGCCGTAAAATGATCAACCCACGGCTAATGAGCTAAAAACGTAGTAAGGGAAGGATTAGTCGTGTCATTCGACATCCAAGTCACTTTTTGCTTCTTTTTTTGCCCATCATTCTCCATTTCACATCATTTTTTGCTCATGAACGCAAAAGTAAAAAAAATAACCCAGTGAGCAAGCCAAGAGTTCAGGTACCCCAAAGTGTTGCGCTCGCGCCACAGTCGATACAACTCTCGTCAACCGTACGCCGGCCGTTCCGTCATGCAGTCCACTTCGCTGTTGCTACTGATCCAGGTCGCGCTGTTTGCATTCCTTGTGAGTTCATTCAAAATGAATCAACCGAGGATACCGTTTGGCGGGCGGATTCCTATTCCCCCAAGCCGGTTGATGCTCATGCAGCAACAGCAACAGCAGCAACAGCGGGACGCGGCGGCCGGTCAACACCATCATTTAAAGGCATTCACCATGGCACCAACCGTCGAGGCTATCCGATTCAACGACGACATTGATGCCGTCAACAACAACGTCTACGGTGAAGGCGGCCTCATGTACAAACGGCTTCGCGGTGAGCCAATCAGATTCGGAAAGCGACGTGAGCCAATCAGGTGAGTGTCGATTTTAACATTCCAAATGTTCAAATCTGTGATTTCTTGCTTCAAGCTATACCATAAGATTACTCTAGATCTTGGAAAATAGACTAAAAATTGAAGCATTTTTGTTAGACCTTTGTTGAACATATCTTAGAAAAGGTCACATTTCAATGTGTTTACCCATGTGCTGCGAGAACGGAACTGCTTCTGCCAAGATTGCTCACCACTACAACAAGATAAAAACCCCTCAATTGTGTGTGCGTGTGTGAGACCAAAACGTGTTCGTTCTTGAGTGCTGCTCTTGCAGCTAGTGCACCTACTAGTGTAACCAACGTCAAGGTATCAATTTAGCGGGAAAATTCGTTGGTAACACATCATTATGTATGGGCACTTTCAAATTGCCGGTTTGCGTGACAAAAGTCAGCGATTGGTGCACACAAAACGTTCAAAAGGTTATCGTAAGACCAAATAAAACTTTCTGAGCACTCGAAGCAAAAAAAAAATTTTTTTTAGATTCGGCAAACGCTCCGACGACGTTGTCTACTTTGAGAACGAAGAATGATCCAGCAAGACTCGACACACTCGTAATGTTTTTGTCTTTTGTATTATTGTAGCTATACAAGTGTGTACCAATGGCTTCACAAGTGTTGAATCAATAAAGTTCTGAATAAATGATCATATGGTTACTCTTCTTCTATCGTTTTCCTAAGAATATGTATGCACGTTTTTATCACGTCCACAAGTTTCACATTGAATGTAATTGCACTATTCAGTACGATGAGAATAGCTATGTGAAGATTGAAAAGTTCTGGCTCGAGTTATCAATTTGATTCTACTTTGACTCCGAGTTCCTTTTTGACTTGATACGAAACTGACTACACATGAAGCGAGAATCACGAAACAAAGAGGTCCTCTCGTTGTCTCAGGTTTCAGTTTAGTACAATCACAACCGACCTCCGCACCACCGAACGTCATTTCTGACGAGTTCGCCAATCACCGGCCAACTTTTCACTTCCTCTTCGATTTTAAGTGCCGTTCTGAGACCATTGTGAGTGCACATTTTTAGCATGTGCCATATTTCACCTCAATTCAACCTCCTACACATACAATTTGCATTGGATTGAATGTGCCCCCACCATTTCCCCTCTTTGTTCTGCCGATTCCACTCGGACCACTACTGCCGACACTGCCGGCGCCTTAGACAACATTGCGTCACCCTTTTGACGCCAACCACGAGTACACGCCCCAAGGTACCTTGCGCAACTGGTAGGCAGCCTGGGAAACGGTCACGCCCCTTTGGTTTCTTCCGAGCTCAGACCATATCGTCCTAAGGGTTCCAGCTGGTTACCACCCATCTGGTCTCAGCAGTCTCACAACTACCTCCAACATTTCATTACTACGTTTGAGTAGGCAAGGAACAGGAAGTAAACGCCCATACGTTTATTATCCATGTTGTTCAATCACTTCTCTCAAATCGCCTCGACCCATCAAAATGTTACTCCACTTGACTCAAGACTGGTCACAAAAACCGCACCCACTTCTTATTCTAATACGCAGGATCTGAAGCAAGCCAAAATCTCATTACATTCTAGAATCCGCTTATCAATGGGCGTATCATGGTATTCAGAACCAAAAATTCCATTCCTCATTTTTTTCTCAAGATTCTAGAATCAAGATTCGCTCCCTCTACTCAAGTGTCAGATAAAAGTAGACCTGTTCTCACGCCAGGAATTCCTTAATAAGCAAAACAAAAAACATTCTCAAGACCTTTATTTTTACAAAAAAGCAGCATGAAACGCGTCTTTTCTTTTGTTTGATATCGGAAAAGGGAATAAGTCAAGAACTGCGCACATCGTACTCTTCATCTGATGGTTTCATTTTTGGAGAAAAAATCTTCACCTATAGAGAAATTAACTCGCTTGTTTTTGGTAGCACCAACCGTGTCGCAGCTTTCCGGTGTATTGGGCTTCAACCTCAGTATACCATGTTTTTGATACACGCACTGGTGCTCACATTTCCGCTGTTTTTGGCACAATTCGTCGGATATAGTACAAACATGCATAAGGCAACACCCGTTAGACAGCAACTTTCATTCTCCCCTTTCACACCACTAATTCTCCTATTGGAGAGCAGGTCAGCAAACTACACACACACATTGTATACAGGGTTATAATGATCTCCATCACACGTCCGCTACTTTTTCTGCTTGTCGGAACACTGGCTATTGTCTATGCCGTCGATGCAGGTGAGCTTGGGACTAAAGTTGACGTGCGCAATTACATGTACCTTTAACAAAGCGCCATTTCGAAATGTCACATAAGCGACCAAAATTGCATGTCGAAGAGCAAATCGCCTAATACAGAGTGAAAGTTCATGTTTGAACTTCATTGGCCTATGGTACAACTTGAGTTTTAGACACTGACTCTAAGCGATCCCCATTGGGTACCATGCGTTTTGGGAAACGTTTTGTGGACCAACTTGACGATGATGCCATCAACTACGATGACGGCAACGTTGATGCCTTTGCTGATCAGCACTACTTCAAGGTCAAAAAGTCGGCTGACCAGTACACACGGGCTAGTGACCTGATTCGCGACGTTAGAAGTCCTCTTGGGACCATGAGATTCGGCAAGAGAAGTGGTAGGTATCGTTAAGCGCATAGGTCAAGTAAAATATTCTCAGATTCCCCACTTGGGCCCATGAGATTTGGTAAAAGAGGTGAGTATGAACCAAATGTTCAAAAACGATCTGGAACAGACTCTTCAGAAGTTTCCCCGCTCGGACCAATGAGATTCGGAAAACGTGGAGGTAGGTTCGACAAAAGTTTCTCTCCTCTCTGGGTTTGACAGAAAGTCATAAACATTAAAACATTTCAGAACAGTCACCACTTGGACCCATGCGCTTCGGAAAGAAAAGTGGTAAGTCAAACATTACAGGAAAGCTAGCAATAGAGAATTCAGCTTCCTCACTCGGCCCATTGCGTTTCGGCACAAAAGCAAGTATGTTGACGTGTCAGTATGGTCTCATTTCACTTTTCAGGACTGGAGGACGTTATGAGATACGGCGATCTGAAAATGGAACCATTCGAGACCATGAAGTTCGGAAAGAGAACCATCATACCGATCGCAGTCAACGGCTTTGGCCCAGTAGCTGGTAACAATATGCGCACGTAAATGCGATTCAAGAGTCATAATTCAGGTCCAGTTGCGAGCATGCGTTACGGAAAGCGTTTCGGCTTGCGTTTTCTTGAGAGTCAAGGAATCGAAACGCGCGATTAGATGGATGGACTGGGAAGCAATATCATTCACATACATCTTCAGTTGCCAATCTCTACGTGCTACCTAAAACGTTAAGACACTATCATAATCACTTTCAAAGTGTTCCATGTTTGCAATAAATTTGCTTGTCATTCGTCTACACTACTCTGGCTCGAGGAAATTCTGAGAGAACATTAACAGTTCTTGTTGTCAAGAACTTTTGGTACACAACAGGGGTGGTTGCGGAATTCAAAGATTGAACGGTTTCTCCTCCAGTTTAACGTTCAATGATTTTGTTTTAAACGGAAAACCGTCAATATAACAATATTCGTCTCTGTTTGACTAGAGGAAATCAATTTGATTTTGAGAAAAACAGATCAGTTTAGTTCAGAAAATTTATATTTCAAACTTTAGGTCAATTATAATAATCAACGGAGTCCGTAAGATAGACCGAAGAAATAGTTAGATTCATAAGTTATTTTACCATCCGAAAGACAATCATGTGATGACTTTTCTATTGTATTTCCATGTAATATAGTTATTTTGCAGAATCAGAGGCGTCACAAACGTTACCAAACATACAATTCCATAAGTTTAACAGAACTCTAGGTCAATTTTTGTGACAGTTGAAATATTAGTTAACTCAAAAACCAGCGGTTTTGTTAAAATATATCAATTCTGATTAACCGAATTTCGTAAAACTAGGAAATGTCAGAAATTCAACAACGTTTGTTTGAGTTTGAAAGAATAAATTTGGAACAATGATGAACGGTATTTGTCAGAATTGAGGAATTGTTGATTTGGAGTTCAAAAGTTTTGTTCAATCAAAAATTTTGTGAACAATCTTGGTGATGATAAATAATCAAAATAGTTCAAGTATAATTTAGGAACAGTTTACACGCCACTTGTTCTATTTTCGCAATTTACTGACTCTTAAAGACTGAAAACCTCCGTTTTTACATCGGAACGATCTTGCTTCTGTTTCAAAGATGAATTGCCCAGATGGTCTGTCGACCCACAGAGATGTGCGACGCTCTCAATTACCATAATCCAGAGTCTCTTCAAAATGACACATTTGCCATTGTTCACTTCAATTTCGATTAGTAGGCAGCGATCGAGGACCACCCGCGATGCGACACCCGAAACGCTCGTGAGATATTGCAGTGTCGGAAGAGTCTTTGTCACTCGTTTCGCACTGTGGGTGGTCTGACCATCTGCGCAATTTATCTTCAAAACAGCAGTTTTGCTCTTTCTCAGGACGATGAAGAGTAAATTTGATTAGTAGGCGATGTCTGGCGGCCACACACCGCGGGTTACAAGTGAAAAATGTCACAGTGTCGAAAAATTTTTTGTCGCTAGTTTTCATCTTCCTTGCTGTGCAAGACAGTGATTTCAATCAAGTCAACGAAAAGTCAAATATAACATTGGAATAGAAACATCCTCAGGAAACTTGTGGATTTTCTGCTTGTGAGAACCGTCCAAACTACAGGTTTTTTAAAATGTATACTACCAACATGCTACCGCCTGGATCTATTTTTTGAAGAATGTTGAACAAGAGCTGACAAAATATAGCTAGACGAGTTATCCTCACTTACATATTTGAGTTCCATGTAATTGTTGGATTTCGCCGTGATGACTCATGCTTTCAAAGTGAAACCTTGACACCAAGAGACTGCGCTTGAAAAATGCATTGACTCACTCCGGACGGTTTTTACAAACAGGAAATTCACAAATTACCTAAACGTTCATTTTTTTTATCATGATGGATCATGTTATTGACTTCTTGATTGAATTTGTTTTGAGAAATGAAATGTTCAGAAACAGCCCGAGACTTTCCCCGCAATAAAATACATAAAATTGCATTCCAAACTTTGATGATTCATAAAATCTTCGACGCAACAACATGATGCAAATGCCCTTTTGAATGAAGCTGACCATGTGACTGAATGGTTCATCTTTTGGGGCTCTATTGATTCAAATTCAGGCAATTCCCGGTGAGGACCGCATCACTATTTACTTCTACAAGCACTCTTCAGGGGCGCTTCGCGCCCCACCTACTACTTTTTCCCGCCAGTCTTGATACTCAAAATAAATAACAAACAAACGTCTTTCAATAAAAACGTGAACTTTCAGACAACTTGAAACTTCTTAAAAGCTCTATTTTAAAAAAAAATTAAAATGCTAGGCGTTAAATGGATCACGTTGAGGACACGTTTGAATTTCAAAACTAACGAAATTCGTGCCGCGCAGCAGCGCGCGGTCTGATCAAACTAAAAAGTTGATGCGCATCTTTTGGCTATTTGGTCACACTGTTTTTCCGCGGCCTGTTCTCAGCTCATAGGAGTCGGATCAGAACGGGGAAAACGCCATCGGATAGGTTCTGTTGAAGCGGAGATGCGCATCAACTTTTTAATTCGATCAGACCGCGCGCTGCTGCGCGGCACGGATTTCCTTAGTTTTGAAATTCAAACGTGTCCTCAACGTGATCCATTTATCGCCTAGCATTTTAATTTTTAAAAATGGAGCTTTCAAGAAGTTCCAAGTTGTCTGGAAGTTCACGTTTTTATTGAAAGACGTTCGTTCACTTTTTTCATTCTTTGTTTCAAGTGTCAGAACTGGCGTGAGAAAAAGTAAAATGTGGGGCGCGAAGCGCCCCTGGAGAGTGCTTGTATTGAAAATTTTCACTCCTCGATCGAATCTCAAGTTCATACAACTAAAACACAACAATAGCTGCCCCACAAAAAACGAGCCATGCAATCCGTGTACCGCATTTTAATTGCGCGGCTCTAACGTGGGTATTCTTCTAGATTCATAAATTATTCAAAAAAGCCGCCAAATGCGGGCTCCGCATTGTGTTAGGAGGTGACGCGACCAAATTTTATGAGAAAAGCAAAAAGTGGTTGGCAGTATAGTTTCATTTTTTATTCTTGCGCACACAAACACACACACACACACATTTTCAAAACCTCGAAAACTATTGCAATTTGTCATCCACCCACCGTTGTAGCTACAAAAATCGGAAGTTATTCACAAGAAGTAAATAAAAATCAGCTGTTTTCCAGATGCAAACAACAAACACTCGCATCATGCGTACAATTTTTTAAATTCATTCTGAGAACCGAGTTTCATTTTACTCACATCTCAATATTTTCCAATTTTGTGAGATCAATGTCATTGTTTTTTTTTCTTTGACGAGGTTACTTCTCGTGTTCTTATTGTAGCATTCAAAGAGTGGGGCAGAGAGTGTGAACCCTCTTTGCAAGAACATAAAGGGCAGAATATTGTCCAATTTCGCTATTTAGCCCCTTCAAGGACTTGACTGGAACCACCAAATTGCAATGTCGAGAGGCTGTGGCTAAATCTGGACAAATGAGAACCACGTCAGCGGTAATGTTTGACATTTGACGAAACCGAATTTCATGCGGAAATAGGCTCTTTGTTGAAAAAATCTCAAGAAAGCGTCACGGTTCAACCTTTACAAAATGAGTTTTCGTATCACAACCACTTTCAATTGTATAGTACTACGCAACTCATGCTACTCACTTATTTTCGTTGAGAGTCTTGAATTATTCTTTCATTCAATTTCGAGATATTGAGTAAGTTGGAGAAAACATGACGTCTTTGATTTGAACTTATATGAGAACTGTCAACATGAATAGGATAGAGAACGAGAGAGTCAAAGTGATTGGAAGATTTGGAAAAGTGTCAAGAATAGAGAGAGAAAGAGAGAGAAAGAGAGATAGAGAGAGAGAAAGAGAGAGAGAAAGAGAGAGAGAGAGAGAGAGAGAGAGAGAGAGAGGGAAAGAGAGAGAAAGAGAGAGCTTGAACTACCTAATCATTCTGTCGAGTTCGACGTGTGTAATAAATTTTTCAAGTTTGGACCTCGATGACCATATTTTCTATGTCTTCTGGGCCAAAAATAGTCTAACCCTCTGCTTCTACCGAATCCACGGCTACGTAAACACAACGACATAACTCACTCGCTTGTCTTGAGTTAATCAAACGCACAGGTAGACGAAAACTCCTGTGAACAACGGAAAGTCACAACACAAACGCACCCGTACACAGATACACTCAGTGCTTTGTCTCGTACTCCAAAACACGGGAAATTCAGTAAGCCAATTCGATTTTCGACGCCTTCAATGCATCTTCGTCATTTTCAAGAAACTAAGAATGGAGCAGAATTTTCGCTGTTCCAGCATTTCAGATGTTCCATTTCCTCCTTCTGATCAGAGAAGTATCAGAAAAAAAAACAACAATGGTGTTTCCCAGGTTCCATTCTGTTTTCTAATCCACCAAAGTCACAATTCCAACTTCACTGCTAAATTTGCATATATTTTTGGAATCACGATCAGAAAGCAACCTGACGTCTGCCTTCCCCATCTACCATCAACAACTTTGAATACTGATGAAGATCACTTCTTTCGACAAACGTTTTAATCTGCTCTTTTGTTCGAAATGTTGACGTTGTTTTCCGAACCACAAACACCGATTCCCTTTTGCAAAAATGAGGAAGAGAGAAAACGACTAACCCCAGTACTCAGCTCAGGCCATGTAGTTGGATTCCAAATCGTTAACGTCAAAACAATTAATTGTAGTAAAATAGCGGTTGAGTTGCATTAGGGTCATCGTTGCTCGACGAGTAGACAAGTTCTCTGTTCATTCTAATCATCATTTCCAGCAAGTTCTTACTTTTTCATAGTCACTGTCAAGTTGCATCAGGAACTAATCCACTTCAAAACGATTTAGAAGCTACGTTGGCGTGTTGAAACTACCAACACATGCGTTTTGTCAGGTTTCAAGATTAGACGCTTGTTTCTCAACACTGCTCACTTGTTCGCTTTTTCCTTCTCCCGCTTCAATCAAATTTGTCTAATTGGCTCGAGTCATAATTAATACACGTTGTGCATTCAAATCTCGATTGCTATTCGTCAGAGAAATAAGGCAGAGGAAGACAGACAGACAGAAAGAGAGAGAAAGATGACAGCGTTGGCGACGTCGACCACACACACACACATCACTTCTTACCTATTCAACTTCCATGCAAATTCTGACTTCCTTAGAACAAAACAACCGTTCATTATGCGCGTGACTACGCCGGAGCGATGAAACCCCTTTGCATGGGATACGAGCTGACAAAAGTTGTCGCCTTTCACAAAGTGTCTTTCCATTTCTTATTGTGCAAAACAAAAATCCTGGGTATAATAATGGGGTCAAGGAAGCGTTACGTATTACAGTATGTCTTGCAGTCATTTATCAAGATGGTTATGAACGAAGGAAGCACCCAATCTCTATGTTAATGTGCCTATTTCCATTAGCTCAAGATTCCGCCTCAAGATTCCGTCAGAACAAAGATTGGTGTATTTCTGCGAGAACGCCAGTACCGAAATTCAATCACTTCTTCCCGCCAATGGCCCATCTTAGGCGGAAGGTTGGCTCGAATTACTACTAACCCATTTGTCATTTCGTGGCGGAAAAAATTGGGGCCAGAAAGCGAGCGAGAGGCAGAGATTCAGTGAGAGAGCGGCGGCGAAATTGAGAGCACCTACAGTACCAATTCAGAAGCACCTCTCCGGACACGCCCCCAATCGAGGAGAAGGGTCGGCCTCTAGTCAGGAGCATTCTGGTGTCTAGGAGCACCGTGAGCTCAAATCTTTTCTAGAATATACACACTCCTTCACCTAGTGAACCACATCTG
>OZ022249.1:993736-1127347 GCA_963978915.1 Caenorhabditis parvicauda
GTCAGTGGCAGCGTAGTCACCGGTGACGAAAACCTGAATTACTTGTTTGAATAAATTTAGTCAGTAACTGATTATCATTTTCACAATGGAATTTCACCATCAGAGTACTTTTTTATTTTCATGGTGCACATATCTTCCTCTACCTGTAAAAAAGTCTGACCTCCGTAAATCGGTTACTTAGTTACCGTAGCAGTTTCGCTTTGAAATACATGAACGATTAAGTCATGCGCCTTCAATTTCAATGGACTGAAAGTAAGAATAATAATTTAAATCCACAAAGATCTAACTGTTCGTTGTGAGAGTCCCGACCCTATCGTACTCATTTTACAAAAATGCGACTGCCGCGAGTTTGAAATCGGTCAGACTTTTTGCTAGATATGTGTGGTGCAGTAAATTCTTCCATTCTTAATTTTTTTAAAGTTCACTTTTTTAAAGTTTTCCGCAAGTTTACTAAAATCCCTCATCCTCCTTCTCTTAAGACGCAATATTCTCTCGCGTCGAGACAAATTGGTCTTAGGGCTGTAACTTTCTTCAAAATATTCAATTTTGAAAAAAATTTCACCGGTACTCTTCCAGGTACCCAAGGATTGTCCTGTCCAAAAATTTTCTCGGTGCAGTACCGTATACCAATAATTGTCAGCATTTCTTCAAAACTGTCCAAAACGCTCCGTTATTAGGTCCAAAATGTTCAGCTCGATGAGAGCTACATTTTATCTTGTGAGACCTATGCTCTATTGTCACCCTGAACTACTGTAACTCCCCATCAAAAATTGACAAAATCGGAAAATTGGCATTTTCTAGGTGATAGAGGTCTCCGCCAGTGTAATGACCTATATGAGCGTGTGCAGCTTGTTTTTCTGCATCGAATGAGTGTATACCCGTCAGCCAAAGCGTTTCCACAAAAGGCGAAAAATTCAAAAAACTGATTTCAGATCACAAAATATAGCGATAGGTCAAAAATTTATGAACGTTTTCGGCTTGTTAAACAACGTTAGTTCTGCTAGAAAGTGAGGTAAAAACCCCTTAAAAGTGATTCTTTTCTCTGTAGATGAACACTGTAAAACTTTCTCACTCTGTCACACACCTCTGCAGTACTCAGTACTTGCCGTATGACCGGATTCTTATGATTTCAACGTCTCAACAGCTGTTCTGAATAATAAAAACAGTTTTCCATTCATGATAAATAGATTAACCGTAGTTCAAACAAAGTGGCCGTCTATTAGAAGAAAAAGAAATAGTGAAAGCAATTTTCCTCCTTTCCGGCCTTATGTATATTCACAGAAGAATACTCGAGGAGACGGGTCAAAACTTGATGACGAAATCGACGCCATCAAAAACTACACAGCTCAATAGAGTTATAACTTCTTTTCATTTGTTCATCTCTTGTTTCAGAATTGTAGTTCAATGAAAGTAAACCGGAGTTAACTACGAACCTAGAGTTAGCACTGCTGGTGGTCTTAAGATCTTTGTTACAGTATCATAGACGCGTGTGAACAACACATCAGCCAAGATTATTTGAAACATGGTCTCCGGGCTGGCAATACCATAAACTTCTGTTTCTCATTTAAAGCTAGGTCGACTTTAAATAAAGCAGGGATCGAATTCCGGTCATGTGTAGCGTTCAGAAAGACTATTCATCACACCACCGTTTACAATATTATGGCTCTGATGATTTTTATGTCTGTGATCAATCAGAAAGTGTTTTTCTTTTTCTCGAAAAGCTGTGGAGACGTTGAAATCATAAGAATCCGGTCATACGGCAAGTACTGAGTACTGCAGAGGTGTGTGACAGAGTGAGAAAGTTTTACAGTGTTCATCTACAGAGAAAAGAATCACTTTTAAGGGGTTTTACCTCACTTTCTAGCAAAACTAACGTTGTTTAACAAGCCGAAAACGTTCATAAATTTTTGACCTATCGCTATATTTTGTGATCTGAAATCAGTTTTTTGAATTTTTCGCCTTTTGTGGAAACGCTTTGGCTGACGGGTATACACTCATTCGATGCAGAAAAACAAGCTGCACACGCTCATATAGGTCATTACACTGGCGGAGACCTCTATCACCTAGAAAATGCCAATTTTTCGATTTTGTCAATTTTTGACGGGGAGTTCCAGTAGTTCAGGGTGACAATAGAGCATAGGTCTCGCGGGATAAAATGTAGCTCTCATCAAGCTGAACATTTTGAACCTAATAACGGAGCGTTTTGGACAGTTTTGGAGAAATGCTGACAATTATTGGTATACGGTAGCGAAAAAAGTTGTAACTCGGAAATGTTAATATTCAAGGTGTCTAAAGTGCACCTCCGGAATTTTTCCTAATGAAAATGAAAATGAAGCGAGTTACAGGCCTAAGACCATTTTGGGCCTTTTTGTCTCGACGCGAGAGAATATTGCGTCTTAAGTTCAGGTTTCTTAAATTGTTTTTTTTCTTTATATAATTATTCCACTCACCTGACGGATCAAAGGTTCAGTCTTCTTGGCTTCTTCACCGATACATTCTCTGTTTGTTGCCAAACGTCTCCAGGCCAGAACATTCAGGTTGCAGGCGCGCGCCAAGTCTCCGAACGCTTCCTGAAACATTAGTCATTTTTGGGGACAAGTCAAGTTTTCTTTCTTTTTCAAATTCACTATGAACTGATTCCATTCATTATGATATCAGTAATTTGTGTATCACAAGATTACGGTCAACTATTTCTGTTTGGCGCCATCATGATTCAACTACATATCATTATGCTTTTATCTTTTTATGAGGACACACTGACAGACAAAGTTTCGAACCCCATAATAAACAACACTTGTTTCTTGACGGGTGCAACTTCACCCGTAAAATTTGATCTGCGTGAAGTATGATGTAGGAATCATCTTGACGGATGCAAACCTCGTGGTCACTGTTTTCATTTCTCACATGAGAGATTCGCCACAGAGAACTTTGTTGTCATTGTGTCCCGAGGGTTAACGACTACGGAAAGTTGTCACTGATCGAGTTTTCCGTCTTTTTTATTACCTTGATAACGGAGATCGGTGTTTTTTGAAACAAGAAACGAAAGCACGCTGGGAATTATAGTAAAAATAATTATGGAAGAGATATCATTTCGAAAACGTAAAATAATTCCATCTAAAATGTAGGAAAATTTATCACTTCACGTTATTGTGATACATCTTTTTTTCGTTAAGACTCGAAAATTGAGAAAAACAGAAGTTTTGACCGGTGAAATTATTGAGGAATTTGTATTCCTACGATTTTGAAAATAGTCCTGAACAAGAGAAAAAAGTTATTTTGATCTTTTCCTCTTTTCATCAAATCTCAATCACCACTTTCTGTTTGTCTTCAGAATACTTTATTTTTGGATGAACCTTATCATATGCCCTCTGCATGTCGACGCCATCCAGCAAAAGGTTGATTCCAGTGACCGCCATGTGGTAGGTACACTGTCCCCCCATCCGCTTATCGATAACGGAATGGATGGTCAAGATTACGGTCACGTGAAGTGTCCCCAGCACAGTTTTTATTGCTGTTCAGAGAATATTCGTGCCGACCTTATCGCGATTTCTTTTGCAGAAGAGAGTGTGGGAAAAACAATACTTTCTCATACAGACTGTGAGTACTATTGCACTTCTTATCGAGACATAAGAAAAAAAAAACAAACCTTGGCGAGTTTGTAAGAGTCGGCTTCAAGGAACAAGATTCCGGTTGCGTAATGACCTGGCGGTGGGAGATCGATCCCATCCTGTTCTTTAATCGACTTCCTGTACAGTTCATCTGGGATTGAGGTCAGGACTCCTGCACCGTCGCCAGAATCATTGTCACATCCGCATGCTCCACGATGAGCCATGCGCTCCAACATGGTTCGAGCGTCTTGCATGATCTGGAAATGATTACGTTTCTACAATTCAACACGAGTACCCCAAGTTCCAATTCTGAGTGATATTTTCCGAAAGAAAAAATCAACTTTTCAAATTTTCACGAATCACGATATTTCTCACCTTGGAGCTTGGAACTCCTTTGATCGAGCAGACGAATCCGACTCCACAGGCATCACGCTCCAACTGCGGAAGCCAGAGACCATTCGCGGCTTCTTCTTGTTGTTCTTTGGTAAGAATAACCATCCTTTCAAAGTTTTCTTCGATTCAAGATCTGTAAGAAGAAGAAATGATGGAGAGCACAGAGAAGAAATATCAGTGATACGTGAATATAATGGTTCCGGTGAACAGGCAAAAACAACTTTGAAAAAGTCACGATCGTTATTCTTTCTCACTGATGATTTTCTATTGTTTTTACAAAAAAACATTGAAATACTTTCGAGGTAAATGAAAATTTTGGGAATTCAAGTTTCACAAAGTAGTGAGTTTGTTAAACGAAAAAGAAAGTGGCAGACAACACCTTTCGAGATGGATAGGAATGGACACATCAAAGAATGAACGCATCTGTGAAGAGTGGGTCAAAAATTGATAACAACCATGTTTTATCGGTGAGAGAACTTTTGAAGTTGATTCTTTGGTACAGCTGTTCTTGGAGAACGGTAGGAAACTGATTCGCTTTTTCAAGTGATTCCATGTCCGAGACTAAAGTTCTGTCAGGAGTGATAGGGTGTATCGGTCTTTTATATACGGAAGATGTGTGGTGTTCGCACAAAGTTCGTTATTTATCCTTATCGTTATTTTCTCGCATGAACACGATGACAAATAAAATGACCTATTCTCTCTGAGAAATGTAACCAGACATCGTGTTTGGATGGTGTCAAGTGAAAATCTATCTGATCATGGGTCGATTAAAGTTATGACTCCCGTGGAAGATAAGAGGCTAGCATGTAAACATCACCAGACGTCACTATCTTGGTTTTTTGTTCAACTTCCTAATATGGAAAAATCATTTCAAAATGGAAGACAAGAAAGAAGGAATGAAAAACAAGGAGAAGAGAGAGAGAGAGAGAGAGAGAGAGAGAGAGAGAGAGAGAGGAAAATCGAATAACTGAAAACGTGAAATATTCGTGAAGTCAGACAAGAGAGAAAATATGCCAATTGGAATACACTCTAATTCCTTTTGAGAAAAGTTGGGTAAGCCCTTTAAGCATCTAGTCTTCATTCAAACTCAACTATTTCACTTTTCCGTATTTCTAAGTTTCACCGATCTCACGCTAATGAGTGTAGTTTGATCAGACGTTTCTTTTTCTGTCGTGTCAATACCCAATCATGTCGTTTGATCACGAGTTACGAAGATATCGAAATTTTCCTGCATTAATAAATTTTGTGAGCAGGAAAAGTGAATAAACTTTTCTCTGAAATTTATTTTTTCTCGATGGTAAAATAATGGCATCTGAAAAAAAGAAACAGGAGTAAGAAAGAAGAAAAGAACATACAGAAAGCGTTTTGGCGAGTAAGAGAAATGACTCACTGCAGTGCGTAAACATGTTATGACCGGGTCGCGCAGTACTGTTTTCTCTAAACAACAGAAAAAGAAACCTCCAGTATGTTAGAAAAGATATAGCTAGTGAACAACAGGTACATCACAGCGTCTTCCGCTCTGTTTTTTGGTGAATATCGACGCGGAGCAGTAAGGACTGTGTAATGTTAGGGGATGCACAGAGTGACTCGTGCACTCTTAATCATTCCTCTGGTGAGTTGTTTTTCAGAGGTCACACAACTCGTAGGACGCAAAACGAACGGGAATGTTCTACACCTAAACCAACTAAAGCTTGTAACCAAAAAAGATAAAAAATAAAAGTTAATTTTCTTTTTCAACAAAATAATATTATCAAAAGGCTTTTACATCGAATTTTGATTGAAATCACAAGTGTAGAAAAAAGTATCTGTAATTTCAAACACTTCAGTGAAACTCTCGTCAAGTTATAATTATGTCAAAAGTTTTTTATGAATTAAAATTTGAATGATATTTTGAAAATCACTAGAAATGTCAATTTTTTCACGTGATTCAGAATTGAAAAAAATTATCAGAACGAAAACTTGGTACTCATCAGATTTTGTGAGACCACGAAATATTACTTCCGGTAAAACAAGAGATCCGAAATGTACCGGCAAAAATCTCTGTAAACATTGAGTTCTGTGAGAACCGCCGTTCAATATATAAATCAATCATATAGATAAACAAAAAGAAAAGTCAATACCGGCTATGAACGCTTCGGCTAACTTTTGAAGACTCTGAGGTCACTGAGCAGTACGTAGCTCATCGAGTTGAGGTGTTTCTCCCACTTGAGATGGGCAAATAATGGAAAGTAAGGAAATAAGAATTCACGTTTGCAGAGAAGATTCATCCATTTGCAGCAACTAATGTGATGGAAGCGCGCTCTTTTTTTGCATTGCAAAAAGTTCACTGAAATATTTGAGGAGATCTTCAATTCTGGACAAACTTCCCTGCAAAATCAGATTTTTGTTTTTCCAACAGAAAACGTCTTTCTTTCACCCACTGATTCTTCATTCATTGTTTCATTTTCACAAAAAAATATAAATAATAGAGAATCTTGTTGAAAACATCATACAAAAAACGTACGAATCCATCAGAAGTTAAATATCAAACTAAACTTTTGACCGGTTGGAAGTAAATTGAAAACTCAACATTGAATGTGAATATACATATTTTGCTCTGCACTTTTTCTACTTGAACGTATTTGAGAAACATATTGCCGATAGATTCGATTTCACACCATAAGATATGGAGAAATAATGGTGGATTGTTCAAAAAAGCTTCATCGTGTTGAAAACTAATGAAAACTGCTATAACGGAAGTGAGTATTGTATTTCACTCTAGAAAATCAACTAACAATGGTGTTAGAAAGAATGGAGTGAGCGTCGAAAGTAGGTAGAGATTGCATTTAGCTACATATAAAGTGAATGTGTGCATCTCACCTATCACGCTTCTCAGCAATGCGAATTATTCAGTGAAAGAAGCCCTTTTGCTATGGATCGCTAAACAAATCATTAATATGTCAAAGCTAATCTTCTTTGAGATCTTTGTCATCAGAAATGAAGTTTGAACTGTAATAATACCATATAAAAAGTAGTGAATTAAAGTTTTATACAAGTTCTTACGATGAAAGCGATGTTCTTGAAATTTTCCACTTGGAAAAGCAATGTAAAAGTTCAGGAACGATATGAAGACTCTCAATTGGAATTTTGTTGACTCAAGTGCAAGTATTCTCATTCGGAATTCAGCAGAAACTCCTTCAATGAAAACTTTTCTCGATAGAAACGCCGTGGCAAATAAATTAAATTCGACTCAGAATGGACATCTTCCATTGGGTTATAATATGTTGGAGTTATTTTTGTTATTCATCTGATTCCTGAGTGATTATTTTGAATGTGATAAAAAGTGTTAAAAAGTATAACCTAGCCACCTAAACTCCATATCAATAGAGCATTTTTAGTGTCAAAAATATATAAATTAAGATCTTTTGTGTTGTCTCCAGAATGATTTGTGATCTTCCATGGATGAAAAGGCGAGGGATATACAAAAAAATAAACTGGGTGATGGATTGGAGGCGCAAAGAAAACAGCAGCTCGCCGACATTCAGCAGTTGCGGTCAGCCAATCGATGCTTGCCAAGTGGACAACAGCCGGCACCTTATGAGATCTGAACGCCAGAACACCGACAAACAGCACATGTGAGTCTCACAGCAGATGGATGTGTTCGTTTTTATTAGAATGAATGGAACGCGCAGAATGGTCTACAATTAAGGAAAAACTGAACATCTGCACTTTTCTCAATCATCGAACATTATTTCCATAATGAAGATCGAAAAACGATAAATGCGAGATTCATACCGTAATCAAGCACTAGTGGTGCGTCGCACGAAGTTGTACAAGTAAAGATAGGTATGGGTTCAAAAATCAACAACTTCCACAAGCGAACAAATTGGATGAGAATTTCATTGGTTTTGTTGAAACTCAAAAATTGATAACTTTATTTATTAGAATGCTGAATAATATACAATAATCAGAAGCTGAACAACTGCAGTTTCGTCTTAAAACGAATATAATTCACAAACTAAAGATTAAAAAAACGGAGCTGTACGCTCTGTATTGTAATTGTAAAATGAAAATAACGTATTGAAACATGAATCACCACGTCAATGAAACGTTATTTGTCGGTCACGTTGTATATTGGTTCAAGTAACTGCTCTGCTACGCAACATATCAGTTATTCAACTCCGTCGTATTACTTCTAGAATTGGCAAGAAAAAAAATTGAAAATTGTATACAAATGCAAAAACAAACTCGGGAAAATTCATTCGGAGCATCCACAAGTTGGTAATTATCGAAACCTTTTCAGACACTCTATATAATTTATTTCGAATTTCCCCGTTTATGATCAAACTTGAAACAATAACATTGAAAAAGTATATTCTAATCTTTTGAATTCGGAAAAAAATTGTTCATTTGAGGAAAAAGAATTGAACATAAAGTCGAATCAAAATGTACTTGGTACATGTAGTTTCCCCGACAAAATCGAGACTAATAGAACATCCATAGAGATGGAAATTCAGAAGTTTGTAGCCATGTTGGGATCTTTTGAGACCATGATGCGAGAAACATTTGGACCGACTGTTTTTCGGAGAATCACTCTTTTCAATTCTTTTCTGAACTCAGGTCTGAAATTAATTGACCTCCTAGATTCTTCATTCAACTCACGATGTTTCATAGTAATTCTTGTATCGGAGTGGATTACAAACACAATTCAACGTCAGTGCTAATTGAATAACGTTTCTTCTTTTTTCTCCCTCCAGCGAGAAAACGACCACTGATAGAAAAAGAAGCCACACAGAAGTATACCCAACAAGAAAAATGAGAATGATTTTCACTACTATCATGTATGAGGCTTCTAGAATACACTTCGATAATTGTTAAACATTTCAGCTCACTTTTGCTCTTGAGACGATAAAGAATGTAGAATAATCCAAAATATACTCCATGTATTGCTAGTGAGATACCCATACCGAAGTAAACCAGCTCAGTGAAGATGCGACCTTGAAAAACTGTCGCAAAGAAACAATAATCAGTTCTGAACAGACATGTTTCAAGTCAATTAGCCGATTGACGTACTCTCCAGCATTTCTGGCATCTTCTCGATGAAAAATAACGAAAAAATACGAAATGAGAAGTACGGGTACTAAAAATGGTAATGTCATGAGGGTACGAAAATAATTTCCAAAACTCCTGGTGCTGTGAAAAATACAGTTATTTTTGAATTTGTTCTGTCCAACCTACTGATATTCGCCATGATGACGATTCTATCAGCTGCTGAGATCATGAGATAAATTGCATTAGTCACAACCGCGAAGAGAAACGTCGACTGAGCGTAAAAACAAGTCAAAAACTCCAGTTTGATGTCCAGGAGGAAAATAAATGTGAGAATACCATTCAGTACTTCTGATATACACGAAAACACTCCTGTTGTTAGTCGGAACACCCAATTGACAGTTCGTAGGTTCCTGAAGTCAAGTTTAAACTAACTTTTTTCGACAAAGAGTACCGCTGTAAACTCACTTATGTTGACGAAGCGTGATAATTGCAAGACAAAAGCCGGAGAGGTCAATGACCATACCAAGTAGCATGAAAAACGACATTCCATAGTCGAACAGCATTTCTGAACGATTTGAATCTTTGAACTTTTCGGGAAAAGTTTATTCAAGAAAATCTGGCAAATCTTGAGAATCTGTTTTATGCCCGATTTGACTCATATAGACAATCGAGATGTATTTTGATACAATCTCGGCAGTGAACGAGGAAGTATTTTGATCATGCCATTCAGCCTTGAGATTCTTACACTAGTGCGCTTTTTGGAGGGTCGAGTCGATTTTTTTCTGTCTCTGATATTACTACCTTAAGACTTTAGTGACCGCCCCTTTACCCAAACCGTTTGTATAAAAGGGCATGCGAGTAGGGTAAAACCATCATTCAGCCATGTTTGAGGAGAAGCTTCTAGTCGGAGTCGCATCTGCCTTCTCGACCCTCGCAGTCGTCGCCTGCCTCGTTGTCATCCCATCCCTGTACAACACCATCAACGAGGTCCACGACCAGGTTCTCGATGGAGTCCAGGTGTTCCGCGTTGAGACCGACTCTGCATGGACTGAGATGATGGACATCCAGATCACCGTTTCCCCACCAAGCAAGCCACGTGTCAACCCATTCAACTCCATCTTCCGTCAGAAGAGACAGGACTTCTCTGGACTCCCAGCCTGGTGCCAGTGCGAGCCAGCCAAGCCAACTTGCCCACCAGGACCACCAGGACCACCAGGACAGCCAGGAGCCCCAGGTAAACAATTGTTTCTCAAGACAACTTCTTAATTGATCAACAAAATAATAACATTTTAATTTTGCAGGAACCCCAGGACTCCCAGGACCAAAGGGAGAGGACAGCTCTGTCACCTACGCTCCAATCACCTGCGCTCCACAAGACACCTCCTGCATCAAGTGCCCAGCTGGAGCTCCAGGACCAGCCGGACCAGCTGGACCAGCTGGACCAGCCGGACCAGACGGACAGCCAGGACAGCCAGGATCTGCCGGAAACGACGGAGCCCCAGGACCAGCTGGACCAGCCGGAGACGCCGGAGCCCCAGGAGCTCCAGGAAACAACGGACAGCCAGGAGCCCCAGGACGAGACGGACAGAAGGGATCCGGAGCTCCAGGAGCCCCAGGAGCACCAGGAAACGCTGGACCAGCTGGACCATCTGGACAGCCAGGAGCCCCAGGAAACGACGGAGCCCCAGGACCAGCTGGACCAGCCGGATCTGACGGTCACCCAGGACCAGCTGGATCTGACGGACAGCCAGGAGTTGCCGGAGGACCAGGACTTCCAGGAAACGACGCCGCTTACTGCGCCTGCCCACCAAGATCCGCTGTCTTCGTCTCTCGCTTCGCTCACTAAATGTGCTTGTGGCTTTTTATCCATCAATAAACAATTTGCATTCCAAGTCTTGCACTCTTATTCAGAACTCATGAATCTTACATATTCAAGAATAATTTTTTTCTAAATTAGGAGTTCTAAAATCGAATTGTTCAAAAACAGTGCTCAATCAGTTATGATTTTGTATTCCTATCACTGTGATGAAAACACAACCAAATGAACGCACTTCATTACAGCTAGCACGTTTTTTGATAAGAAAAACCTGCTTTCAACAGTGCACTGAAGAATTGTTTACTCCTGCAACTGCAAAACAGGATTACCTTTCCGGTAAGGTTACCTGTGAAGTTTGCTATAAAAGGCAAGTAATGGCTGCAATAATCATCATCGAGCCATGTTCGAAGAGAAACTTCTAGTTGGTGTTGCAACAAGCCTTTCCACCTTGGCTCTACTTGCTTGCTTTTTCGTCGTTCCATCTCTGTATGACACTATCAACGAGGTTCACGACCAGGTTCTCGACACAGTCAATGTGTTTCGAACTGAGACGGATGCTGCTTGGACAGAAATGATGGACATCCAGATCACCGTTTCTCCACCAAGCAAGCCACGTGTCAACCCATTCAACTCCATTTTCCGTCAGAAGAGACAGAACTTTGGAAGCCTTCCAGCATGGTGTCATTGCACTCCACCAAAGCCGAGCTGCCCGCCAGGCCCACCAGGACCACCAGGAGAAGCAGGACGACCAGGTTAATACTAGCAAAAACGGAAATGTGTAAAATGTTATTTGCAGGACCCCCAGGAACACCGGGACCTCGAGGAGAAGACAATCATCAGAACTATGCCCCAATCACTTGTCCACCAAGAGACACATCATGTGTCAAGTGTCCACCAGGGCCAGCAGGACCAGTTGGACCTTCCGGCCCACAAGGACCACCAGGACCTAGTGGTCAACCAGGAAATCCAGGAGCACCAGGAAACAAGGGAGCTCCAGGACCTGCAGGACCACCTGGAGCAGCCGGACAGCCAGGAGGACCAGGTGGTCCAGGAAAGCCAGGATCACCAGGACAAGATGGAAAGAGCGGAAAAGGAACTCCAGGAGCACCAGGACAGCCAGGAAAACAGGGACCAGCTGGACCAAACGGACAACCTGGAGGTCCAGGTAACGATGGTGCTCCAGGACCTGGAGGACCACCAGGAGGTGATGGCCACCCGGGAAGCCCAGGAGGAGATGGTCAGCCAGGAGGCAACGGAGGACCTGGACGCCCAGGACCAGATGCCGCTTACTGTGCCTGCCCACGTCGTTCTGCAGTGTTTGTGTCTCGTTTCGCTCATTAAATATCAAAAATTCATACATGTATCGGAATAAATTTTTTGTCTGTTCTTGAAATTTTTAGTTGGAATATGAACTTTTGTATTATGTATTTAATGGCTTTTGAAGCGAGTTTCCACTTTTGTGAGAATGACAACCACTCGCCAAGAATCTGTTTGGTCTGATTGGGCTCTAGGGTTTTTGACTACGCTGAAAACGATAGAACTGTTCTCAAAAACTGCAATGTCAACCTCATTTCGAAGTGATGGCTCGAAAACGGTGGGAAACGCCCGTTTTGTGTACTTCCATTGCAGATAGGAAAAACCTCTCAACCATCACTAAACAAAGTGCGTTGACATATCACAAATGCGTCCCCGCCCGGTTTTGCGTACGTGTTATAGATTTTTCAGCGTTCAATTCGTTTCATTTCGCAAATGTTCAAAATTGAATTTCTTAGCCCAGAAGGTGTAAATGATATGAAGTGAGAATTTTTTTTGCTTCAATGTACAAAAAAGGATATTCTTGGGTGGTAGAAGATGAGCTAAGTATACAAAACAGGCGTTTTCTATCGTTTTCAAGCCATGATTCGAGAATATAGTTAACACAGCGGAGTTTGAGACCGTTTCTATCAATTTCGGCGTAGTTGTAAATCCTAGACCACACCTCATAGATTTTAAACATACACATGTCATTCTCACGCTAGACAACATTTTCATCTTGTCCGTTCCTTACGAGAAAATTATATGCTTTTGAATATCTAAAACAACTGAAAAACTTCCATATTCTAACTATAAATGTGGAACCTTCATGACGTGATTTTCATTGAAAATTGATAATCAAAACATTTCCGGGAAATAGAAGTCAAAGGTCGATGGAAAGAATTTGTGAGAAATCATGGTGAGTAACGTGAATATGGACGAAAAATTCTCATGAGTTGTCTCTCAGAATCTGACTTGTGTTAGGAACTTTTGATCTTGACTGAAAACATAAGAAGGAAAAATCTCACTTGTTGTTGATTGAACAAACCCAAGAAATCAAGTAACAACCAAAGAGACAGGGTTAGGACTTGAAAATGAATGTGAAAAGATTGAAAGAACTCTTGATATTTTAGTAGAAGAATCTTTGTTCACGGGTTGAAGTCATCACATTTTTTGTATTATCTACAGTTTATCAATTAATAGAGATCGTACCGATAGTACAAGCTTTCAAAAATGTTTCACGACAACCTTGTTACCTCCAATTGAAAGGAGCCTCATGTATTATTTCAGCCCCAGGACTATTTTCACAAGTTTATAAATATAATGCATCAAAAATCTCCTTATTTGTGTTCGTATCAAAAATATCACTTCCATTAAAACCAACCAGAAATGATTTCTGAGCGGTTTTTCCTTTTTAAACTATGTATTAAATTAGTTGTATTCTCGTGAAAAAACATGGTTCTCGAGATGTTTTTTTTAAACAAATTTTGAAGAGGTGGTAAGAAGAAGTGGACTTTAGAGTTTTTCCATGAGAATAAAAACAATTTCTCCCTTTTTGGAAAAACTGATTTTGAAAAAGATATTTTTCACAAATGAAAATGAGCGAGAGAATTTTCTAAGTAGGATATCAGACTGACTAAAGGCAACAATCTGAGAAATGCTTGGTACACGTAACACATAGAATGCATGAAGTTTATTTGTAGTTTCCGAGAAAAACTGCGAACGTGTAACCGTTTAGTGACGGGAGACGAAGACAGCGGATCTTGGTGGGCAGGCGCAGTAAGCGGCGTCGTTTCCTGGAAGACCTGGTCCTCCGGCAACTCCTGGCTGTCCGTCAGATCCAGCTGGTCCTGGGTGACCGTCAGATCCGGCTGGTCCAGCTGGTCCTGGGGCTCCGTCGTTTCCTGGGGCTCCTGGCTGTCCAGATGGTCCAGCTGGTCCAGCGTTTCCTGGTGCTCCTGGGGCTCCTGGGGCTCCGGATCCCTTCTGTCCGTCTTGTCCTGGGGCTCCTGGCTGTCCGTTGTTTCCTGGGGCTCCTGGGGCTCCGGCGTCTCCGGCTGGTCCAGTTGGTCCTGGGGCTCCGTCGTTTCCGGCAGATCCTGGCTGTCCTGGCTGTCCGTCTGGTCCGGCTGGTCCAGCTGGTCCAGCTGGTCCGGCTGGTCCTGGAGCTCCAGCTGGGCACTTGATGCATGAGGTGTCTTGTGGAGCGCAGGTGATTGGAGCGTAGGTGACAGAGCTGTCCTCTCCCTTTGGTCCTGGGAGTCCTGGGGTTCCTGCAAAATTAAAGTGTTATTATTTTGTTGATTAATCAAGAAGTTGTCTTGAGAAAAAATTGTTTACCTGGGGCTCCTGGCTGTCCTGGTGGTCCTGGTGGTCCTGGTGGGCAAGTTGGCTTGGCTGGCTCGCACTGGCACCAGGCTGGGAGTCCAGAGAAGTCCTGTCTCTTCTGACGGAAGATGGAGTTGAATGGGTTGACACGTGGCTTGCTTGGTGGGGAAACGGTGATCTGGATGTCCATCATCTCAGTCCATGCAGAGTCGGTCTCAACGCGGAAGACCTGGACTCCATCGAGAACCTGGTCGTGGACCTCGTTGATGGTGTTGTACAGGGATGGGATGACAACGAGGCAGGCGACGACTGCGAGGGTCGAGAAGGCAGATGCGACTCCGACTAGAAGCTTCTCCTCAAACATTGCTGGTTGATGATGTCTTCTGTCTGCCATCGACTCCTTTTATATCGGCTAGGTGGGTGGTGTTACACTTGGGGGAGGCTCTAGGGTGGCATTCGAAATCGGCGATAGCAGAGGTCAGACGTTACAGACAACCGGAGAGTGTGAGAAGTAAGACAAAGACACTTTCTGTTACTACACGAATAGCTTCATCAGAATTGGAACACAAAAGTGGAAAAAAACTATTCAGTTTAGGAAAATAGACTTAGTAAAATGGGAGAAATTTTGAAGTTCACTGTTCATTAACTAATCCATCACGGAACTTTCTCTTTTTTTCATAACATAACTGATATTAAAAATAATTTTCTCGTTATATCAGGTACAATATACGGTGAACTTTTCTGTTTACCTCTTTGTACTTTTTTACAGTATCCGATTCTGGAGCTTTTTTTCTCTCACCACACGATGATTGGTTCCTGATAATTCTTCATTAAAGTTTTGTTAAAAATTCGGGCGAGAATCTCCAAACAATGTCTCGATTTCCTCTTTCTTCTAAAACGGGAGTTCGAGACTTTTCACTATCATAGTTAGAAATTTTCAACACAGAAACCTCATGACTCTCAAAGGGATAGGAAGTTTACATAACGTTGTTCGGTGTCAAAAACGACAAAGTGTGAAAAATAACTCATACATAATTTCGACTGAACTGCAGTTTGGTGAATTATGGTTCTGGAACACACAGAGTTAACATTAGGTTTGAATTTTCCAACACCAGTGCGTAGTCATGCTCCTTCGACAAATGCTTCTAGAAAATTAGCTACCCGGTGGTGAAATTTGATCTCCTTATACGATAAACAACTTATTGTTCCTTGGATTATTTTGACAGTCCCGCAGTTTTATCACTTTGTTGTTACATTCAACGAGACTAATGGCTGATCGAATTTCCAATTTTGTAGTGAATGTTTAGCACTTCTGCCTGTTGTTAGTTTTCAATATATCAAAGTTCTCTCGCTTGGTTTTGACCGGTTTTTTCCTTCTCATTGTGAATGCTAATGAAGAAGGAAATGACAGTTGGAAAGGCCTTGAGCGGTCCACTGTCCTTCTTATCGGACGAGAGGGAACTATTGACAGCTAACGTTAAGGCATCAATAACGGTCCAATCTGTCAATTTCAAGGTTACTTACTGCAGCGGAAAAATGAGATGAACCACGTTGTACGTAATGCTTACGAAGTCTGATGGTAATCCTATCAAATGGCGCGCTAACTGGATAAAATGAAGAAGGAAGTTACACAGAGGGACGATTTTTGTAGGCAAATTCTCCTACTAATTGCGTGTAATATTCAATGAAAAATCACAAAAAATATATTCTCAGACAACGTTCAATAAAAAAAGTTTGAGAAGAAGTACGCATGTGTATTGAGAAATCCTAGTCTGACCATTTTTCTTATTTTTTTTACAAATTAAACTCTCGAAATCACCTGTCAAAGTGTTCTATGTTTCATTTATTCGAGTCTCACAAGTCACAAAATTTCTGTTTTCCGCTGTGAGCAAGTTAAACATTGTTTTTCGGTCGTGACAGTCTTTCTCTAGGTATCATTCATTCCCATCAAGAAATGGTCAACACGAAATGGCCTTCTGTGCTCAAGGTTACTAGTTCGATAACGTCTCAAATTCCTCTAACGGGAAGAATCTATTACGGTTTGCCGACTATTTGAAGTGCCACTCGATTCTGAGTGCATAGGAGTTTTTGGATGAGCAACGGCAGTTTAAAAATATATGAATAGCAAGAATTTACTGGCAAAATGAACTATCTATTGGGTATCAGTGTGATTTTTTCTGTACCAGAAAAAAATTTGTCATAGAAAATTCATGAAATCGTCGCTCATGTTAAGGATGGCTCAGATTTCAAAGCTTTGCGTTTTGTTTTCGACGATTGTTTTTTTTGTCATCAGCCGACAAAAAAATTTACACGCTCAGAAAGTGAAGATAAAACACAACATGTGAACAGAGTTATACAGTAAATGTTCCAATCCAAAACCGTTTACGTAAGAAATGATAGAGGGTTTTCAGAATTATCTGTTGCAAATTTGACAAAAGATTTTGGGTTTGATTAAGCTAGGCTATTTCCTAGTTTAGTAGTTCACATGAAAACAAGAGGATGAGACAACAACTTTGATAAGAAAAAAGTATAGTCGTAATAAGGCACATCATACGCATATGTTTATACTTCATTAAACCAGCTAATGAGGGCTTTTGTATGTATGCTTCTGATAAAAGTATACGAGTAAGATATGCATATTTATTTTCATTTCATATTAGTTTGGAGACAAGAAAGCACTCCTGAACGCTCTGATAGCTTCTTTCTTTCTTTGTTCAGAATCGTCCTTGTAGCTCGACCAGTTGACGTTATGTGGGTCGTATGTGGCTGGGGAGAGATATCCTCCGGACAAAGCTCTGTGGTATCCACCGGTTGGTCCTGTTATTACCTTTGAAATATGATCATATTCTGAGCTCACCATGAATATCAAGTCCCTTCAGAATTTGCGTTGTTTCCACTGGGTTGATGTCGAACTTCTCTGAAAAAAGGCATTTTAAGATGCCAAATGATATTACTAACCCTTTAATTGTTCTGGAGCTTTGGCCTTCATCTCGTTCAACGTCAAAGTTTCCAAGTCAGCTTTCTTAGCTAGAACCTCATCGTCGACAGCATTCAACATCGCATTGTCGGAATCTAACGAGAACGATGCTCCAGATCCGTCACCACTTCCGGATCCGTCAACATCTCCTGATCCTTCACCAGACGACTCAATGTCGTTGCTGCTTCCGGATCCCTCCACTTTATCTTCCACAACGTTAGTCTGAACAAGTGATAAAATCTGAAAAGAAAAAGAAAAACCTTATTTTTCTCAGCTTCCGCGGCCAAAAACTTGTCATGTTTCTCCTTCAACTTCTTCCTAATCTCCTTCAAAAGTGTTTCGACATCATTTGGGTTGATTTTAGTAGAAGCTGCTTGAGCAACAGTCACGAAGATTGCAAGGAGGGTGAGAGGTAGAAGGAACTGCATTATTTGCCATATCTACAATGCCAGATGCGTATTTTATACCCACCTGATCTAGTGATGAAAAAGCTCGGATGGAAAAAGTGTTAATACCGGTCGAGACAGTTTAGATGTTGACAAAAAGTACCCACTGATATGCGGAATACGGAAAACTTGCGTAATACACGATGATTGCCGCTCACTTTTTGCATTTCTTCTCAGCTTGTCTTTGAAGTCTCTTACGTAATCCAAATGAGGTGAACGATTTCAGTTGTTTATGTGAATGATTGCATGTTTCATCTTCCGCAATAAATCAATAATAATAATACTTTTTCAGATAGTAAGTTTAATTTGAAGTTTTAATTTAACCTCAATCGAATTCAAAATGTTTTCGAATACAGGTAGGTTTCAATTAGATGTGATGACTATTAGCTTGATTTGTTTGTCATTTCCTGCTGAGTAAATCATTTGTTCTCAGTTTTCAGAATGATAAAACACAAATTTAACTTCATTATTCAATATACATGTAGAGTGAAAAAGAAAACTGAACCTCAAATTATGAATCATTTTCTTACATGTAAGCTTACAAAATGCAATTTTTTTGTGATAATCAAGTTTAAACTTAGATCAAATTTCAGCTTTGTACCTAACTAGTGTTGCTCTAAACCTCACTTAACATTTGAGGTGTCAATAACGACAAATGGAAAAAGATCCATGATTTGTGATTAATGATTCGTGATTCAGTCTATTTTTTCGTTTTAAATTCAATACTCACATCGAAAAATTTCTTCGGCGTTCTCATTCATGTTTCTTGTTAGGAAGTTCACCGTCAATCGTTCAGGGAAGAAGCAAAAAATTGATTCATGCAATTCCAAATATACGTGCATTCTCAAACAAAACTTTGATGATTTTCCAAGACTCTCGAGATTTTCTATAAACATGCACTCCATGTTTCACTTGGTAATTATATAAAAGGAGTCATAATGATGAGCAGTTTTAAAACACATCGCAATGATTTTTCTTCTCCTTGTCGTTCTTCCTGTGGTTGGTTCGTTGTTCAGATTGAAAAACACTAAAGTATGTATTTTTCAGCTAGCTACGGCTCAGGGTCACATCAAAACCATCCCGAGCTGTTTGAGCAGTGTATGTACTGAGCAAAAACTCCAAGACTGTGTTATTCAGATCAATATGGTTGTAAAACACCTCTCAACTTGTATCGTCCATGCATTGGGAAGGAAAAAATCACTTCTGACGGGAACGAATGCTCTATTCCTCATGTGAGACCAGTTTTCACAGCTGTCAGAACGTTTTTGGAATTGACGTGTGTCAATCGGAAAGACAGCCACAGGGTTTGAAAATTCTTCTATACAGTAAGAAAACACATTCCAGGTTGCTCTCGCCATCAGAAACGAACTTTTGGATTTCAGCAAGGATGAAGTAGTCAAGGTACAAATGATTCTATGAAAAGTCTAAAAATCTTCAGCTTGCCGAGTGCGTCAACGGAAAATGGAAGGTTCACGATGAATCTGACAATCTTCTTGAAGTTGTCTCCCTTCGTTGTGAATACCTCAGTTATTGATTTGTCACCAATCACGGAAATTTTACTTCATTCTATACTACTGAATAAATCAATGACAAGAATTGGTAACCGTTGAAATTTTGAGGTTCTTACGACATTGAGTAAATCCGTGTTAGTAAACGATCTAATTCGATGAGAATCGAATTCATGTTTGTCCATTGAGAAATTCGAGAAGTTGAAAACAATAAAAGAGATTTTAAATCAAAGAAAACTGCACAAAAATTTACAAAAGTATAGTTTCATTGAGGGAAGTATAGTTTTATTATGTTTGCATGATATTTTTTAATGGTATCAAACATAATTTCAAACTCATTATTGTGTTTGAATAGCTTTATTTCATGAAACGTGTATAACTCCGTTTTTGATTGTTTTCATCATCTGTAAGATCTGGAATTTTACTTATTTTGTTGAATCCCTGTTCTTATGAGTTGATTTGGTTCTTAAAATTTGATTATATTCTTGAACAATCGTAAAAATTCAAATTAGTCGTTTCTTCATACATTTTCAGTGGAGAATCAGTGATTTCAGACATGTGTGCAAATGCGCTGCATTGGTAATGTGTTGGGGAGAGAGAGACGATTATCGCACACTACTCCTTGGATACTCAGAGTTAGAGAGCTGACCCATTAGAGTATTTGCGTTCATTTCAGCTGTTCATATAGAAATGACCGAGTTCTTGGATGATGAACACTTCCAACACTTGTTTCCAGAAAACTTTGGAGGGCAGAATGTAGAAGGGGTTTGTTTTGTTTTTTGACCGGTTTGAATATTTAGTTATCAATTATTAAGTGTGTTTTATAAACGTTCTTGATTGATGATTCAACTCACATAAATGTGTGTTCTTCAATGAGAAAGAATAACGTGTGACTTTCGAATGATTAATTTGAAAATTGTGACTTTTAGTCTCAAAAGTTTCAAATAGTAAGATCTTGTAAGAAATAAAATGATGATTCTAACAGTAACAAAAACTTGTGTGTTTTGTCTAAAACAAAATTACAGCATATGACAATCGAACTTTTCACATCACTGATGAAACAATTCTATAAGAAGAACTGGATGGTCGGCAGTGGTGGAGCTATGGGAGCTATTGCTGGTCAACGTCTGTTCATCTCACCATCAGCTCTTCAGAAAGAAAGACTCAGATCGTGAGAAAATTTTATATCACCAACTGGAATAAATTATGTACAAAATACAAAATCTTTTCGAGTTGCTTTCCTGCTTATTTGTCTTCAAAGTTGAACTAAGAATTGGGATTTTGCTTTTGATTATCTTTTATAGAAGAAACTTTTATATTATTATGCAAAACTAGAATTATTACATTTAAAAAAACAATTTCAAAATTCGAACTACGAATTCGATTATTGTTTATTTGAACGAGTTCGTAACTTATCCGGAAAATATCATTTCCGTCTGGAAATTCAAATTCTATAGTTTTCTATGAGAATGAATCTACAAAAATTTTCAGAAGCGACGTATTCATCTACAACATGCAAGAAAAGTCACTGGAGCAGCGACCAACAAATCCCAAAATCACTGTTTCTTCCTGCTGTTTCATTTTCTCCTTGGTCATGAGACAAACTGGTCGGTCGATTGTTTCTCTTATCTACTGATTATTTTTTATCAGGCAGTGAATGTGTCATACACACACATTCAAAAGCGGCGAATCTTTTATCGCAACTCGTCAGTGAAGACGTTTTCGAAATTTCGCATCAGGAGTATATTAAAGGTCAGGGGTTCAGAAATAATACTGAAATTTTTTTTTTCTAATAATGCTCACTTTCTACTTTTTTCAAGAATTTTCATCAGTAAATAATTTTAATATTTCTGAGCAGTCGGAAAAATGACAGTTTTTATTAAATCCCTCAGACAGAAACTACTCATAATTGTTGAGTAACTACATATAAAGTGTGTGTGATGGAAACATATTTCTAGTTCATTTTCAGGTATCTACAATCCCTTTTCCGGTAAAAACCTCAAATACGATGACACCTTGTCCATCCCAATTATTGACAACAAGCCGAGCGAGAGCCTTTTGACGGTAGGTCAATATGTACAAATACCAAAACGATGGGCTGAACCGGGGATTGAACCCGGGACCTCTCGCACCCAAAGCGAGAATCATACCACTAGACCATTCAGCCGACTCAGGGAAACCGTTCATAGCCAGATCTGGAAAAAGACGAACCAGATCTGGAAATCTCTGGCTAGAATTGGCACGATCTGGCTCAAATTTTCCAGATCTGGTTAAAATTTTCCAGATCTGGCTAAATTTCCCAGATCTGGCTGGAATTTCCCAGATCTGGCTGGAATTTCCCAGATCTGGCTGGAATTTCCCAGATCTGGCTGGAATCTCACAGATCTGGCTGGAATTTCCCAGATCTGGCAAAATTTACCTAGATCTGGCTGGAATTTCTCAGATCTAGCGGAAATTATCTAGATCAGCTTAAAACTCCCATTATCATTCAGGGGTTCAAAAACGCAAAAACATTTTCTTTATGAATTTTTATTTATCGACAATCAAACATGTACAGTATACAATAATGAATTAGACTTTGAATGGTTCTTCTTCTGGATGGACTTCGTTGATACTGTTGAGCATACACAAACTCCGCGTAGAGGTTGTACAGACGAGTATGATGGTTGTGGATTTTTAGAAGTTACGAAGCACATCCGACTTGTTATGTCTTCTCTGAAATATCTCTTGTATGAAGCTTTTGTTAATTTATTCTGAAATCCCGAACTCCATAGAGTTTGAGCATCCTAAAGAACAGACATTTGGAAATTCACTTTTTGTTGGTACCATATTTGGAAATGTAGAATCACAAGAAAAAAAATCCATTGTTTTTGTTTCAATGCGTACATATCATGTGTCGCTGATAAAAATTAAATTTCAAGAAATTGAAAAGAATACCTATTTATATGAATTCCTTTCTGCACTTGTTCAAAATTATAGACACTTTCTCATAACTTCAGTGAGATGATCTTGACGACTGAAAATAATTTACAAAAAATACTTGATTGTTTAAATATTACCTTGGGGAGTTCATGCTGAAAATCAGGTTTACGTTCAGCCAGAATGAACAATAAAAATGATAGTAACCTTAAATGCGTTCAGCTAGAATGAACAACAATAATGATAAAAGTGACCTGAAAATTTTTAATTTTATACTGTTTCGTGAAAATTACCTCTAGATGGTTCACTGAATTCGGATGTTGAACAGTATTTAGAGATAGTGATAGATTCAAGGTCAGTGATAGAAGTTATGACTTCCTTCGGGATATCCCATAGCTGCTCTGAAAATTTGCCGTTAAGTGTTGAATGTTGCTGACTGAAATTTAAACATTGAGAAAGAGAGAAAATGCATTCCATGATAATTTCGAAATACTAGTATGATATAGAATAATGATTAAAAATGATTCAAAAACCTGAAAAAAAAAAATTTAAAAATGAAGTTTCAGTTAACATGTCTTCGAACGCATGACAAAATTTTCCCACAAACCGCGTTTCATATTTTATACCAGATCTGGCTCAAATTTCCCAGATCTGGCTTGAACTTTCCAGATCTGGTTCATTTTTTCAAAGGTGCCGTGATGATATGGAATATCTCTGCATTTTGTTCAAAACTCAATTTGATAGATTGATCAGCAACTAAAATCTAAATTCTACATGTTAGAAAGAAAATAGAGCTCTTTTCTTACAACTCGAAAAGTTGAGCCAGATCTGGCGCCAGATCTGGCTTGTACATTTTTCTTCAAACATCAATAACTCTGCTAAGAACCAATTTTTTGTCATGATATTTGGACACATCACATCTTTAAGCGAAATGAGTAAATTTTGAGAGTTACAACCTGATTGGAGGTGCAACTCCAGATCTGGTTCGTCTTTTCCCAGATCTGGCTATGAACGGTTTCCCTGAGGATGAATGAAGACATTACATGAAGGCTGATACTCATGGAATACATGTAGATGGAACAGATTTAGAGAAACAAAGATATCCCCCTCTCTACACGGTCATAGAAAACCTGTTCAGAACCCCATCGGTGAGACGTTGACGCAGTATCCACAGGCAGTAGCGGTACTTGTCAGAAACCATGGACTATTCGTGTGGGGGCCAAACTGGGAAACAACGAAAATCATGTTAGTTCACAACTTTATGTGTCGTCATTGAATTTTTTGTTTTTTGAATCAAGCTTGAAAGTTTGCTACTAGTAGTTTGAGATTTTGTCTCAAAAGTGAGCGAAAGAGAGAGAGAGAAGGTGGGAGAGAGAGAGAGAGAGAGAGTGGAAGAATAAAGATCGAGATTTAGTGCCGTAAAGAGAACGTGGTATAATGATGGTATTGAATGGAATGCAGACTCGTGTGAAAAATAGTTTTATAGGACTGAATGTATCGATTACCTTCTGGACCTCGCACTGGACATGTTGAAGCACAAAATACCCCTAGTCAAGACAGCAGTCATCGACAAATCTGAAAACACGGATATTTTACAAACTGTGTTTGATTCTTAACTTGTTCCATGTTATTAGAGCAAACTGTGATTCGTTTAATTGTGATTCTATGCAAAAATAAAGTTTACGGTTACACTTTCTTGAACGATAAATGTGATTGATCAGAGCAGTTGCCCTATGCAAAAAAAAACAGAACCCATTACTTTAAGACGGATACTCGGAGCTCTCTCTTCATGCTCCTCACAGCGAATACTCTTTCATAACAGAAAACTCGTTTTTCTAGAACGTGACTGTTTCGTTAGGAACTGAAACTGTGCCTAGACGATGACAAACACACTGCAAATCAATAATCCCGTTATTTTGAATGGCACTTCTATGTACATTACAGTTCATCTGCTCGGCTGGCCAGCTTTTAAAGGCATCATTCATTCACAATTGAAGGTTTTTCTCTTCTCTCTCTCTCTCTTTCTCTCTCTCTCTCTCTCTCTCTCTCTCTCTCTCTCTCTTTCTCTCTCTCTCTCTCTCTCTCTCTCTCTCTCTCACTCTCTTTTCTTCGTCTTCTTCTTCTTTTTCTTTTCTCTCTGTTTTTATCTGTAGTAACGTTCAGAAAATGTTTTCGAAAACTTCTTTTGTTCTCTTCTTGATGGTCGTTGTTGCGTTGTCTGCGAAGACTTCTACAGTAAGTTTGAAACAAATTCCAACCAATGTTGGTCATCTATAAATCGTGATTTAGTTAGATATTCTGTGTCAAAACTAAAGTTTTAGATGACAAATATCTATGAATTCAAATTTCAATTAAATAATAAAGAAAAATGATTTCGCAATAATAAACTGGGTTGAAGCAATGCACGATTTTTTTTTCAGATCTCGAAAATCAAGACTGTCGATGATGGTGATGTCTGCTATACTGTCACCTACAATCTCCAGAGAAACTCTTTATATCCAGACGCAAGTCCTATCTGCATCCTAACTTCGTGAGTATATTTTTCTACATACATAAAACAGTTTTCCAGATGCGGAGGAACTCCAAAACCTGTCGATTGCAAGGACTATTTCTGACGCCGAGCCAACAAACTGGAAACTTTCGTCCATTTTGATCTATGATTAATTTTTTGTGAATGAAACGTTACTGTTCCAATCTGATGAAATAAAACTCCTACGCACGAAACGGTATAATCAACACGCAAATCGGATTATTTTTGTTTTTGAATAAGTGCATTTTGAATTTTCCTGTTGACTTCCAATTGTTTTTCAGTCAGGTCAAATGACCTGAGGTTGGGTAGGTCAAAAACAAACACCTGATGCGAGGAACGTATGGGAGGATCTCTGAGCTGTAAGCATGATGTGAGTGTTGAGAGCAGCGGCAGAAAAGCTCAAGAACTATCGATAAATCTATCCCCTTACCACCACGGGAAACCCACTACACGTCTCTCGCCTCTGATCATCTCTGTTTTGTTAAAACAGCTTTTGAGGCTTCATTCCGTTGACAAATGTCAATTTTTCAACTTCTTATGACTCACATTTTCTTCTCCAAATTAAATACCTCACGTTTGAGTAAGGTATCAAAAATACCATTTTCACTATTTGAAAAGTGGAAAACGAAATGGGAGATAATGCCTCATACCGTTTCTCTTTCAAAATGATCTGGAAAAATCTTTCTGAGCTTAGGAAAATACTTATGAATTTTAATACTTTGATTGGGTTATTTTCCCCAGCTCGAAAAGATAGTTCCAAAAATGAACTTTTTTGAAAAAAAATTCGATTTTTAATGAATTTATTTTTTGAGATTTATCAATTCTGCGCTGGAGATGAAGATATGTACCTTTCCAAACACCCCATTACTAGTAAAGTCACGAAAAATTTAATCTGAAACGTAAAACAATTGTGTTTTTCAAATTCTCACGTATTATCTATCTTGTTAGTGCAATATGACGAGTCTCATGACAGGTGTTCATTCTTACTACACAGTTGTAAAGCATCACAATGAAAAATGTGCTAGAACACTAGACGTTTGGCTGATCATCAATAAACGTCTCGTCTCGTCCAGATGCCGAATTTCCCTCTGCTCATGTGTTTGACATTTTTGTTGGCTATGTGATTTACTGAGCAGAATTTCTGACAATTAATGGAAAAATTATGTTTTGTATCGAAAATTTTCTAATTTTTTTTCGCTAGGTTTACGACCAGACCTATCTTATTCCAACCCGAAAAACATATTTCCTATTTCCGTTCTGAGACTGAACGAATTTCAATATTCGATTCCATTTCTCACAACATTTGCGGTTGATATGCGACCGGAAAGAAGACAAGAAGAAATATTTGTTTTCTCAAAACAAAATAGATGTATATAGAAAGAGAAACATCTTCCTACGATTTCTTCTTTTTGATAGGAATGTACAAAATTCTATTTAGTCTTTTGTTTTAGAGCTTTCTATGTTTCTGACCTTTTTTCACAGTTACAAGTTGCAAATTTCTATTACCGGGTTAATCAAACATTTATCCAGCGGATATTGACTGTTGACCCAGAGACTAGATTTGTTCGTGAACTCATTAGATGGATGCTGCAGAACTTTGCAGTGACAAATTTTAATATCTACTTTTGGTTTTTGTTACCAAATTACCAAAATGAACACGTAAAATAGAAAATTCATTCTAAGTCCAAAAAGTATTCCACCTTGTTCAATAATATTGCTTTCTTTTCTGAAATGAAAAATAATGAATTTGTAACACACTCTTTGTATGGAAAATCTCAGGTTTAGATAATTAAATTCAAAAACATTGTAATTTTTCACTTAAATTCAATTTCCTGGTCTTGAAAAAATTGTTTTCATGAAGAACAACCAAAAATAACTTGTGGTTGTTTTATAAAAAGGTGCTAAACACTAAAAATGTATTGCGCGTTTGACTTCAGACGCCTAGATGTTAGCAAACAGACAGAGAGACTATGAAACTTGGTGAGACAATTGTTGTGAGCTGAGAAAACTACAGCTCTTGGCAGCGAGTAACTCTCCGTTTGTTGTAAACTCTGTGAGTTTGCATCGTGCAATGGTCAGGCGCTATAGACTAACTAAAAATCTGCATTCTCCATATTTTTTTGTTTTCTCAGGGTTCTGAGATGTAGTTCACGCTATTTATACCTGGAACCAAGATTTTTCATTTTTCCATGAGTCAATCAAGTACATTTATGTTTCACTTTTCACCTACCCGTATGACAAATTCAAGTTTTCAGGATTCTGACTCATGTTTATCAACAACTCTGAACTGTTCAAAAGGTTTCCTGGAAATTTCTCAACCAGACTAATGTTTCACATTGTTCTGTTATCTTCTACATCGGTCAGAAAAATAATAATAACATCTTATCGACGTTCTGACATACTTGTCAAACAAAAAACACTGTCTGTGATACCAGTGTTGAGTTTTGTTCTCTTCGCCGAAATAGCTATCCAGCTGTTTTGTTTTATCTCTTCGTTTACACCAATATGTGATTTGTCTTTTATGCTCCATTCCTTTGCTCACGGCTTTTTGTTCCTTTGTCGTTTCAACCATTTTGGCCTTAGAGTCGGCGCTATGAGTAAGAACAAATTCCTCATTTGAACAAGCCTCAAACATATCAAAAGCATTCCTTCCTCCTTCACTTTCACTTTTGACATAAATCAATTCCTATTTTCTCTGATATGAGCATGGAATTCATTTTGTATATGAACCATGTAGTTTCCAAATTGAATGCTCATCACTCTTCCTTCATTCATGGAATCGGAAATACATTCTCCGAATACATAACATTCTTGTTATAAATGTGAAATGTTTCACTCAATTTTAGAGAAATTCATTCCGATTACGAATTCTTCAAATTCTCTGCGAAACAACATTGTTTTCATGAGAATAGAAAAAAACATAATTTAACTTTCCAATTGTCGCTGCTCGTCTTTCTTCTCTTGTTGAATTGCCATTCCGACGTTTGATTAATCATCCCAAAACAATTCTGTTGGCCTGTTGGTCTCCGTCATTGTTTCGATCTAATTCGGAAGTTGCCGTCTCTCCTGTTTCACTCACCTCATCCCACAACATGGCTAACCGTCGCAGGTATTCCCTCGCTGCTGACGTTAGGATGGACAATGATCCAACCACGAGCGTGGGAAGAATCAAGGTTGACGAAAACTATCCATCAGGTGAGAAAAGAATATCATGATTTTTAGAGTGAGATGAACTTTAAGAATTCAACTTCGAAACTAATTTTCAACTATGATTTGTTTAGAAGTAGACGAGCCTCCACCATTTGACGTCAAGAAGATCGAAAACATCCGATCCAACGTGAAATTCGACATTTTGTACCAGATTTCTGATTTGATAGGAGAGTGAGTGATCAATTTAAAAATAAAATATAAGCTTTTTCCAGTGGAAAGTTTGGCAAGGTCTACAAAGTTATAGAAAAAGCCACAGGAAATGAGTTTGCGGCCAAGTTCATCAAGATCAGAAAGGTTTGCTTATTGACACGGAATTTGTGTTCACGATTGTTTTGTTTGCTTGTAGGTAAGTTTCAGGAAGCAGACAGAAAAGAAGTCGAGCGGGAAGTGTCAATTCTAACTCGTTTGAGACACCCCAGAATAGCACAAATCTACGATGCCTTCTACACCACCTCCAACGATGTCGTGTTGATCATGGAAATGTATGTTTCAGCATTTCGCTCTCTTGATGCGTCAAATAGCAACAAAAAGAAATGATTCACTGGTGATGCGGGAAAGAAGGCTTCTTTCTCAGAGACGATGACGTAATATGCGAGTTTCAGAGTTCGAGGAGGAGAACTTTTTGACAGAGTGTCACAGGAAGATTATGAACTATCCGAGCTGGCAGTGGTCATGATTATCTGTCAATTGTGTGAAGCGATTGATTATATTCATGGACAAAATATTCTGCACTTGGATGTCAAGGTACAGTTTCTGCTTCCTGAGTTTCTCATTTACATTTATGTATGTATTTAAGTGTCAGGAACATTTTTGAAAAAATGAAAAATTTCATTAAAATTTGACAATATTCAAATGTTGCATTTTCCTGACGCGGATCGAAAAAGGCTATTTAACATGTTTCGAAAGAAATTTTGAAAGTTATTATTTTCACTTTGCCACTTTTTTTTAAAAAAAGAACAACTCGATGTTCTGATTGCACTAATATTCTATAGCTTGGACTAATATGAAAACTCCCAGAACAAACGTCATTGAACATCTCTGACATATTTTTCGATTGAAAAGTTGTGGAATCAATTTAGAATTCGACCCAAAGCCATTATTTTTGAGTGAAAAGACCACTTTTGGCCCGATGTTTGAGCTAGCCACGTTTTAACAAAACAGGCACCCACGCACGCAACTGACCCGTGAGTTTGTTCGTCTCGAGAACTTGCCGCTCGCATCATTCTTCGTTCATAGAAAAAAGTGAACGAACGCAATGCTCACACATCGCTTGTCAGGTTACATGTGAAATTTATCAGACAAAACGAATAATGGGGCTTCACTGGCTAAAAATAAACGAACACACATTACAGCCCGAGAACATCATGTGCGTTACACAGACCGGAAACAGAATCAAATTGATTGATTTTGGATTGGCGAGACATTATGATGGGAATGAGGTAATAATTGAGAATACCAGAATTCAGTCGATATTCGACAAACAAATTTTTCGCAGATGAACGTTTTTTTTAAAATAATTTCAAACATCAAAATTTCTTTTTTCGGTTTCGTAAAAGTTGAATATTTGAAAAACTCAGATAGAAAACAAATCACGGCATTATCTTTTTTTGAAATTTAATTTGGAAAATGTCACTTTTCATAGAAGAAGAATAGAAAGATTTTTTGAAATAAAAAAAACATTTTCAGGAGCTCAAATATATGGCTGGTACTCCAGAATTCGCAGCTCCAGAAGTCATAAAATTTGAAAATTTGGACTATCATACAGACATGTGGAGCATTGGTGTTATAACTTACATTCTGTGAGTTTTGACTAAACAAAGTTGAGTAAGGTCTTATTTCAGATTATCCGGAATCTCACCTTTTCTTGGTGAGAACATTGGTGAAACATACTGCAATGTTGAGAGAGGTGTTTGGGAGTTCGACACTGAGTTTGACGTCGTCAGTGATGAGGCTAAAGATTTCATCTCAAATCTTATAGTTTATGATCAAAAGTAAGTTTTTTTCTCTTTCAGAATCCGGAAACATTCACTTTCACTAGTTGTTCTTAGTCATCTTTTTTCACAATCTCAGAGAAATTCTAAGTTTATGACTCTTTGCAAGCGAACCGCTCGAAAGCTTCTCAGAAAGTGGTGTCTGATGATTTTCATACATTGTGAATGTAGGAAACGAATGCTGCCCCATGAGTGTCTTGCTCATCCCTGGATCGCGAAACATCGTCAAAAAGCACAATGCAATGCAATTCTGGAGAAACCTATCGGTGGAGCGCCCATCGACAATAAAATGCTGATGAGATACAACGCGAAGAGAAAGTTCAGGGTGAGTTCGGTCTACAAGAAAACCCAAAACCCTCAGAGCACGTCCAAATTATAACAATTTGAGGATTTTTGGACGGACGTTTTTCCAAGAATTCAGGTTTCATTTAGTTCTTCCCTTCATGCTGTGCCTCCTGAGTTGATTCTATTTTTTTTCTATTTTCTGAAAACGTTTTCCGCTCACTTCTATCATCACATTTCAACCCTCTACTCATTTTGCCATTATTGAATGTACAGTTCCGAGAGAGAGAGAGAGACAATAGTCCTAACACTGTGTTTTGCAACACGTTTGACGAACGAGTGTTTAACCAAACAACACACAATTCCAGCGCATGATCATCTATGTCAAGTTCCTGATCGAAATGAACCGACTAAGAAATTCACTGAAAACAAGAATGAGCACGAATGGACACAAGTTCTTTGATCCATTGCTCAAAATGGCAGAGCAGAAGGAGAAAAAGGTGAGAAAACAGTTTTACCAAGGTACTAAGACGTCAAAACATCATTGAATATTTATTTCTCATCAACCAACAACAACGTTCCAGATTTCCAACGTCGTTACAACAGACAAGAAAAAATCCATTGCAGAGGTTGGTTTTTTCTCTGTTTTCACGAGCACATTTATTTTGACGTTATTGTCTTCATGGTCACGATATCGTCACGTTTGCACGAATCTTAACCAATTTTTACCCAGAACGATACCTTTTATAGCTTGTTGCGGCCAAGAAATCTCAAGGAAAAGAAAACGGTTTGCCGAAAATCGCTGAAGAAACAAGCTCTCAGTCGAGCCTTGCGGACGCTAAGCCAAAGTTAACCAAGGCAAAGTCACAGCAGGAAATGTTGGTACAAGCGGATAAGAAGAAGAAGATTGTGAAAAAGGTCAAGGTACCTAAAGAAGTTAAAGAGGTGAGTGAAAGCACTATGAGCACATTTGACCTGGCATATCACTCTTGCACAATTTTCAGTTGTATGCATAAAACGACATTGAGAGTTATTTTCAGCTGGCCTTCTGAAAAAGAGAATTTGACAAAATAATCAAGTATTCAATAATATTCATGTTCAGGAAAATGGAGAAGAACAAAAACCAAAACCAACTGAGAAGCGCGAGTCGGTTACTTCTGTAGCCACAAGCGAAGGAAAAAATAAACCGGCCATCAAAGTATCGTCGAGTGAAGACGAGAAACAGAAGACAGAAGTAGTCAAAAAGAAGAAGGTTTCTACGTCATCCAAGCTAACAGCTGAGGATGCGTCTAAGACAAAAGTACTGGCGGAACAGAAAGTGACACAACTCCCACCAAAACAACCTTCCGTAGACAAGAAACAACAGAAACTGGAGAAATCAGACAGTGCAAAGGAGAACGAGTGTGCTCCAACTAGACAGAACGCGATTCGGAAGAAAGTTCCAGTCCACGATGATGTGTTAAACGTGCCGAAGACGACTGTCCTGAGAAGTGAATCGAAAGAAGTTTCCAAGCAACTTCTGACGCTGACCAAACAGAAGTCTGATGCAACCGCCAACACCACGGAGAAAATTGTGACGAAGAAGAAGGTTGTGAAAGCTAGAGATCCCAGTCCGTCCAAAGCTGTCACTAAGCTGGTTGATGACAAGGATAAGGTTAGTAAAATTTTCGGTCCATCAAATTTGTTCAAAGTGTCCAAAATTCCTCGTGTAGTTTAGAATCTCTATAATCAGCTGAATTTTGCAGACTGAAGTCAGCATTGTCACCTTTGAACTGAAGAAGAAGTCGTCAGATGCAAGAAAAGCATCAGCTCAAACGGATCTTACGGCGCATACTGTGATGTCAAGGGCTACTGGTAAAGTTGACATTCATCATGTACAAATCAACTCGTTCAGATTCCTCACTCAAGTCAAAGACCCTGACTCCAACAGAAGAAAAGAAAACTGTGTCCACTACGTCGACCACAACGACGAAGCGCAAGAAATCGCATAATTCTGAAGTGAAGACGGTCCAGACAACGAATGATAAATCAGTGGAGAGTCATGAGAAGAAGAACAAAGAACAAGAAAATGTTACTGTAAGCAAGGTAAGCTTGGATTTTTGAGAACGCTATCAATTTAAATTCAGACGACTGTGAAGAAAGAAGAATCGCCTGACCAGCTGAAACCAGTCATCAGCGTTAAGAAGAATCTCCTGAAATCGGACATGGTCAAATCGAAGCTGGAGAAGACTATGAATGAAGTTAACCATGCTGATTCTAATATCAAGACTACAGCAATCATTGCTGAGAAAACTGCAGGAAAAATAACCATGGAACATAATGAAAAGGTAAGAGATAAATAAATTTTTTTTCCAAAATAACTTCCAGATCAATGGAGTCCCAGAGAATAGCGTTAAACTTACCAAAACAAAGTCTGTCAAACTGAAAGGACAAGCAAGCGTAGAAGGACAAGTCGCCCCAAAGAAAGTTTTAAAGAAAGCTGAAGCAAAACTAACGGAACAGGTTGGAATTGGAAACTTCACGAGACTCCATGCCGATTTCAGACCACTAACAAAACAGAACTGGAAAAGAATGGTAAGAAGACGTCGTCTCTGAAGAAATCACATCTGATGGTGAACCTCGGACCATGTTCTTCGGGGGAGTCTACTTCGGACATCTCTAAACTGAGTCATTTTGCGGATAAGAATTCCAGCACATCTGCTTCGACAGTCAACTCGGAGGATATCGATCAGCATAAAAGAAAGGTGGGTAAAATATTTCGTGTAGAAAGTTCTTGAACATCTCCCAACTGTCGATGATTTCGATAATTGGAGTGATGAAAATAATTTAATTTTACTTAAATCAATTTCTTACAGGTCCGATTCTCCGGAGATGTCTCTGTTCCGCAAGGTTCATCTATGGGCACGGCTCTGCAAAAGGTCAAGTCAGAGGGCAGCGTGAACAAGAGAGTTGAGAAGAACTTGTCAAAGTTCTTGGCATCGGCCGAAGACTACAAGCCAAAAGAAGAGTACTCGTTTAACACATTGAGAGACCAGCTGAACAGAAGAGTCAGCGATGCACAAGCAAGTCAACTAAGTCACAACAGCAAGGCAACCGCGGTCACAGTTCACAGCACGAGTTCTGTCAAGGATCGTATGAGAATGTTCGAGAAGATGAAAAAATGAACAACTAGAAACATCACCCATCTTTTGCTCTCCGTAGTCGTTCCACCCCCTCACTATCACACACAGAACAATTACTTACATAGCTTCCAATATCATTCCGACTCGTGATTTTAGGCTTGGCAACATTTGCCCTTATTAGATTTTGAAGAACGGGACCCATTTATTGAATTCATAATCTGCCCCATTTTGCCGTTTTGTTCTTGTAGAATGTTGATGATAAAGTTTTGCAATGCAAAATTATTTTTTCATTGAACAACATACTTCTTTACAAAATTGTTATCCACAGAAAAAAGATATATTCTGAATAAGTTCAATACGTTTTCTATTAGGTCGATGCACTCAAAATTTCCGATTTTGATATTTGAACTTTGAACCTTCCTATCTGCGGTTGACCGCGAGAATAACTATTGTGCTATACAATATCAACAACTTGCCTCTCCTGCTTATCAGTCGCAGTACCACAACCTACTACGATCAATATTGTTCCCACAATGCCCAGACTTTTGCATCCATACAGATTCCACAAACGCAACTCATTTTTATTTCTCTCCCTATCTGGCACGAAACCACCAGAGACCCATTGTAAACTGGTCCAAGTATATCCCCAAGACTCCTTCTCCGAGCGTATAGTACGCGAACGATTCAAACGAATCGAGGCTTACGACTACAATCTCGAAACCGAGGAGAGGTCGCAACCCGCATGATCGATGGATTTGGATTTACTGAACAGCACCGTCAAAGGAGAGCCATTTGCTACTGCGCGAGAAATGTCGCAGACCTTCAGAGTAATCCAGGCAATTGTCGTTCGAAGACTGAAAAAGCTCGGCAAAGTACAAAAGTTGGGCCGTTAGATTTCCCACGTCTCGAGTGGCAAGAACAAGAATTGTCGAGTTGACATAGCATAGTGTCTTCTTACGTACAAAAGGGCGACGGCTTGGCTGGACATTTTCATAATAGGAGATGATAAATGGATACTTGACAATCACGTTACAAGTTATGCCCAGTGGGTGGATAAGGATGACGCCAAAGACGAAAAACACCGGAAAAGAACATGCTCTCCGTATGGTCGGCCGCCCAGGGCTCCATTCACTGGAAGTCGCTGTTAAAAGGTACGAAAATCACGAGAAATGTCTAGGCTTGCCAGCCAAGAAAATTGAAGACTCGCGCTCAATCCATTCCTTGGCTACGAGGTCGTCTTCACGGTCTTCACGACAACGTGCACCCTCGTATAAGTTAAAAAGTGAAAAAAAAGCTGACAATGTTTGGATGGCCCATTGTACCCCACGTCTTCTTTTAGCCCTACTCAAACCTAGTGACTACTGGCTTCTCTCTGACATACAACGAGTCCTAGACGAAACACACTTCGAGAACCGCGCTGAGGGAAATGCATGGTTGAAGACCTATTTTGCCTCCAAGCAGCTTGCGTGGTACGGCGAGTGGAGTAAGCTGCTCAGTCGCTGACAGAATACTGTGGGCAGATATGATGAAAATTTCATATGATATTTTAGTCAACCAATGAAGTTATGTTCTGTTGAACAGTTTCGCACAATTCGGAAATTTTGAGTGCATCAACCTAATACATTTGTATTTGTAAGAAACTACTTTCAAATTTGTTCCTAGGAAATAAAATGAGAAAGAAATCTATTTGCAAGAGTCATAACATGTCGTCACCATTTTATCAACACATAAATTCAGAATAATTGCCTTATTCGTGTTATGAATAAGTAAGGTATTTTGAGATAAGTCAGTTGTTTACCTGTTTTCCTGAAAAATGGTATGAAAAAATCAGATCATATCAACAACTTGTCCCCAACTGGTCACTCACTGATAGAGAACGAAAGCTTTCAAGCAGGTTTGTCGCTCGTTGGGATTACTTACTTTCTCTTCGGCCGGACATGAACGCCAAAACAAGAATCCAGAAGTCTATCCCAGCGGTTTTGATTTCAATTCTTTTGATTCTTTCTACTATTCTCTTCACTGCTAAGCATATACCACAAGAAGTCGCACAACAACCATTGTTACATGAAGAGACTACAGTAAAGCTTTACACTATTGAAGGTAAGTTTTTATTGTCTCATTTTTCATCAGAATTTATTGTAGATGAGGAAAATATGCTACTCAACAACTGTTTATGGCTTCCCCTTTTCGCTCGAGATGAAACTCAACCTGTTGACCCAGAAATAGCCAACATGTGATTTTCTTTCAATTTCAACGTTTACAATATATTTCTACAGGTATAAATGCTCTTCTGAACGAATACCATGGATTCATCTCGTCAACAGTTACATCATAATCAAACCACCAACGCAATTATACAATGATCTAGTAAAATTCACGTATGCACATGTCAAAGAAATCTGATAAGAGTTTTAAGATGCGTTTTCTATGAAATAAGAGAGTTGAACGATGGTATTTGGACCGGAAACAAGCAAGAGGTTATCATTTGTTCAAAGAATCAGCGAATTGTGAATTTCAGATACCAATGTACACTCCAATGTATGTCGAAGGAACTTTTATCGGAGTTGAGTGTAGTTTCCCGAATTCAACTACAAGTTTCATACAGACTTCTTTTGTTAACTTAGCGAGTAGTTCTTCAAACAAAACGGTGAGTTATTTTTCAAAGAATAACTATTACTGTGAAATATATTTGCAACAGTATCCGATAAAAAATCTATGGGTATGAACCTGTTGTGACTGTAAAAAAAATTGATGTTGTTCTAGAAGGTTATAGAACATTGCTTCTGGAATGTTCTAGAACCTTGTTTGTCGATTGTTCTAGAACCCTTGTAAATTTCCAAGTTTCGTGTAATTAAATGTGAGATAATATGATGATGATGATGACAAAAATTGCTTCACTGTCCTTACCGTAGTAGTCTTCAAAAAAGGTTCTCTTTGCGGTTCACCAAAACTTTGGAGCTTGAAATGGCTACTACTACTCTTCTACCGTAGCATAAAAACCATTAAAGTTTTTCAGAACAATGAATCGTCACTTTCTGTTGTACTTTTACCAAAAATCAGTTACCAAATGATGAAGTACATGCCCGAGACGATGACGTTCCTGAGATCTCACAACTTTGACATCTTCAAGATGATTGTTGAAGTGAATTTTAGAAAAATGAAAAGCACTCAGAACTTCAGGATGATCATATTTCACTGGACAATATTGCAAAAGGTTTCACAAGTGGGAAATATCTCTCGCTTGCGGAAGGTTAGGAAAAAAATTAATCTATATTAAGAAAACTTGCAGAAAACAGAGTTTATACCCTGTACAATGGACCCAGAGACAAAAAAATAGCAACCAATATCTCCTCATTTGCTTTTCAAAGTTTCAATAGCAAACATCTTCAAGACTTCAGTTCAATAAACTGTTTTACTGACGGCAAGGTTTCATTTTTGATTTCTCCCACCAGGAAAGTTGAATTGCAGAGTGTTTTTGAGAAAGATCTCGAATTTTTCCTCAGTAGCTCTGATTTGAGCAAACATCACTTATCGGTTACTGTTGTAGAAGACATCGGATTCAATTTCGAGATGATGGACGATATTCTTCTGTGAGTTTTCAGTTCCAAACAATTTTTATTCTAATTTCAGATCAATACTCAAAAAGTTCGAGATTCGCGGTCATCTGAAGTCAACAAATATTTTGTTTATGACGTATGGTTTTGAAGTCAATGAGACCAATCTAGCTGATCCTCTGTTCATCTTGAGGTTGTCCGATTCTCATGTACAGAAATATGCTGATCATCGTATTAACTCGAAGATTAACTCCAATCGGTATTAATAATCCTGTTACGCTTGAACATTTTTCGATTTCCCAGCTTAGTTACAACTTCGGAATTAGACATCACAATTCAACAACTGATAACAGCTAGTTACACAGGTGATTGTAATTTGAAAATTTCAGAAATCCTTCTTTCAGAGAGATCAGCATTCACTGAGAAATACCGTACAAGTAGATCTTGTACACACGAGAAGATTTGCAAGTGTGCAATGGTGGTTTTACCTTATATTTTCACGATAACGAGACGGATTCAGACTTCAGAAGCTACTCCAGAAACAATATCAATTGTGAATGAAGCATTGTTAGAATCTTCTGAATGGTTGAAATCAGTGACATGTGTTTCAGAGAAAACAAGAAGCGTTAGGGTACACGATATTCAACCTCGGTAATTTCTTCAAGAGTCAGAGTAATTAAATTTTGCAGAGATAAAGTTTCACACGTTATAGATATTGATATAGTGGGATTTTACAATAATCAAACACATCAGGTAAATCCTCTACAATTTTTCACGACGCAGCTTTCAGAATGACATAACTTTCCGCTCATCTTATAGTGCAACACCTGAAGGCGTTAAACTGCTACGAAGGGAGTATTTGGAAAATACAAATACAGATTCCATATTGTTGACAACGTGAGAATTGAATTTGATGAATGAAGAATATTTTTTCAGAATTTGTTGAAGATCTACGTTACGTGGAAAAACTCAGGATCGTTACAATCGAATGAGAACTGTTTGTAAATAAATTGTTTCATTTTGAAACTAGCAGTAGTATTGAAAGTCTTGATGTCTTACATATATTATTTTTCATATAAACCCAATATTTCTTTTCTGCAGTGTTAAATATTCTGTTGTTATGAGAAATTCATGAGCCCAAAGCATATTTAGTTGACAGTTTTGAAAACTAACGTGAACGGTCTTTCCACTTCCAAGTTATTTATTAAGTGCCATGAAAATTTTGAAGAAAGCGGGTCAACTTAGACATTTTCTTTATTGATGGTAACAATTCCTACCCGACAATACCATTCATCTATTTCTCACACAAAGCAGTTTTGCCATCCTCTCACAACGTTAAAAGAACGTTTTCACTACAGCCTTAAGTGACCTTTTTTCGAGTACGTCCAAATTCCTTTATCTTGCTGCGTAGATCTCATCAGAGATAGTTCTCATTCGTCAAATATGTTCAGAAATGTTGTGGGTATTCTCTTGATCCTCATTATCTATGTAATCGTCCGGTTTTCAGTATTTAGAAGTGAGTTTTTTGCTCTGGTTGAATTTCAGACGTCCTTCAGAAAATTTCGTTTTTGGACCAATGGTTCAGGTCATTCCGAGTTCTCCGTAAGTTTTTCGAAAAGTTTTTCAAACATTCCTAATTCAGAATCAATGAAATCAACCTTTCAAATGAGCTAGGCTTATTGAAAAGCGCAAAGTGCACATTAACGTCTGTAAATGAAATCAGTACGTTTGGCATACCAAACAACAACCAGAACATGCTTTTCATGAGGAAAAGTGTTTCGAGACAGGTACAATAGTCATGTAAAATAAGAATTTTGTTAGTTCAGAACAACTTGAAAGCAGATATCATACCAGTTGGCGCATATGTCTACCCCGATCACATGGCAATTACGATGACTTCCATGAATTTATTTTCGTAAGTTTGGAAAATGATACTTGATTATTTGTTTCCAGAAAAAAAATATATTGCCGGTACTACAACTGTCATCAAGAGGAAATTTCAACTCCTTATAAATCTTACGTGTTTCCTGAAAGTACAGTTTACTGCGAACGGAGAGCTGGTGCGGAATTCGCAACTGCTACTTTATCTCCCACAGAAATTTCTGAATATCACGTGCCTATTGTTGATCGCACTATGAAAGGTAGGATTTTTTGTTGAACTCATTTGTATTACAATATTTCAGAGCCTAGACACGAGTTTTCGGTATGCATGGCACCTCTCTATGGAAATGAGGCTAAATGGCTGCAGATCATAGAGTTTATTGAGCATTATAAACTTCAAGGCGCAACTATGTTCTATGTATACGTTGTAGATATAGATTTTTATAGTGAGACAATACTGAGAGATTACTCTAGGTGAGTGATCAATCGACAAACTTTAATTGTCATTCAGAACGGGTGAAATAGAACTGATCTTTTTGAATGATCGCTACGAGCGAGACGGCTGGTTGTACCATTCGATCGAAGTAGCTGACTGTCTTCAACGTGCGAAACACCATTCCAAGTGGGTCTCCATTGTCGATATTGATGAACGGATGCATATGACTAACTGGAACTGGAGAATATTGGATTATCTAAGGTATGAATTTCAGTTATAAATATCGATAAAAACTTCTCAGAACTATAGAAGACGACACAATAGCCAGTCTAACTTGGAGAATACGCTGGGTTCAGAAAACTAGCAAGTCACCAGATCGATATTTGAACGAAAATCAGTTAAAATCAGAGATGATGTTCTTGAAGTTCACAAACACTTCGAGTGTTGGTGGCCCGAATGATAGTGTTAAATCTATTGTGCGACCTGAGAAAGTAAGTTGTCCAGCTATCTCGAAACTAACCGAGGTCATAATGACAGAAAAGTTCAAATTCAAAACTGGAGAATAATGATAATCAGTGCCCAATTACTATTGAGCATTATGAAAGTTAGAAAACATGTGGAACTAGGGTTAGTTGTTTATCTGATAAACTTTTTCTGGTTAAGAAATTCATGAAATGTTTCCTTTTACTTCCAGTGAAATATTTTGTCATATGAAGTCGGGTTGAATAACCCAACACTTAAGAATACTCAGCAAGGAAAAAAGTAAGAGATTTAGGTAGCCGCTATGGGTGTTCATTTTCCACTACAACTTTTTGCAAGTTTCAGTACTCGAATAGTTTCTCCAGAAGTCGGAGTAGTGAGGTAAAATTTCTGCAATTGAAGAAAAATGAAAGAAATCTTCAGACACTATCGCGAAACTCGGAAAGGTCGCTATGATGGTGATTGGGTCAATGTTATTGCAAAATTTGGAAGATACGAAAGTACTCGGTATGGACTGGACTTCGAGACTGCTATGATTAGGAAAGTTTCCAATAGGTGATTATTTCAAACTTATCTAACAATAATACTAGCTTACAGAGCTAAATTCGTTTACGAAAGCGTCAAAGCTGACTGTCGGACAATAAGTAAGCATTTGTGGTATGAATACGGTAACCGAGACCCATGTACAGTGCAATGACTACTAAATAATGTTCAATGTGTGACTTCAATGAAATCTATTTTCCATTTTTTTGTGAGAAGAATTTCCAGTAACAACTTTTTACTGATGATTTCAATCCAGCTTGTCATCACAAAAATTTTTGCAACGCAACGTATAATTGACTTTTTATCTGAACTCAAATATTCCTTCTAATGCGTCTTCCAAAGATAATATTCACTGGGGGAGATTTATCCGGGTAGACAACAAAGTTTAACAATGAAAAAACCAACTAACAGAACAAAAAGCTTATAATAATGGAAAACGTTCACCCAGCGGCGACTGCAGGTGAAGGCACATCTGGATCGCAGACGAGATGAGGACGGGAAACAATTTCGTTCCACACTTGATTGAAGCATTCTTGGATTGTTTCGTTGCGTTGCATGTGAGCGTTAGCCACAGTGTTGAGCGAATTCAGATCACCTGGAATATCGAACTCAATTCATTTCAGACAAGCTACAATGTTTTTAGTCAGAGAGAAAAAACTGTGACCTTCACTTCTGTCGCTAATTTTTAAAAAGTTTTCAAATTTTTTTCAAACAAACCGATATCATGTCCGCCAGCAGTGAGTTGATTGTTAACTAGTTCTGATATTTCGTCGAAGTGTCTGAGGAAATAATCCGCTGCATGAAGGCGGATGAGATTTTTCACCAGATCGGGCATCAGATGAAACATTGGTCTGCCATGAACTGCAAAATTTAAATTTACCATTTCCAACGTTCAGAAATTTATTGGGGCAATTGAGAAATGAAGACCCACTTCTTGGTGAGTGATTCTCTAGTGTTGCCTGTAGAAGTTCAAAGTAGTAGGCATCAGTACGTTGATAATGTTCGCCCCTACAGACGTTCATCAAGATTGCGTTAACAAGAACGAGTTTCTTGTCATCAAGAGCTGCAAACTTAAAATGTGTGTCATCATTGCTGCAGTTCTCTAATTTGTTTATTTATAAAGTAGCGAACAATTTAAAAGATTTGAAACACGTAAAAGGCAGAAAATTGAGTTTCCTTTGTTGTTTCTGATTGAAAAATTTTCTACTTCACATAGTCAAGTTTTTGTGCACTAGATTACACAACTTTTTTTCTTTTTTATGTTTTTAGTACTCTTTTTCTGTTTTTTTCATTATGAAACATGAAACAATGAGTTTTGAAGAAACATAAAGAAAAAAATTAGAAAAACCCGTGTAAAGTAGTGAACGAAAATTTGACTATATTCAAAAAAAAAGCTTTTTTAGTTTGAGATCGAACAGAAGCAAATTTAATGTTTATGAAGTTTCTCTAATTTTCAAACCTTGTTGCGTAGAATTGTTTTGAAACTCACGTGAAATTGGCATGGCAACTTTGATGGAACCTGTAAATCACTGATTTTGGAAGTCATTGAAAATGATTGCATGCATCTAATGAGGCATAACTGTTAGAAAAATCTTTATCAAAAATGTCAGGAATGTATTCAAAAATTGAACTGAACGTTTTTTGAACTTTATTAGACTACCGAGGTATTAATTTGATGTTAGTTCCAAGTATCAAGCCGTTAAGAAAAAAGAACACATTATTTGCGGTTGACTGATTTGATTAGTACATGTTTTTTCACCTTATCGCGTATAATTTGAGTGTTCATAAGCTGGAATTTTCTCAGGCTCAGTTAGAGTTTCAATGCCTGAAAAGAATTTGTGAAAATTCCTTTTGACAACAATTGTTCACAAATCACGAATTTTCTAGAATATTTTTGATTAGTGGCTGATTGGGAAAACATTGATCAAAGCAGTTCGTATCCAAATATACCTGTCAATATTTCATTTCCTGGTTACATCTGGGAAAAACAATGAAATTCGTGTTATAACATTGACTATTCAGTCTTGACACACGATCAGAGATTAAATAGAATTAAAAAATTGAAATATTCAGTTTTTCCGGGAATGTTCAGGAAATAATCATTGTATTGAAGATTTGTTCCGAAGTAAAAAGCCAGTTTCTGAGTTGATGTACACGTACAGTTTTTATTTTACACTACATTATGTCAATAAGGATCTCAAATTCAATGAATTATGGAATGTTTGAGGAATTGAACCTAACAATGACACATCACTAATCTCTTCTAGTTTAATCATGAAGAAAAACATAGTGTGAATGAATGTGTTCACTTACATGATTCACAACAAACAATGGGAGAAGAACACAGAGTTCGTTTTTGTATAAGTGAAAAATATGATGCAAAAACAGGACAACTGCGTGAAAGCTAGAGTTCAATCGATATTGCGCTTTGCGTGTAAGAGGAAAAAAATCGTCTTCACACATATGGTGTGCCCGGCTGCCTGGTGTGCTTGTTGTGTCTAATGTGCCGCATGTGCCAACCGAAAAAAAGATGGTTCATAATCTTTCGCGCATTCGACTTTTAAGTCATTGTTTTTTCTATCTTATTGAATCAATCTGAATATCACAGATATTGTTTTCATGTGTTTCAGACGTTTTTGATATCATTTTGGTCATAATTCACGGTAAATAAAAATATATTTATTTTGGGGTAAGTCCGAAATAGAAACGAACACGAATGTTGATAAAACAGAGATAAAACAATTTTGCATTTCATTTTAAATGATAATTGAGGGTAGAGGTAAACATAAATAAAGAGAAATTGTGGAGCGTTAAACATGAATCAGATTAAGGAATGGAAAAGAACCCACATGAGGTGAACCCTGTAGAAAAAACGTTTATAATAACGACTTGTGTATGCCAAAAGTGTAGGCTGAGATTTCTGAGATTAGAAAAAAAACCGCGAGTCATGACTGCCGTAAGCGATGTTGGTTAATGTGATACCAACAGTTGACAATTTTTTCAGCTTGTGAGACTGTCTGGTCGTTGATGCAATATTCGTTATGTTCTCCGAAAAAAACGAGATATTGAAAACATGATTTAACGTTTTGATTTGACAGCACATAACACATTGAAATTGGTTACAGATTATTGAAAACTGTTAGAAAATGTTTGAACACGTTTTCACAACGCTTTTCTTCCAAGTTCCTGCCTGACATCTGTTTGGCCTAGAACTCAGGAGTTTGATGATGACCAGCACTTGGAAGATCTGCAATGTTGTAAAAAACAAGCGATCTGCAATGAATATTGTTGTTCAAACTTTCCACAATTAATTTCACAGTTTTTTACAGTTTTGAGGTGTATTCTATTAGTCGTTCCAACTGTGGTTTACAAATTATGGGATTCACATAAGATAGTTGAAACCTGGCACTCAGGTTGCGCACCCTGTGTTTGGCGGAGTTTCCCTCAGAAGTGTCACATCCAAAATTCTATGTATTTTCCACTTGTAATGTTTTTGTAGATTTGCCATCAGCAAAAGTATAAATTACAAAATATAACCATTCAAAGATGACTCACAGACCATACCTTCATGCTTCAAGGATGGATAAAGGTTCTTTTTGCCATATTCTGTTTTTTTCAGATATTTTAAATGGAAAGCATTTTCCATTTTGTTCGCATGGTTTCAAAACTCTAGATAGTCTGAAACCCATCCCAACATGTCCAGGTGACTGAAGCATTACACCATTCAAGACGGTACCTTCCTATGTTGGCAAAAAACCGTTCAAACAGAAAGTTTCTGATCTAACAAGTCCGTCACAGGAATTAACAAACTAAGTAAGTGAATTAGTGTTTATTATCACAATCAGAGAAGAGTCACAAAAGTGAAATCACAGTAAATCACATAGAAGAAGAAAGAAAAGGTAAGTGATTATGCAACTGGTGCAGGTGGGGTGCAGATCAGTGCTGGATTTTCGAGAACTTGGTAGCGCACATAATCGCGGACACGTTCGGCAGTGTCCGGAGATCTGATGAATCTTTTGAGTTCGTGCACGAACAAGGAGTGGTTATCTGGAAAAACGGGTTTTACCTTTCTTCGGAGAGTTATTGCCATTAATGGAATTTAAAACCTTGGAAAATTGTGTAACGCAGAAGCACCGCTAAGCGTACCATTGTATGTACTCTATAATCCAAATGTCACTGTACATGTAAGACATAGCGTGAAGTGGTAACAACAGGGCCGTTTATGTAAGACATAGCCATGTAAGACATGTACTGTGACCATTGACAGTGAAGAAGGTCTTTATGTCTGACATGTACTGTTACCATAGCTATGTAAGACATGTACTGTGACCATTGACAGTGATGAAAGTCTTTATGTCTGACATGTACTGTTACCATAGCCATGTAAGACATGTACTGTGACCATAGACATGTAAGACATGTACTGTGACCACTGACAGTGATGAAGGTCTTTATGTCTGACATGTACTGTTACCATAGCCATGTAAGACATGTACTGTGACCATTGACAGTGATGAAGGTCTTTATGTCTGACATGTACTGTTACCATAGCCATGTAAGACATGTACTGTGACCATTGACAGTGATGAAGGTCTTTATGTCTGACATATACTTTGACCATAGTCAGTGAAAAATTATTGTTACGGCTGACATGTGCTGTGACCATTCATGTCTGGCATGTACTATGACTATTGACACTGAGAAATGAATGTCTTACATGTACTATCTCTTGTTACTGTTATATCACCGGAACGATACCAAAGAATTATTGTGCTGTTAAGAAGAAATACCTGAACGTTACCTACAAAGAGTTAAACTCAAGTTTCGTGAAACTTAAATGCACATGTGTATCTTTGAATTCAATAAAAGCTCTTCAGGATTTTGTTTTATCCTTTTTGTCTCGCTTTTCTCTCTCTCTCTCTCTCTCTCTTTCATGTGGCCGTGATGTGGAACGTCAATTATTATGCTCTTGAATTCAGACATTTTCAAACAAAAAGTCACGATATAATAAGAAAAGTCGGTTTTTAAGACTCATTTTTTAAAAATGAAATTGGGTGTTTATGTGGGAAATGGAATTGAATTTCATCAGTACCTAATAAACCATCAGAAATCGGTCTAATAAGATACTCAGTTATCAGGGTACTTTTTTCAAGCTTTAGAGAATAGTTTACAATTTTGTATACATTATATCGTCATGTGAGATGTTACCGAACGGCCAAACTGCTTGAACTGCTTTCTAAAATTATTTCAAAGTTTTCTGCGAAAACAAATTACTTATTTTCGCATTAAAACACGAAAAACTCAGTAAAATTTAAAAAAAAACAATCTCCGTAAATCGTAATGTTAGGAGTGTGCGCGCGTTGCTCGTAGTGCGGCGTTTCGTTTCAGCCGTTTTTTTTCTTTTTTCAATTTCGTCATCTTTCTTTCAGAACGTTTTGGTCATTAATTTGACTTCCTCTAGTGTGTATAGTTGAATTGAATTTTTTGAAATGAAATTTTCCTTTTAAAGTTAGCTAATTCCTCAAGACCGACGTTTTCCAAACAAGAAGTTTAGGCCAAGTTTGTGAATTAATTCTTTACAACATATATCTTTTCCAATGACCTGTTTTCACATATCCACTATTCATTTTTCAGGTATTATCACTGACGTGAGTTTGATTTCAAGTTATGTGACCGGGTTCAGCTGGCAACGTTCAAGGTTTGTTTTGATTTTTACAGAAAGTATATGAGTTCACTAAAAGGCGTAATTCTCTTGTACGGCGTAATGCTCTCACCTTGCGTTTTGTATTTATCTCAATCTGCAGTCTTCAGCCAGCAGTAATTTTCTTTTTTAATAATAATAAGCTTAGGTTAGGTTGTGAGAACAGCTTTTGTGAAGAGCGGAGTCTCGGATACCAAAATCAAGCAAAAATGATGCTGTGAGGGGTTTTTTTCCTAGCTTACCTACATTACACTTAGAAAAATTTTGATTATAAACATATGTTAGCAAAAAGTGGCTGGTACCCCAGAGTTTATCATATGTAGTGTCAAACTGTCAGTGAAAATGATTACTTTCGATTTTGAAAAAGTTTCCATGGCTCGGAGAGTTTAGTAAGATATGAAAGAGAAAGTATTCCAGGAAAAGTGCGATCAACGTCTGACAGTTAGATGAACGTGCGCAATCAACCCACCATGGTCATGGACGCCAAGAAAAACGTGAACGGAAAGTTGGAACCGATGCGCCAATCTTCGTACACCATCAGAAGGGCAAGGTACGTTTTCTTTGAAATTATGGTTTTTTCGAGTGCTCTCTCTAAATATCTACTTCCGTTAAAAAATGAAGTGATTTCAGGTAAAACTTGACAATGGAGAAGACGGATTCAACATTGAAGTCGGTGTCATGAGAAAAGGTTTGGTGAACTAAAATTTTCGACAAAGAAAATATTATTCAGACCACCGAGTTCAGGACTTCGAACTACAAGACTACATGTGGTGAGCTTCAGGAGTAAATAGACAATGACAAGGCGAGTAGGACTTTAGCCAGCATTGCCCACGTTTATATGTATTTTTATAGATAAATTTTCTTAAATACCACTTGTTCTTTTTGGTTTCAGGTCGTAGTACATGTCTGACATGAATAGTAACAGTACATGTACGACATAAATGGTCTCAGTACATGTCTTACATAAATGGTAACAGTACATGTAAGACATTATGTCTTCCCCATGTAATACATTATGTAAGACATGATGTCTTACATGTACAGTGACATCATGTCTTACATGTACAGTTACATTTGGATTATAGAGTAGAGTCCCGTTTTTCAGACTTGGAAAAACACGTACAATTCTCAATTAGGCTTGAGGAAGGTTCTAACCACAAATACGTTACAAAATTTGTGTATTTGAATTTCCCTTAGCCTGAAAAATGTCTTCGGTTCTGCGCTCTACATTTTAAAAGCTTACTTTATGTTTTCATATAATTCTTTGAAGAAATTTTTCATTCATCATTCCCACCTCCCGAGAATATATTCATTAATTTGGACCACGAACCTGTCGGCAGACCGTCCAGCGCGAGTCGGTGATCTACATATCTGATGATGTTCTCCTTTTGGTCCAGGAACCAATCTGTCATTTTCTGCTCTATGATCTCTTCCATGAGATTCGGCAGCAAATGGAACTTTGGCTCTCCGTGAACTGAAAAAAGTCAATCAGTCAAAGAATGCCGTGGTTTTCAAGTTCTCTGTTCGTAAGACCAAAAAAAGTCATACCCAGCGGATTGACCAAGGCCAGAGTTTCATTGAGAAGTGCACGGCACATCCGAGTGTTGATTGCGTACTGTTGGCTCACTTCCATCAACGACGTGGCGAAGGATTCGAGAATGTCGATTTTCTGCTGTTGATCTGAAAAAAACGAATGAGTACTACTGGGATTTTTTAAAGGCATACCACTGACCTCATAATGGATGTTGAAGATTAACTTTCTTACTTACTACAATTTCGAGAAAAAAAAATCATTATTTCCATAGAAAATCGAAACTGTTTTTCAGAGTTAACTGAAATAAGTCGTACATATTAGAAAAACGACTCGAGCTTTGCTAGAAATAAAACTCACTGTCTCCAGCGTTCATGGTTTTCTGCAAGTTCTGAAATTACCACAATTTGGTATGTAGTTGTGCAAGGCATTCCAAGAAGCTAAGAGAATGAGATTCACATAATTCAGAAGAGTTCTGGTAGAAATTTCAATTCGGATGAGCAATGTTTTGATTTGGTCCGAAAATCAGTTACTTTACGGGAATCTTCAGTAACTCGAGGATGAATCGAGTTTCAGAGTTAATTATCATTGATGTAGACTGTTTCAATCCTATTCACTTCGATGAGATAGTCAATGTCGAGAATAACTACAGGAGAGAAATGTGAAGGAATAGTGAAATGTGTCTTTTTCCTCACGATGAAATGATAAGAATGTTGGTGGAAGGAAGCTATACAGAAATGTATTAGAATGAAAATAGCAATAGCAACTAATCGATGACATTTGAAAATGACTCATTGTTTAATGGAATGAGGGTTGTGAAGAATCCGACTCCATTTTTGCTTCACGAGAATTTTTTTCCAAATGGAGAATCAACGACAGTTTTTTCTCCTCAATGTGCGTCGGTTGATACAAATAAGAATATAACTAAAATGGTTATTTTCATTGCGAATAAAAAAAACCAATTTTACATACATAGTTCTGCTCACCGTAGCTACAACATAACTCTTGGAAGCATGTATAACTTTTTTGATGAGCGAGTTTGTTAGAATCAGTTACATTTATACATTTTTCGAGGTTTTGAATAACGTAAAGTCACGAGCATAGTTTATTTAATAATTATTGAGTATCCAAAATAGTTATCATTGTCATGTTGTTTTGGGCATTATTTTACAATCCATTCAACCCAAAATATGATAAGTTGATTGACAGGCTTCCAATAAGTTAGGAATCTTAATAAAATACATGAGAACACGATGCATATCAAACAATATCTTTTAGCTCTCGAATGAATGATGTCTAAAAACCAGGAAAGGACAGCAAGATACAACTGACCATTATACATACTATACTATATTAAAATTTTCTGAACTAAAAATGTGAAAGTATCGAGCAGGATTTGACCAAATTTACAGTCGGTTGTGAACAAATGTTGTAAATGTGGTAAAGATGACTCAATGGTGGAAACCGTACAGTGCTTGGGTGATGTCATCGCTGAATTGTTCGGATTCGGAGATTCCTGCACCGTAAATTTCTGGAATAAAATCTTGACCCCAAAAGTAAAAATATCAAATTTCTAGATGACACAAAAAAGCATAATTATGCCGCTCGTGATCGAAGAATATTCCATTTGTGTCAATGATCTGAAAGAACTATAGAGTGACTACTATTAACGCTTTTTATCTAACCTCATCGGTGAAATTAATTATCACAAGTTTCGAAAAGTATACAATCATCATGTACTTTTGAGCATTTATTTTACAGGGTGACTATTTAGTACAAGTCCGTCAATTTGCATCAAGCGTGTAGCCACGTCACGCGTCAAAATAAAGTGAAAGACAATGAGTACAAAATTCACACTAACAACGAATTTTTGATTTTTTGTATTCAATCGAAGCGTGTATTTTTCTCTCTACCTAACCGAATCGAAAAATAAGGGCATGTATTAGGCAACGACAAAAAAACTTTCGCGCCAAAATCAAGCGATAATGTCCAGAAACTTTTATGTTGCTCGATTTTTCATCTGTGTTACTGTCCTGAAAATATTTTTTGATGAAAAAATGATTGAAGCAAGTTGTGAACATCCAAAGTTTGAAAAATGCCAAGTTTGTTCAAGTGTTGCAAGATTCTAGTAGGACTCACTGAAACAGAACCGACACATTTTGATTCAGCTCACTTGTGCAGGAACCGTTAGCTAAACTGGATTACAGACAACCTAGCGCACTTTTGGGTCGTTTCTCTACAGGGTGACTATTAGATATAGGTCCGTGGTAAAAACGTTGCCACGTAGCACAAAGTTTATCCAATTTTTTCAAAATTTCAGCATAATATAAACAAATTATAGGGAAACGAACTGTGTTCAATAGTTTCTCGATCTTTCACATCTGAAAATTCACAGAAGTCTAGCTGAAGAATTTACGGATATAATGAAAATTGAAATTTCGTATTTTGATGCGTGACCTGGCCACACGCTTGACGCAAAGTGACGGACCCATAATTAATAGTCATCCTGTAGTGAAACGTCGCCTACCATTTTCTTCATGTATCACTGTTTTTTTGCGAATGATACAGATACAGATACAGAGCACAATTTCATATCCGCCTTTTCCATACATCTTTCATACTCTGTCACTTCTGTATGTTTTTTTAAATCAAAAAACAGTGCACATCTCACACCAGGTTATATGGTTTTGGTCGCTATCACCAATATTTACGTACAGGTCTGCCAATGGGGCATGCCATTGGCGTGGGCGGAGCTCCGGAGTCGGGAAATGTTTTGATAGGGGCACAGAAAGATCATTCACCCCAACACGGTCATCTGACACGGTTGAACATCGACGGACCATCTGCAATCTGTCTGAACATGTCTTGAAAAGTCATGTCGACCGAGCTACTAACCATCAAGTATTTCTTCAATCAACAGGTTGGTGTTTTGCACACGCAAAACAAACGCATGCGTTAATCAGTTTTGTCATACATCTCAAAATTAAGTAGTTCATCTTCACAATCCAACTGGTCTATTAGAACGCCTCTTTCGAACGAACAGCTCGGTTTCAATCCAGTGCTCCACGATTTTTACTTTGACGAGACGATGCACTCTCCGCATCACCAACCCCGCATGATCCCCAACCTTTAAAAGAAAAAATCGAAACCGTTTTTCACGATCTACTAGAACGACTATCACCAACTTCTGCATGTGCCTCTAGCGCAACCTCTGCATCATGAACGACGCCATTATAAACCCGTAAACCATAATCAGATGTGCCATCTGAATTTTGATCCCGAGGTTGAGCCGATGACCATAAGTCCACTGATATTCTACAACAAGAATTATACTAGGGGAAACACTGGTATTCTACAATAAGAATTATAATAGTATTCTACAATAAGAATTACCAAAGAAAAGATTCACGGTGGGAGAAAAGTATGGATTCGCTCATGAAAGATCGCCACTGTTCGCCTTTTTTGTGAAGAACCTTCATCTTCAGTTCGAATAAGAGGTAAGCATGAATGTAGTCCTTGCCTTAGAATTTTTCTCATATTTTTGCAAGGCTCCAATGTTTTCACGATTTTTTTATATATCAAAATGACAACATTTTCCTAATTTTTTCCACTGTTCAAAGTGTTTTTGTTGCTTTCCAATTTTTCTATTCCAGTTCAATATATGTTTTATAGTTTCTCGGTTTGATATTTGCATGTGCTAACTTGAAATGTATTACATTGGAGCTTGTCAAAAACTCCGGGAGTAGGGACGCCAGTATTTTCATTTTACAGTACACTCGTTACCAGTTTCACAGTAGTTTCAGTTTTTCGAGTCTTTCATGTGGGGGAGAAAAAAAGTGAAAAATGATAGAGAACAAGCAAGAGAGAGAGAGAGAGAGAGAGAGAGAGAGAGAGAGAGAGAGAGAGAGAGAGAGAGAGAGAGAGAGAGAGAAAGAGAGAGAGAGAGAGAGAGAGAGAGAGAGAGAGAGAGAGAGAGAGAGAGAGACGAATCACTGCAGTTTTGCAAGTTGCATAAAATAGTTTCTTCCTAAATCATGCTTTATCGTCGTTTTGTGAAAATTCATTAGGTTCAAACCGATTAATTGTTGTTTATAAGTAATTTTCGCAACCGGGTCACTATATTTGTTTAGAAACAGTTAATTTTAAATTTCTTGTAAAAATGTATGAGGCTTGAAGTTCAAGCGATTGTCAACCAAAATCCAAAGACGCTCGCGGTCAAAAATGTGTCAGTTATGCTATGACTCTCTGAATTTTTTTGTTCAAATGAAGAAAAACTTTGAAACGGAAGGAAAATGTACAATTCGATAGAATTGTAATCCAGACTCCGGAACAACTTGAAGAAAGTAAGGCGTTTTGTGGAAGTGATAACAGCCTTTCTTTTCCGGACACACTAGAAATTGAAAAAAAACTGTTTCTCTGAAAATCGACTCCAAGAAATTTAACTCCAAGTTCAAAGTTGTAGACGGACAATAGAATTCCAAAACTGAATCTAATTAGAACAAGAAAAATGGAAAATGTTGTTTTCAGAACCATCAGAAGGAATGCTTCTTCCCTCGAACCAAATTTGATACAAAATAAAAAAAACATCAGATGAAATCATATTTTTATTGAAGAAATATCTCTATCAAGATGATTAAGAAGGGCGTCTTTTCGGTTCTCTGAAAAAAAAATTATAAATTTCTGTCTTCACAGAATATAAAACACTGCTCACAAATTTCTCCAATGATCTCAGGACGGAACTATTTTTGAACAGTTTTATGCATTGAATCACTTGTAATCTACATCTCTTCACGGTATGTGCTCACTGGTATTTTACTATAACAACTTTGAAAGTATACTCACGCCTCTTTCTTTTCTTCGTTTATAACTCCACTTATAAAGTCGGCCTCCTCCTCTTCTGGTTTGGGTGGATCCGGTCTCAGATCCACATGTGAACCGGTAGCTGCTTTTTCGAGCCCACTCTGAGATATACGGTCCCTCTGCCTTCTTACTCTGGTGGTCACATTTGGGTGGTCAGCACACCCTCTCTTGTTCTGTAGGAATAAATCATTTGATTGATAGCCAACTAAATCGCGTCACGTAGACACAGCAGGTTATTTTCTCAATTTCAAAAATCAGTTCAGAGATTTCAACTCATTTACATTCATTCTACTTTCCATAATTTTTTCCTCTATCGTTTTTGGTCAGAGAACCTGCAGTTATTGCTCACTACGCTTGAGTCAAAAGTTTTGAACTTTTTTTCGAAAATCTTCTTACCGGCGCCAGAACCTCGTCAATTTTTCTTTGTCGGAAGGCGGTGGGTTGTTGGGCAACTTCAGTCGTTTGCTGGAAATATTCATAGTAAATAACAATATTGCTGAATAAAATTTTTAATCGTTTCCGACTGAATGCTAATCAAAAAGAAAACAAACCGGTATCACAGAGCTTGCTGTGGGAAAGTCATTCAATTTCGCAACTCTGGACGCGATTTTTTCTGAATCGCACCTCTTGATAGTTATGTGCCGGGAATTCGAATTTAAAGAAGGGTCGCGGTACCTCTTGACCAGCTTGGTACGGTGGTTCTTCTGAAGTGGTTCCATCATTCCGGGTTTGTTTTTTATATGAATATCTTTGTAGTCCTAATGAATGGGAAGCGAGTTAAACAAGAAATGGAAACAATGTACATAAAAGCGTAATGAATCAGTTTTTTCAGATCAAATTTATCAATAATAACAAAATAACTCATTGATAAGTGGAAAACTGTTTTTTACTCTCGAGAGACATTCTTATTTCTCGAACATGATAACCCACCTTCTTCACGCTCAAATCGACCGGAAGCGGAACTTTTCGGAGACTTTTTTGGACGTTGTTGTCCGTTGACCCGATCATCTCATCAACCTCAATCCGAACATCGGCGGCGTCTGGTGTCACAATTAACTGAAAATTAACCAAAAGTTACTATGGTACAGCGACAGAATAAATCAAGTGACAATCTGAAAATTTAATGATATCTTTGAGAGAGCATCGACTATTGTGTAACACTCGAACAAATGTCAACATGATTTGAAAAACCACAATCAAATTTACCGCTTTATTGAATTCCACCATTTCCTGCCGTTTGCTTGTTGACTTGGTCCTTCTTATTGTAGCCTGTCTCGGGTCTCTTTGAGGCTTCCTTCCACGAAGGACCATGCGATGAGTCGGCAGGTTTGCTCTCTTCTCCGCCTTGTTCGTTTCCTTCTTTTTCTGGAAAATCGGAGAAATTAAAAAAAAAACGAATAAGAAGTTGGAAGAAACTGATCAGTCACAAAATTGAGAACACAGTTTGCAAGATTCTGCGGAACTGAGGTTTTGTTGCCAACGAGACTTTTCTGCTCATTTCTGCGACTCGAACTCGAATTGCAAAAATAACAAATGATAAGTTGGATATCATCCGAATTGCTATGCATTTTGAAAAAAAAACGAGTACTTACCGGGACAGGGTCATTTGTGTTGGTCTTCGAGACCGCTTCTCCTTTTGGTGGTTGAGATGGGTGCATGGTGCGCTGACTTTGACTAATGAATGAGTGATTTGTGACGACTGACTTGCGGAGAGACGCGCGTGGGAAAAACGCGCGTGGGAAAAACGCGCGTGGGAAGAACGCGCGTGGGAAAAACGCGCGTGGGAAAAACGCGCGTGGGAAAAACGCGCGTGAGTAAAACGCGCGTGGGAAGCAATTGCGCGTATCAATCTTGATGCAATCTTACCGGAGTAGGTGTACGGCAGTCTATTTTTAAGATAATAAGACGGAAAAAATGGTTTTTGGAACCTTGAATATTTGTATTTCCAGGTTCTATTAGGTTGATGCACTCGTGTCTCGTCTAGGACTCGTTGTGTGTCCGAGAGAAGCCAGTAGTCACTAGGTTTGAGGTAGGGCTAAAAGAAGACGTGGGGTACAATGGACCATCCAAACATTCTCAGCTTTTCTTCACTTTTAAACTTACACGAGGATGGACGTTGTCCGGAAGACCGTGAAGACGACCTCGTAGCCAAGGAATGGATTGGCCGCGAGTCTTCAATTTTCTTGGCTGGCAAGCCTAGACATTCCTCGTGATCGTCGTACCTTTGAAAAGCGGCTTCCAGTGGATAGAGCCCTGGGCGGTCCACCATACGGAGAGCATCTTCTTTTTCCGGTATTTTTCGTCTTTGGCGACGGGTTCCAGCTCATCATCCTTGTCCAGTGCAACTTGCAACCTCTCCTAGGTTTCTAAATTGTAGTCGTGAGCCTCGATACGTTTGAATCGTTTGCGTACTATACTCTCGGAGAAGGAGTCCTGTGGATATACTTGGACCAGTTCACAATGGGTCTTCGGTGGTTTCGTGCAAGATAGGGAGAGAAATAAAAATGAGTTGCGTTTGTGGAATCTGTATGGGTGCAAATGACGGGGCATTGTGGGAACTAGATTGATCGTAGTAGGTTGTGGTACTGCGAATGATAAACAGGAGGGGCAAGTTTTTTATATTGTAGAGCACAATGGTTATTGTCGTAATACTTTTTTGTAACCGTGTATGAATGATTGTCGTGTATGAATGATTCGCAGCAACCGTGTATGAATGATTCGCAGTACCACAACCTACTACGATCAATCTAGTTCCCACAATGCCCCGTCATTTGCACCCATACAGATTCCACAAACGCAACTCATTTTTATTTCTCTCCCTATCTTGCACGAAACCACCAAAGACCCATTGTGAACTGGTCCAAGTATATCCACAGGACTCCTTCTCCGAGAGTATAGTACGCAAACGATTCAAACGTATCGAGGCTCACGACTACAATTTAGAAACCTAGGAGAGGTTGCAAGTTGCACTGGACAAGGATGATGAGCTGGAACCCGTCGCCAAAGACGAAAAATACCGGAAAAAGAAGATGCTCTCCGTATGGTGGACCCAGCTCACTTGTGCAGGAACCGTTAGCTAAACTGGATTACAGACAACCTAGCGCACTTTTGGGTCGTTTCTCTACAGGGTGACTATTAGATATAGGTCCGTGGTAAAAACGTTGCCACGTAGCACAAAATTTATCCAATTCTTTCAAAATTTCAGTATAATATAAACAAATTATAGGGAAACGAACTGTGTTCAATAGTTTCTCGATCTTTCACATCTGAAAATTCACAGAAGTCTAGCTGAATAATTTACGAATATAATGAAAATTGAAATTTACCTGGCCACACGCTTGACGCAAAGTGACAGACCCATAATTAATAGTCATCCTGTAGTGAAACGTCGCCTACCATTTTCTTCATGTATCATTTTTTTTTGCGAATGATACAGATACAGATACAGAGCACAATTTCATATCCGCCTTTTCCATACATCTTTCATACTCTGTCACTTCTGTATGTTTTTTTAATAAAAAAAAACAGTGCACATCTCACACCAGGTTATATGGTTTCGGTCGCTATCACCAATATTTACGTACAAGTCTGCCAATGGGGCATGCCATTGGCGTGGGCGGAGCTCCGGAGTCGGGAAATGTTTTGATAGGGGCACAGAAAGATCATTCACCCCAACACGGTCATCTGACACGGTTGAACATCGACGGACCATCTGCAATCTGTCTGAACATGTCTTGAAAAGTCATGTCGACCGAGCTACTAACCATCAAGTATTTTTTCAATCAACAGGTTGGTGTTTTGCACACGCAAAACAAACGCATGCGTTAATCAGTTTTGTCATACATCTCAAAATTAAGTAGTTCATCTTCACAATCCAACTGGTCTATTAGAACGCCTCTTTCGAACGAACAGCTCGGTTTCAATCCAGTGCTCCACGATTTTTACTTTGACGAGACGATGCACTCTCCGCATCACCAACCCCGCATGATCCCCAACCTTTAAAAGAAAAAATCGAAACCGTTTTTCACGATCTACTAGAACGACTATCACCAACTTCTGCATGTGCCTCTAGCGCAACCTCTGCATCATGAACGACGCCATTATAAACCCGTAAACCATAATCAGATGTGCCATCTGAATTTTGATCCCGAGGTTGAGCCGATGACCATAAGTCCACTGATATTCTACAACAAGAATTATACTAGGAGAAACACTGGTATTCTACAATAAGAATTACCAAAAAAAAGATTCACGGTGGGAGAAAAGTATGGATTCGCTCATGAAAGATCGCCACTGTTCGCCTTTTTTGTGAAGAACCTTCATCTTCAGTTCGAATAAGAGGTAAGCATGAATGTAGTCCTTGCCTTAGAATTTTTCTCATATTTTTGCAAGGCTCCAATGTTTTCACGATTTTTTTATATATCAAAATGACAACATTTTCCTAATTTTTTCCACTGTTCAAAGTGTTTTTGTTGCTTTCCAATTTTTCTATTCCAGTTCAATATATGTTTTATAGTTTCTCGGTTTGATATTTGCATGTGCTAACTTGAAATGTATTACATTGGAGCTTGTCAAAAACTCCGGGAGTAGGGACGCCAGTATTTTCATTTTACAGTACACTCGTTACCAGTTTCACAGTAGTTTCAGTTTTTCGAGTCTTTCATGTGGGGGAGAAAAAAAGTGAAAAATGATAGAGAACAAGCAAGAGAGAGAGAGAGAGAGAGAGAGAGAGAGAGAGAGAGAGAGAGAGAGAGAGAGAGAGAGAGAGAGAGAAAGAGAGAGAGAGAGAGAGAGAGAGAGAGAGAGAGAGAGAGAGAGAGAGAGAGAGAGAGAGAGAGAGAGACGAATCACTGCAGTTTTGCAAGTTGCATAAAATAATTTCTTCCTAAATCATGCTTTATCGTCGTTTTGTGAAAATTCATTAGGTTCAAACCGATTAATTGTTATTTATAAGTAATTTTCGCAACCGGGTCACTATATTTGTTTAGAAACAGTTAATTTTAAATTTCTTGTAAAAATGTATGAGGCTTGAAGTTCAAGCGATTGTCAACCAAAATCCAAAGACGCTCGCGGTCAAAAATGTGTCAGTTATGCTATGACTCTCTGAATTTTTTTGTTCAAATGAAGAAAAACTTTGAAACGGAAGGAAAATGTACAATTCGATAGAATTGTAATCCAGACTCCGGAACAACTTGAAGAAAGTAAGGCGTTTTGTGGAAGTGATAACAGCCTTTCTTTTCCGGACACACTAGAAATTGAAAAAAAACTGTTTCTCTGAAAATCGACTCCAAGAAATTTAACTCCAAGTTCAAAGTTGTAGACGGACAATAGAATTCCAAAACTGAATCTAATTAGAACAAGAAAAATGGAAAATGTTGTTTTCAGAACCATCAGAAGGAATGCTTCTTCCCTCGAACCAAATTTGATACAAAATAAAAAAAACATCAGATGAAATCATATTTTTATTGAAGAAATATCTCTATCAAGATGATTAAGAAGGGCGTCTTTTCGGTTCTCTGAAAAAAAATTATAAATTTGTGTCTTCACAGAATATAAAACACTGCTCACAAATTTCTCCAATGATCTCAGGACGGAACTATTTTTGAACAGTTTTATGCATTGAATCACTTGTAATCTACATCTCTTCACGGTATGTGCTCACTGGTATTTTACTATAACAACTTTGAAAGTATACTCACGCCTCTTTCTTTTCTTCGTTTATAACTCCACTTATAAAGTCGGCCTCCTCCTCTTCTGGTTTGGGTGGATCCGGTCTCAGATCGACATGTGAGCCGGTAGCTGCTTTTTCGAGCCCACTCTGAGATATACGGTCCCTCTGCCTTCTTACTCTGGTGGTCACATTTGGGTGGTCAGCACACCCTCTTTTATTCTGTAGGAATAAATCATTTGATTGATAGCCAACTAAATCGCGTCACGTAGACACAGCAGGTTATTTTCTCAATTTCAAAAATCAGTTCAGAGATTTCAACTCCTTTACATTCATTTCACTTTCCATGATTTTTTCCTCTATCATTTTTGGTCAGAGAACCTGCAGTTATTGCTCACTACGCTTGAGTCAAAAGTTTTGAACTTTTTTTCGAAAATCTTCTTACCGGCGCCAGAACCTCGTCAATTTTTCTTTGTCGGAAGGCGGTGGGTTGTTGGGCAACTTCAGTCGTTTGCTGGAAATATTCATCGTAAATAACGATATTGCTGAATAAAATTTTTAATCGTTTCCGACTGAATGCTAATTAAAAAGAAAACAAACCGGTATCACAGAGCTTGCTGTGGGAAAGTCATTCAATTTCGCAACTCTGGACGCGATTTTTTCTGAATCGCACCTCTTGATAGTTATGTGCCGGGAATTCGAATTTAAAGAAGGGTCGCGGTACCTCTTGACCAGCTTGGTACGGTGGTTCTTCTGAAGTGCTTCCATCATTCCGGGTTCGTTTTTTATATGAATATCTTTGTAGTCCTAATGAATGGGAAGCGAGTTAAACAAGAAATGGAAACAATGTGCATGAAAGCGTAATGAATCAGTTTTCTCAGATCGAATTTATCAATAATAACAAAATAACTCATTGATAAGTGGAAAACTGTTTTTTACTCTCGAGAGACATTCTTATTTCTCGAACATGATAACCCACCTTCTTCACGCTCAAATCGACCGGAAGCGGAACTTTTCGGAGACTTTTTTGGACGTTGTTGTCCGTTGACCCGATCATCTCATCAACCTCAATCCGAACATCGGCGGCGTCTGGTGTCACAATTAACTGAAAATTAACCAAAAGTTACTATGGTACAGCGACAGAATAAATCAAGTGACAATCTGAAAATTTAATGATATCTTTGAGAGAGCATCGACTATTGTGTAACACTCGAACAAAAGTCAACATGATTTGAAAAACCACAATCAAATTTACCGCTTTATTGAATTCCACCATTTCCTGCCGTTTGCTTGTTGACTTGGTCCTTCTTATTGTAGCCTGTCTCGGGTCTCTTTGAGGCTTCCTTCCACGAAGGACCATGCGATGAGTCGGCAGGTTTGCTCTCTTCTCCGCCTTGTTCGTTTCCTTCTTTTTCTGGAAAATCGGAGAAATTTAAAAAAAACGAATAAGAAGTTGGAAGAAACTGATCAGTCACAAAATTGAGAACACAGTTTGCAAGATTCTGCGGAACTGAGGTTTTGTTGCCAACGAGACTTTTCTGCTCATTTCTGCGACTCGAACTCGAATTGCAAAAATAACAAATGATAAGTTGGATATCATCCGAATTGCTATGCATTTTGAAAAAAAAACGAGTACTTACCGGGACAGGGTCATTTGTGTTGGTCTTCGAGATCGCTTCTCCTTTTGGTGGTTGAGATGGGTGCATGGTGCGCTGACTTTGACTAATGAATGAGTGATTTGTGACGACTGACTTGCGGAGAGACGCGCGTGGGAAAAACGCGCGTGGGAAAAACGCGCGTGGGAAGAACGCGCGTGGGAAGAACGCGCGTGGGAAAAACGCGCGTGGGAAAAACGCGCGTGGGAAAAACGCGCGTGAGTAAAACGCGCGTGGGAAGCAATTGCGCGTATCAATCTTGAGGCAATCTTACCGGAGTAGGTGTACGGCAGTCTATTTTTAAGATAATAAGACGGAAAAAATGGTTTTTGGAACCTTGAATATTTGTATTTCCAGGTTCTATTAGGTTGATGCACTCGTGTCTCGTCTAGGACTCGTTGTGTGTCCGAGAGAAGCCAGTAGTCACTAGGTTTGAGGTAGGGCTAAAAGAAGACGTGGGGTACAATGGACCATCCAAACATTCTCAGCTTTTCTTCACTTTTAAACTTACACGAGGATGGACGTTGTCCGGAAGACCGTGAAGACGACCTCGTAGACAAGGAATGGATTGGCCGCGAGTCTTCAATTTTCTTGGCTGGCAAGCCTAGACATTCCTCGTGATCGTCGTACCTTTGAAAAGCGGCTTCCAGTGGATAGAGCCCTGGGCGGTCCACCATACGGAGAGCATCTTCTTTTTCCGGTATTTTTCGTCTTTGGCGACGGGTTCCAGCTCATCATCCTTGTCCAGTGCAACTTGCAACCTCTCCTAGGTTTCTAAATTGTAGTCGTGAGCCTCGATACATTTGAATCGTTTGCGTACTATACTCTCGGAGAAGGAGTCCTGTGGATATACTTGGACCAGTTCACAATGGGTCTTCGGTGGTTTCGTGCAAGATAGGGAGAGAAATAAAAATGAGTTGCGTTTGTGGAATCTGTATGGGTGCAAATGACGGGGCATTGTGGGAACTAGATTGATCGTAGTAGGTTGTGGTACTGCGAATGATAAACAGGAGGGGCAAGTTTTTTATATTGTAGAGCACAATGGTTATTGTCGTAATACTTTTTTGTAACCGTGTATGAATGATTGTCGTGTATGAATGATTCGCAGCAACCGTGTATGAATGATTCGCAGTACCACAACCTACTACGATCAATCTAGTTCCCACAATGCCCCGTCATTTGCACCCATACAGATTCCACAAACGCAACTCATTTTTATTTCTCTCCCTATCTTGCACGAAACCACCAAAGACCCATTGTGAACTGGTCCAAGTATATCCACAGGACTCCTTCTCCGAGAGTATAGTACGCAAACGATTCAAACGTATCGAGGCTCACGACTACAATTTAGAAACCTAGGAGAGGTTGCAAGTTGCACTGGACAAGGATGATGAGCTGGAACCCGTCGCCAAAGACGAAAAATACCGGAAAAAGAAGATGCTCTCCGTATGGTGGACCCAGCTCACTTGTGCAGGAACCGTTAGCTAAACTGGATTACAGACAACCTAGGGCACTTTTGGGTCGTTTCTCTACAGGGTGACTATTAGATATAGGTCCGTGGTAAAAACGTTGCCACGTAGCACAAAATTTATCCAATTCTTTCAAAATTTTAGCATAATATAAACAAATTATAGGGAAACGGACTGTGTTCAATAGTTTCTCGATCTTTCACATCTGAAAATTCACAGAAGTCTAGCTGAATAATTTACGGATATAATGAAAATTGAAATTTACCTGGCCACACGCTTGACGCAAAGTGACGGACCCATAATTAATAGTCATCCTGTAGTGAAACGTCGCCTACCATTTTCTTCATGTATCACTGTTTTTTTGCGAATGATACAGATACAGATACAGAGCACAATTTCATATCCGCCTAAATTTTCCATACATCTTTCATACTCTGTCACTTCTGTATGTTTTTTTAAATCAAAAAACAGTGAACATCTCACACCAGGTTATATGGTTTTGGTCGCTATCACCAATATTTACGTACAGGTCTGCCAATGGGGCATGCCATTGGCGTGGGCGGAGCTCCGGAGTCGGGAAATGTTTTGATAGGGGCACAGAAAGATCATTCACCCCAACACGGTCATCTGACACGGTTGAACATCGACGGACCATCTGCAATCTGTCTGAACATGTCTTGAAAAGTCATGTCGACCGAGCTACTAACCATCAAGTATTTTTTCAATCAACAGGTTGGTGTTTTGCACACGCAAAACAAACGCATGCGTTAATCAGTTTTGTCATACATCTCAAAATTAAGTAGTTCATCTTCACAATCCAACTGGTCTATTAGAACGCCTCTTTCGAACGAACAGCTCGGTTTCAATCCAGTGCTCCACGATTTTTACTTTGACGAGACGATGCACTCTCCGCATCACCAACCCCGCATGATCCCCAACCTTTAAAAGAAAAAATCGAAACCGTTTTTCACGATCTACTAGAACGACTATCACCAACTTCTGCATGTGCCTCTAGCGCAACCTCTGCATCATGAACGACGCCATTATAAACCCGTAAACCATAATCAGATGTGCCATCTGAATTTTGATCCCGAGGTTGAGCCGATGACCATAAGTCCACTGATATTCTACAACAAGAATTATACTAGGAGAAACACTGGTATTCTACAATAAGAATTATAATAGTATTCTACAATAAGAATTACCAAAAAAAAGATTCACGGTGGGAGAAAAGTATGGATTCGCTCATGAAAGATCGCCACTGTTCGCCTTTTTTGTGAAGAACCTTCATCTTCAGTTCGAATAAGAGGTAAGCATGAATGTAGTCCTTGCCTTAGAATTTTTATTTTGCAAGGCTCCAATGTTTTCACGATTTTTTTATATATAAAAATGACAACATTTTCTTAATTTTTCCCACTGTTCAAAGTGTCTTTGTTGTTTTCCAATTTTTCTATTCCAGTTCAATATATGTTTTATAGTTTCTCGGTTTGATATTTGCACGTGCTAACTTGAAATGTATTACATTGGAGCTTGTCAAAAACTCCGGGAGTAGGGACGCCAGTATTTTCATTTTACAGTACACTCGTTACCAGTTTCACAAAAGTTTCAGTTTTTCGAGTCTTTCATGTGGGGGAGAAAAAAGTGAAAAAAGATAGAGAACAAGCAAGAAAGAGAGAGAGAGAGAGAGAGAGAGAGAGAGAGAGAGAGAGAGAGAGAGAGAGAGAGAGAGAGAGAGAAAGCGAGAGAACAAGAAAGAGAGAGAGAGTGTGAGAGAGAGAGTGAGAGAGAAAGCGAGAGAACAAGAAAGAGAGAGAGAGAGAGAGAGAGAGAGAGAGAGAGAGAGAGAGAGAGAGAGAGAGAGTGAGAGAGAAAGCGAGAGAACAAGAAAGAGAGAGAGAGAGTGAGAGAGAAAGAGAGAGAGAGAGAGAGAGAGAGAGAGAGAGAGAGAGAGAGAGAGAGAGAGAGAGAGAGAGAGAGAGTGAGTGAGAGAGAAAGCGAGAGAACAAGAAAGAGAGAGAGAGAGTGAGAGAGAAAGCAAGAGAACAAGAAAGAGAGAGAGAGAGAGAGAGAGAGAGAGAGAGAGAGAGAGAGAGAGAGAGAGAGAGAGAGAGAGAGACGAATCACTGCAGTTTTGCAAGTTGCATGAACTAATTTCTTCCTAAATCATGCTTCATCGCCGTTTTGTGGTTTCAGGTTTCACAGTAGTTTCAGTTTTTCGAGTCTTCTATGTGGGGGAGAAAGAAAGTTAAAAAAAGATAGAGAACAAGAAAGAAGAGAGAGAGAGAGAGAGAGAGAGAGAGAGAGAGAGAGAGAGAGAGAGAAGAGAGAGAGAGAGAGAGAGAGAGAGAGAGAGAGAGAGAGAACGAGAGAGAGACGAGAGAGACGAACCACTGCAGTTTTGCAAGTTGCATAAATTAATTTCTTCCTAAATCATGCTTTATCGCCGTTTTGTGAAAGTTCATTAGGTTCGAACCGATTAATTGTTGTTTATAAGTAATTTTCGCAACCGGGTCACTATATTTGTTTAGAAAAAGTTAATTTTAAATTTTTTGTAAAAATGTATGAGGCTTGAAGTTCAAGCGATTGTCAACCAAAATCCAAAGACGCTCGCGGTCAAAAATGTGTCAGTTATGCTATGACTCTCTGAATTTCTTTGTTCAAATGAAGAAAAACTTTGAAACGGAAGGAAAATGTACAATTCGATAGAATTGTAATCCAGACTCCGGAACAACTTGAAGAAAGAAAGGCGTTTTGTGGAAGTGATAACAGCCTTTCTTTTCCGGACACACTAGAAATTGAAAAAAAACTGTTTCTCTGAAAATCGACTCCAAGAAATTTAACTTCAAGTTCAAAGTTGTAGACGGACAATAGAATTCCAAAACTGAATCTAATTAGAACAAGAAAAATGGAAAATGTTGTTTTCAGAACCATCAGAAGGAATGCTTCTTCCCTCGAACCAAATTTGATACAAAATAAAAAAAACATCAGATGAAATCATATTTTTATTGAAGAAATATCTCTATCAAGATGATTAAGAAGGGCGTCTTTTCGGTTCTCTGAAAAAAAAATTATAAATTTCTGTCTTCACAGAATATAAAACACTGCTCACAAAATTCTCCAATGATCTCAGGACGGAACTATTTTTGAACAGTTTTATGCATTGAATCACTTGTAATCTACATCTCTTCACGGTATGTGCTCACTGGTATCTTACTAAAGCAACTTTGAAAGTAAACTCACGCCTCTTTCTTTCCTTCGTCTATAACTCCTCTTATAAAGTCGGCCTCCTCCTCTTCTGGTTTGGGTGGATCCGGTCTCAGATCGATATGTGAGCCGGTAGCTGCTTTTTCGAGCCCACTCTGTGATATACGGTCCCTCTGCCTTCTTACTCTGGTGGTCACATTTGGGTGGTCAGCACACCCTCTTTTATTCTGTAGGAATAAATCATTTGATTGATAGCCAACTAAATCGCGTCACGTAGACACAGCAGGTTATTTTCTCAATTTCAAAAATCAGTTCAGAGATTTCAACTCCTTTACATTCATTCTATTTTCCATAATTTTTTCCTCTATCGTTTTTGGTCAGAGAACCTGCAGTTATTGCTCACTACGCTTGAGTCAAAAGTTTTGAACTTTTTTTCGAAAATCTTCTTACCGGCGCCAGAACCTCGTCAATTTTTCTTTGTCGGAAGGCGGTGGGTTGTTGGGCAACTTCAGTCGTTTGCTGGAAATATTCATCGTAAATAACGATATTGCTGAATAAAATTTTTAATCGTTTCCGACTGAATGCTAATTAAAAAGAAAACAAACCGGTATCACAGAGCTTGCTGTGGGAAAGTCATTCAATTTCGCAACTCTGGACGCGATTTTTTCTGAATCGCACCTCTTGATAGTTATGTGCCGGGAATTCGAATTTAAAGAAGGGTCGCGGTACCTCTTGACCAGCTTGGTACGGTGGTTCTTCTGAAGTGCTTCCATCATTCCGGGTTCGTTTTTTATATGAATATCTTTGTAGTCCTAATGAATGGGAAGCGAGTTAAACAAGAAATGGAAACAATGTGCATGAAAGCGTAATGAATCAGTTTTCTCAGATCGAATTTATCAATAATAACAAAATAACTCATTGATAAGTGGAAAACTGTTTTTTACTCTCGAGAGACATTCTTATTTCTCGAACATGATAACCCACCTTCTTCACGCTCAAATCGACCGGAAGCGGAACTTTTCGGAGACTTTTTTGGACGTTGTTGTCCGTTGACCCGATCATCTCATCAACCTCAATCCGAACATCGGCGGCGTCTGGTGTCACAATTAACTGAAAATTAACCAAAAGTTACTATGGTACAGCGACAGAATAAATCAAGTGACAATCTGAAAATTTAATGATATCTTTGAGAGAGCATCGACTATTGTGTAACACTCGAACAAAAGTCAACATGATTTGAAAAACCACAATCAAATTTACCGCTTTATTGAATTCCACCATTTCCTGCCGTTTGCTTGTTGACTTGGTCCTTCTTATTGTAGCCTGTCTCGGGTCTCTTTGAGGCTTCCTTCCACGAAGGACCATGCGATGAGTCGGCAGGTTTGCTCTCTTCTCCGCCTTGTTCGTTTCCTTCTTTTTCTGGAAAATCGGAGAAATTTAAAAAAAACGAATAAGAAGTTGGAAGAAACTGATCAGTCACAAAATTGAGAACACAGTTTGCAAGATTCTGCGGAACTGAGGTTTTGTTGCCAACGAGACTTTTCTGCTCATTTCTGCGACTCGAACTCGAATTGCAAAAATAACAAATGATAAGTTGGATATCATCCGAATTGCTATGCATTTTGAAAAAAAAACGAGTACTTACCGGGACAGGGTCATTTGTGTTGGTCTTCGAGATCGCTTCTCCTTTTGGTGGTTGAGATGGGTGCATGGTGCGCTGACTTTGACTAATGAATGAGTGATTTGTGACGACTGACTTGCGGAGAGACGCGCGTGGGAAAAACGCGCGTGGGAAAAACGCGCGTGGGAAGAACGCGCGTGGGAAGAACGCGCGTGGGAAAAACGCGCGTGGGAAAAACGCGCGTGGGAAAAACGCGCGTGAGTAAAACGCGCGTGGGAAGCAATTGCGCGTATCAATCTTGAGGCAATCTTACCGGAGTAGGTGTACGGCAGTCTATTTTTAAGATAATAAGACGGAAAAAATGGTTTTTGGAACCTTGAATATTTGTATTTCCAGGTTCTATTAGGTTGATGCACTCGTGTCTCGTCTAGGACTCGTTGTGTGTCCGAGAGAAGCCAGTAGTCACTAGGTTTGAGGTAGGGCTAAAAGAAGACGTGGGGTACAATGGACCATCCAAACATTCTCAGCTTTTCTTCACTTTTAAACTTACACGAGGATGGACGTTGTCCGGAAGACCGTGAAGACGACCTCGTAGACAAGGAATGGATTGGCCGCGAGTCTTCAATTTTCTTGGCTGGCAAGCCTAGACATTCCTCGTGATCGTCGTACCTTTGAAAAGCGGCTTCCAGTGGATAGAGCCCTGGGCGGTCCACCATACGGAGAGCATCTTCTTTTTCCGGTATTTTTCGTCTTTGGCGACGGGTTCCAGCTCATCATCCTTGTCCAGTGCAACTTGCAACCTCTCCTAGGTTTCTAAATTGTAGTCGTGAGCCTCGATACATTTGAATCGTTTGCGTACTATACTCTCGGAGAAGGAGTCCTGTGGATATACTTGGACCAGTTCACAATGGGTCTTCGGTGGTTTCGTGCAAGATAGGGAGAGAAATAAAAATGAGTTGCGTTTGTGGAATCTGTATGGGTGCAAATGACGGGGCATTGTGGGAACTAGATTGATCGTAGTAGGTTGTGGTACTGCGAATGATAAACAGGAGGGGCAAGTTTTTTATATTGTAGAGCACAATGGTTATTGTCGTAATACTTTTTTGTAACCGTGTATGAATGATTGTCGTGTATGAATGATTCGCAGCAACCGTGTATGAATGATTCGCAGTACCACAACCTACTACGATCAATCTAGTTCCCACAATGCCCCGTCATTTGCACCCATACAGATTCCACAAACGCAACTCATTTTTATTTCTCTCCCTATCTTGCACGAAACCACCAAAGACCCATTGTGAACTGGTCCAAGTATATCCACAGGACTCCTTCTCCGAGAGTATAGTACGCAAACGATTCAAACGTATCGAGGCTCACGACTACAATTTAGAAACCTAGGAGAGGTTGCAAGTTGCACTGGACAAGGATGATGAGCTGGAACCCGTCGCCAAAGACGAAAAATACCGGAAAAAGAAGATGCTCTCCGTATGGTGGACCCAGCTCACTTGTGCAGGAACCGTTAGCTAAACTGGATTACAGACAACCTAGCGCACTTTTGGGTCGTTTCTCTACAGGGTGACTATTAGATATAGGTCCGTGGTAAAAACGTTGCCACGTAGCACAAAATTTATCCAATTCTTTCAAAATTTCAGTATAATATAAACAAATTATAGGGAAACGAACTGTGTTCAATAGTTTCTCGATCTTTCACATCTGAAAATTCACAGAAGTCTAGCTGAATAATTTACGAATATAATGAAAATTGAAATTTACCTGGCCACACGCTTGACGCAAAGTGACAGACCCATAATTAATAGTCATCCTGTAGTGAAACGTCGCCTACCATTTTCTTCATGTATCATTTTTTTTTGCGAATGATACAGATACAGATACAGAGCACAATTTCATATCCGCCTTTTCCATACATCTTTCATACTCTGTCACTTCTGTATGTTTTTTTAATAAAAAAAAACAGTGCACATCTCACACCAGGTTATATGGTTTCGGTCGCTATCACCAATATTTACGTACAAGTCTGCCAATGGGGCATGCCATTGGCGTGGGCGGAGCTCCGGAGTCGGGAAATGTTTTGATAGGGGCACAGAAAGATCATTCACCCCAACACGGTCATCTGACACGGTTGAACATCGACGGACCATCTGCAATCTGTCTGAACATGTCTTGAAAAGTCATGTCGACCGAGCTACTAACCATCAAGTATTTTTTCAATCAACAGGTTGGTGTTTTGCACACGCAAAACAAACGCATGCGTTAATCAGTTTTGTCATACATCTCAAAATTAAGTAGTTCATCTTCACAATCCAACTGGTCTATTAGAACGCCTCTTTCGAACGAACAGCTCGGTTTCAATCCAGTGCTCCACGATTTTTACTTTGACGAGACGATGCACTCTCCGCATCACCAACCCCGCATGATCCCCAACCTTTAAAAGAAAAAATCGAAACCGTTTTTCACGATCTACTAGAACGACTATCACCAACTTCTGCATGTGCCTCTAGCGCAACCTCTGCATCATGAACGACGCCATTATAAACCCGTAAACCATAATCAGATGTGCCATCTGAATTTTGATCCCGAGGTTGAGCCGATGACCATAAGTCCACTGATATTCTACAACAAGAATTATACTAGGAGAAACACTGGTATTCTACAATAAGAATTATAATAGTATTCTACAATAAGAATTACCAAAAAAAAGATTCACGGTGGGAGAAAAGTATGGATTCGCTCATGAAAGATCGCCACTGTTCGCCTTTTTTGTGAAGAACCTTCATCTTCAGTTCGAATAAGAGGTAAGCATGAATGTAGTCCTTGCCTTAGAATTTTTATTTTGCAAGGCTCCAATGTTTTCACGATTTTTTTATATATAAAAATGACAACATTTTCTTAATTTTTCCCACTGTTCAAAGTGTCTTTGTTGTTTTCCAATTTTTCTATTCCAGTTCAATATATGTTTTATAGTTTCTCGGTTTGATATTTGCACGTGCTAACTTGAAATGTATTACATTGGAGCTTGTCAAAAACTCCGGGAGTAGGGACGCCAGTATTTTCATTTTACAGTACACTCGTTACCAGTTTCACAAAAGTTTCAGTTTTTCGAGTCTTTCATGTGGGGGAGAAAAAAGTGAAAAAAGATAGAGAACAAGCAAGAAAGAGAGAGAGAGAGAGAGAGAGAGAGAGAGAGAGAGAGAGAGAGAGAGAGAGAGAGAGAGAGAGAGAGAGAAAGCGAGAGAACAAGAAAGAGAGAGAGAGTGTGAGAGAGAGAGTGAGAGAGAAAGCGAGAGAACAAGAAAAAGAGAGAGAGAGAGAGAGAGAGAGAGAGAGAGAGAGAGAGAGAGAGAGAGTGAGAGAGAAAGCGAGAGAACAAGAAAGAGAGAGAGAGAGTGAGAGAGAAAGAGAGAGAGAGAGAGAGAGAGAGAGAGAGAGAGAGAGAGAGAGAGAGAGAGAGAGAGAGAGAGAGAGTGAGTGAGAGAGAAAGCGAGAGAACAAGAAAGAGAGAGAGAGAGTGAGAGAGAAAGCAAGAGAACAAGAAAGAGAGAGAGAGAGAGAGAGAGAGAGAGAGAGAGAGAGAGAGAGAGAGAGAGAGAGAGAGAGACGAATCACTGCAGTTTTGCAAGTTGCATGAACTAATTTCTTCCTAAATCATGCTTCATCGCCGTTTTGTGGTTTCAGGTTTCACAGTAGTTTCAGTTTTTCGAGTCTTCTATGTGGGGGAGAAAGAAAGTTAAAAAAAGATAGAGAACAAGAAAGAGAGAGAGAGAGAGAGAGAGAGAGAGAGAGAGAGAGAGAGAGAGAAAGAGAGAGAGAGAGAGAGAGAGAGAGAGAGAGAGAGAGAACGAGAGAGAGACGAGAGAGACGAACCACTGCAGTTTTGCAAGTTGCATAAATTAATTTCTTCCTAAATCATGCTTTATCGCCGTTTTGTGAAAGTTCATTAGGTTCAAACCGATTAATTGTTGTTTATAAGTAATTTTCGCAACCGGGTCACTATATTTGTTTAGAAAAAGTTAATTTTAAATTTTTTGTAAAAATGTATGAGGCTTGAAGTTCAAGCGATTGTCAACCAAAATCCAAAGACGCTCGCGGTCAAAAATGTGTCAGTTATGCTATGACTCTCTGAATTTCTTTGTTCAAATGAAGAAAAACTTTGAAACGGAAGGAAAATGTACAATTCGATAGAATTGTAATCCAGACTCCGGAACAACTTGAAGAAAGAAAGGCGTTTTGTGGAAGTGATAACAGCCTTTCTTTTCCGGACACACTAGAAATTGAAAAAAAACTGTTTCTCTGAAAATCGACTCCAAGAAATTTAACTTCAAGTTCAAAGTTGTAGACGGACAATAGAATTCCAAAACTGAATCTAATTAGAACAAGAAAAATGGAAAATGTTGTTTTCAGAACCATCAGAAGGAATGCTTCTTCCCTCGAACCAAATTTGATACAAAATAAAAAAAACATCAGATGAAATCATATTTTTATTGAAGAAATATCTCTATCAAGATGATTAAGAAGGGCGTCTTTTCGGTTCTCTGAAAAAAAAATTATAAATTTCTGTCTTCACAGAATATAAAACACTGCTCACAAAATTCTCCAATGATCTCAGGACGGAACTATTTTTGAACAGTTTTATGCATTGAATCACTTGTAATCTACATCTCTTCACGGTATGTGCTCACTGGTATCTTACTAAAGCAACTTTGAAAGTAAACTCACGCCTCTTTCTTTCCTTCGTCTATAACTCCTCTTATAAAGTCGGCCTCCTCCTCTTCTGGTTTGGGTGGATCCGGTCTCAGATCGATATGTGAGCCGGTAGCTGCTTTTTCGAGCCCACTCTGTGATATACGGTCCCTCTGCCTTCTTACTCTGGTGGTCACATTTGGGTGGTCAGCACACCCTCTTTTATTCTGTAGGAATAAATCATTTGATTGATAGCCAACTAAATCGCGTCACGTAGACACAGCAGGTTATTTTCTCAATTTCAAAAATCAGTTCAGAGATTTCAACTCCTTTACATTCATTCTATTTTCCATAATTTTTTCCTCTATCGTTTTTGGTCAGAGAACCTGCAGTTATTGCTCACTACGCTTGAGTCAAAAGTTTTGAACTTTTTTTCGAAAATCTTCTTACCGGCGCCAGAACCTCGTCAATTTTTCTTTGTCGGAAGGCGGTGGGTTGTTGGGCAACTTCAGTCGTTTGCTGGAAATATTCATCGTAAATAACAATATTGCTGAATAAAATTTTTAATCGTTTCCGACTGAATGCTAATCAAAAAGAAAACAAACCGGTATCACAGAGCTTGCTGTGGGAAAGTCATTCAATTTCGCAACTCTGGACGCGATTTTTTCTGAATCGCACCTCTTGATAGTTATGTGCCGGGAATTCGAATTTAAAGAAGGGTCGCGGTACCTCTTGACCAGCTTGGTACGGTGGTTCTTCTGAAGTGGTTCCATCATTCCGGGTTCGTTTTTTATATGAATATCTTTGTAGTCCTAATGAATGGGAAGCGAGTTAAACAAGAAATGGAAACAATGTGCATGAAAGCGTAATGAATCAGTTTTTTCAGATCAAATTTATCAATAATAACAAAATAACTCATTGATAAGTGGAAAACTGTTTTTTACTCTCGAGAGACATTCTTATTTCTCGAACATGATAACCCACTTTCTTCACGCTCAAATCGACCGGAAGCGGAACTTTTCGGAGACTTTTTTGGACGTTGTTGTCCGTTGACCCGATCATCTCATCAACCTCAATCCGAACATCGGCGGCGTCTGGTGTCACAATTAACTGAAAATTAACCAAAAGTTACTATGGTACAGCGACAGAATAAATCAAGTGACAATCTGAAAATTTAATGATATCTTTGAGAGAGCATCGACTATTGTGTAACACTCGAACAAAAGTCAACATGATTTGAAAAACCACAATCAAATTTACCGCTTTATTGAATTCCACCATTTCCTGCCGTTTGCTTGTTGACTTGGTCCTTCTTATTGTAGCCTGTCTCGGGTCTCTTTGAGGCTTCCTTCCACGAAGGACCATGCGATGAGTCGGCAGGTTTGCTCTCTTCTCCGCCTTGTTCGTTTCCTTCTTTTTCTGGAAAATCGGAGAAATTTAAAAAAAACGAATAAGAAGTTGGAAGAAACTGATCAGTCACAAAATTGAGAACACAGTTTGCAAGATTCTGCGGAACTGAGGTTTTGTTGCCAACGAGACTTTTCTGCTCATTTCTGCGACTCGAACTCGAATTGCAAAAATAACAAATGATAAGTTGGATATCATCCGAATTGCTATGCATTTTGAAAAAAAACGAGTACTTACCGGGACAGGGTCATTTGTGTTGGTCTTCGAGATCGCTTCTCCTTTTGGTGGTTGAGATGGGTGCATGGTGCGCTGACTTTGACTAATGAATGAGTGATTTGTGACGACTGACTTGCGGAGAGACGCGCGTGGGAAAAACGCGCGTGGGAAAAACGCGCGTGGGAAGAACGCGCGTGGGAAGAACGCGCGTGGGAAAAACGCGCGTGGGAAAAACGCGCGTGGGAAAAACGCGCGTGAGTAAAACGCGCGTGGGAAGCAATTGCGCGTATCAATCTTGAGGCAATCTTACCGGAGTAGGTGTACGACAGTCTATTTTTAAGATAATAAGACGGAAAAAATGGTTTTTGGAACCTTGAATATTTGTATTTCCAGGTTCTATTAGGTTGATGCACTCGTGTCTCGTCTAGGACTCGTTGTGTGTCCGAGAGAAGCCAGTAGTCACTAGGTTTGAGGTAGGGCTAAAAGAAGACGTGGGGTACAATGGACCATCCAAACATTCTCAGCTTTTCTTCACTTTTAAACTTACACGAGGATGGACGTTGTCGGGAAGACCGTGAAGACGACCTCGTAGCCAAGGAATGGATTGGCCGCGAGTCTTCAATTTTCTTGGCTGGCAAGCCTAGACATTCCTCGTGATCGTCGTACCTTTGAAAAGCGGCTTCCAGTGGATAGAGCCCTGGGCGGTCCACCATACGGAGAGCATCTTCTTTTTCCGGTATTTTTCGTCTTTGGCGACGGGTTCCAGCTCATCATCCTTGTCCAAGGCAACTTGCAACCTCTCCTAGGTTTCTAAATTGTAGTCGTGAGCCTCGATACGTTTGAATCGTTTGCGTACTATACTCTCGGAGAAGGAGTCCTGTGGATATACTTGGACCAGTTCACAATGGGTCTTCGGTGGTTTCGTGCAAGATAGGGAGAGAAATAAAAATGAGTTGCGTTTGTGGAATCTGTATGGGTGCAAATGACGGGGCATTGTGGGAACTAGATTGATCGTAGTAGGTTGTGGTACTGCGAATGATAAACAGGAGGGGCAAGTTTTTTATATTGTAGAGCACAATGGTTATTGTCGTAATACTTTTTTGTAACCGTGTATGAATGATTGTCGTGTATGAATGATTCGCAGCAACCGTGTATGAATGATTCGCAGCAACCGTGTATGAATGATTCGCAGTACCACAACCTACTACGATCAATCTAGTTCCCACAATGCCCCGTCATTTGCACCCATACAGATTCCACAAACGCAACTCATTTTTATTTCTCTCCCTATCTTGCACGAAACCACCAAAGACCCATTGTGAACTGGTCCAAGTATATCCACAGGACTCCTTCTCCGAGAGTATAGTACGCAAACGATTCAAACGTATCGAGGCTCACGACTACAATTTAGAAACCTAGGAGAGGTTGAAAGTTGCCTTGGACAAGGATGATGAGCTGGAACCCGTCGCCAAAGACGAAAAATACCGGAAAAAGAAGATGCTCTCCGTATGGTGGACCGCCCAGGGCTCTATCCACTGGAAGCCGCTTTTCAAAGGTACGACGATCACGAGGAATGTCTAGGCTTGCCAGCCAAGAAAATTGAAGACTCGCGGCCAATCCATTCCTTGGCTACGAGGTCGTCTTCACGGTCTTCCCGACAACGTCCATCCTCGTGTAAGTTTAAAAGTGAAGAAAAGCTGAGAATGTTTGGATGGTCCATTGTACCCCACGTCTTCTTTTAGCCCTACCTCAAACCTAGTGACTACTGGCTTCTCTCGGACACACAACGAGTCCTAGACGAGACACGAGTGCATCAACCTAATAGAACCTGGAAATACAAATATTCAAGGTTCCAAAAACCATTTTTTCCGTCTTATTATCTTAAAAATAGACTGTCGTACACCTACTCCGGTAAGATTGCCTCAAGATTGATACGCGCAATTGCTTCCCACGCGCGTTTTACTCACGCGCGTTTTTCCCACGCGCGTTTTTCCCACGCGCGTTTTTCCCACGCGCGTTCTTCCCACGCGCGTTCTTCCCACGCGCGTTTTTCCCACGCGCGTTTTTCCCACGCGCGTCTCTCCGCAAGTCAGTCGTCACAAATCACTCATTCATTAGTCAAAGTCAGCGCACCATGCACCCATCTCAACCACCAAAAGGAGAAGCGATCTCGAAGACCAACACAAATGACCCTGTCCCGGTAAGTACTCGTTTTTTTTCAAAATGCATAGCAATTCGGATGATATCCAACTTATCATTCGTTATTTTTGCAATTCGAGTTCGAGTCGCAGAAATGAGCAGAAAAGTCTCGTTGGCAACAAAACCTCAGTTCCGCAGAATCTTGCAAACTGTGTTCTCAATTTTGTGACTGATCAGTTTCTTCCAACTTCTTATTCGTTTTTTTTTAAATTTCTCCGATTTTCCAGAAAAAGAAGGAAACGAACAAGGCGGAGAAGAGAGCAAACCTGCCGACTCATCGCATGGTCCTTCGTGGAAGGAAGCCTCAAAGAGACCCGAGACAGGCTACAATAAGAAGGACCAAGTCAACAAGCAAACGGCAGGAAATGGTGGAATTCAATAAAGCGGTAAATTTGATTGTGGTTTTTCAAATCATGTTGACTTTCGTTCGAGTGTTACACAATAGTCGATGCTCTCTCAAAGATATCATTAAATTTTCAGATTGTCACTTGATTTATTCTGTCGCTGTACCATAGTAACTTTTGGTTAATTTTCAGTTAATTGTGACACCAGACGCCGCCGATGTTCGGATTGAGGTTGATGAGATGATCGGGTCAACGGACAACAACGTCCAAAAAAGTCTCCGGAAAGTTCCGCTTCCGGTCGATTTGAGCGTGAAGAAGGTGGGTTATCATGTTCGAGAAATAAGAATGTCTCTCGAGAGTAAAAAACAGTTTTCCACTTATCAATGAGTTATTTTGTTATTATTGATAAATTCGATCTGAGAAAACTGATTCATTACGCTTTCATGCACATTGTTTCCATTTCTTGTTTAACTCGCTTCCCATTCATTAGGACTACAAAGATATTCATATAAAAAACGAACCCGGAATGATGGAACCACTTCAGAAGAACCACCGTACCAAGCTGGTCAAGAGGTACCGCGACCCTTCTTTAAATTCGAATTCCCGGCACATAACTATCAAGAGGTGCGATTCAGAAAAAATCGCGTCCAGAGTTGCGAAATTGAATGACTTTCCCACAGCAAGCTCTGTGATACCGGTTTGTTTTCTTTTTGATTAGCATTCAGTCGGAAACGATTAAAAATTTTATTCAGCAATATTGTTATTTACGATGAATATTTCCAGCAAACGACTGAAGTTGCCCAACAACCCACCACCTTCCGACAAAGAAAAATTGACGAGGTTCTGGCGCCGGTAAGAAGATTTTCGAAAAAAAGTTCAAAACTTTTGACTCAAGCGTAGTGAGCAATAACTGCAGGTTTTCTGACCAAAAACGATAGAGGAAAAAATCATGGAAAGTGGAATGAATGTAAAGGAGTTGAAATCTCTGAACTGATTTTTGAAATTGAGAAAATAACCTGCTGTGTCTACGTGACGCGATTTAGTTGGCTATCAATCAAATGATTTATTCCTACAGAATAAAAGAGGGTGTGCTGACCACCCAAATGTGACCACCAGAGTAAGAAGGCAGAGGGACCGTATATCACAGAGTGGGCTCGAAAAAGCAGCTACCGGCTCACATATCGATCTGAGACCGGATCCACCCAAACCAGAAGAGGAGGAGGCCGACTTTATAAGAGGAGTTATAGACGAAGGAAAGAAAGAGGCGTGAGTTTACTTTCAAAGTTGCTTTAGTAAGATACCAGTGAGCACATACCGTGAAGAGATGTAGATTACAAGTGATTCAATGCATAAAACTGTTCAAAAATAGTTCCGTCCTGAGATCATTGGAGAATTTTGTGAGCAGTGTTTTATATTCTGTGAAGACAGAAATTTATAATTTTTTTTTCAGAGAACCGAAAAGACGCCCTTCTTAATCATCTTGATAGAGATATTTCTTCAATAAAAATATGATTTCATCTGATGTTTTTTTTATTTTGTATCAAATTTGGTTCGAGGGAAGAAGCATTCCTTCTGATGGTTCTGAAAACAACATTTTCCATTTTTCTTGTTCTAATTAGATTCAGTTTTGGAATTCTATTGTCCGTCTACAACTTTGAACTTGAAGTTAAATTTCTTGGAGTCGATTTTCAGAGAAACAGTTTTTTTTCAATTTCTAGTGTGTCCGGAAAAGAAAGGCTGTTATCACTTCCACAAAACGCCTTTCTTTCTTCAAGTTGTTCCGGAGTCTGGATTACAATTCTATCGAATTGTACATTTTCCTTCCGTTTCAAAGTTTTTCTTCATTTGAACAAAGAAATTCAGAGAGTCATAGCATAACTGACACATTTTTGACCGCGAGCGTCTTTGGATTTTGGTTGACAATCGCTTGAACTTCAAGCCTCATACATTTTTACAAAAAATTTAAAATTAACTTTTTCTAAACAAATATAGTGACCCGGTTGCGAAAATTACTTATAAACAACAATTAATCGGTTTGAACCTAATGAATTTTCACAAAACGACGATAAAGCATGATTTAGGAAGAAATTAATTTATGCAACTTGCAAAACTGCAGTGGTTCGTCTCTCTCGTCTCTCTCTCGTTCTCTCTCTCTCTCTCTCTCTCTCTCTCTCTCTCTCTCTCTCTCTCTCTCTCTCTCTCTCTTTCTCTCTTTCTCTCTCTCTCTCTCTCTCTCTCTCTCTCTCTTTCTTGTTCTCTATCTTTTTCTCACTTTCTTTCTCCCCCACATAGAAGACTCGAAAAACTGAAACTACTGTGAAACCTGAAACCACAAAACGGCGATGAAGCATGATTTAGGAAGAAATTAGTTCATGCAACTTGCAAAACTGCAGTGATTCGTCTCTCTCTCTCTCTCTCTCTCTCTCTCTCTCTCTCTCTCTCTCTCTCTCTCTCTCTCTCTCTCTCTCTTTCTCTCTCTCTTTCTTGTTCTCTCGCTTTCTCTCTCACTCTCTCTCTCTCTTTCTTGTTCTCTCGCTTTCTCTCTCACTCTCTCTCTCTCTCTCTCTCTCTCTCTCTCTCTCTCTCTCTCTCTCTCTCTCTCTCTCTTTCTCTCTCACTCTCTCTCTCTCTTTCTTGTTCTCTCGCTTTCTCTCTCTCTCTCTCTCTCTCTCTCTCTCTCTCTCTCTCTTTCTTGTTCTCTCGCTTTCTCTCTCTCTCTCTCTCTCTCTCTCTCTCTCTCTCTCTCTCTCTCTCTCTCTCTCTCTCTCTTTCTTGCTTGTTCTCTCTCTCTCTCTCTCTTGCTTGTTCTCAATCTTTTTTCACTTTTTTCTCCCCCACATGAAAGACTCGAAAAACTGAAACTACTGTGAAACTGGTAACGAGTGTACTGTAAAATGAAAATACTGGCGTCCCTACTCCCGGAGTTTTCGACAAGCTCCAATGTAATACATTTCAAGTTAGCACATGCAAATATCAAACCGAGAAACTATAAAACATATATTGAACTGGAATAGAAAAATTGGAAAGCAACAAAAACACTTTGAACAGTGGAAAAAATTAGGAAAATGTTGTCATTTTGATATATAAAAAAATCGTGAAAACATTGGAGCCTTGCAAAAATATGAGAAAAATTCTAAGGCAAGGACTACATTCATGCTTACCTCTTATTCGAACTGAAGATGAAGGTTCTTCACAAAAAAGGCGAACAGTGGCGATCTTTCATGAGCGAATCCATACTTTTCTCCCACCGTGAATCTTTTTTTTGGTAATTCTTATTGTAGAATATCAGTGGACTTATGGTCATCGGCTCAACCTCGGGATCAAAATTCAGATGGCACATCTGATTATGGTTTACGGGTTTATAATGGCGTCGTTCATGATGCAGAGGTAGCGTTAGAGGCACATGCAGAAGTTGGTGATAGTCGTTCTAGTAGTGATCGTAAAAAACGGTTTCGATTTTTTCTTTTAAAGGTTGGGGATCATGCGGGGTTGGTGATGCGGAGAGTGCATCGTCTCGTCAAAGTAAAAATCGTGGAGCACTGGATTGAAACCGAGCTGTTCGTTCGAAAGAGGCGTTCTAATAGACCAGTTGGATTGTGAAGATGAACTACTTAATTTTGAGATGTATGACAAAACTGATTAACGCATGCGTTTGTTTTGCGTGTGCAAAACACCAACCTGTTGATTGAAGAAATACTTGATGGTTAGTAGCTCGGTTGACATGACTTTTCAAGACATGTTCAGACAGATTGCAGATGGTCCGTCGATGTTCAACCGTGTCAGATGACCGTGTTGGGGTGAATGATCTTTCTGTGCCCCTATCAAAACATTTCCCGACTCCGGAGCGCCGCCCACGCCAATGGCATGCCCCATTGGCAGACCTGTACGTAAATATTGGTGATAGCGACCAAAACCATATAACCTGGTGTGAGATGTGCACTGTTTTTTGATTTAAAAAAACATACAGAAGTGACAGAGTATGAAAGATGTATGGAAAAGGCGGATATGAAATTGTGCTCTGTATCTGTATCTGTATCATTCGCAAAAAAAATGATACATGAAGAAAATGGTAGGCGACGTTTCACTACAGGATGACTATTAATTATGGGTCCGTCACTTTGCGTCAAGCGTGTGGCCAGGTCACGCATCAAAATACGTAATTTCAATTTTCATTAGCAACACCCTGACTCCATGTAGTATGTTTAAATTGTTTCAAAACCAGATTCAACGTTATACATTAAATATTGTTCTAAAGTTTGATGATTTGCACTAAAAACTGACTCAATGTGACTATGATTTACAGCAACAGTTTTATTAGATAACGCATAATTAGTTTGTTCAAGCTAGCAGGTTTCTCAGTTTCTACGAAATAAAAAAATCTTCCAATTGTTAACTCTTCGTTAAGATGAATTTTGCAATTTTTATCATCAGTTAATGATAATAAACAAACGACTAGTCCAATACCAGCAGTAGCGAGGTAACTGATTGGAAGAGCATACATAAAAAGCAAACACGGAATTGATGTTAATGTATAGCAACATGGCTCCAAGATTTATCTCCGTCAGCTAGTTCGATAGGTGAAATTTAAAAACTGCGCAGAAAGTAAAAGAAAAAATAAATTTTGGAACGTTTGAACATGACCCAGAATGGACTGTTTCACAAGAAATTATTTTACAAATATTACAGAGCAAGAGATTAAAGAATCGATATTCTGCAGTTGCGTTGAATTCGCAAACAGAACCAAAGTTCTGGGGTTCGATGCGAACAAAATACTTGACGAAATGCTCGAGAAGCATGGATCAGATGAATCTTTCTCCATGAAAATGAACAAATTCTGTTGTTTTCTCACTTTTGTATTCGAAGGTCACGGAGTTCTGACTGCTGATAGAGAAGAACAACGCAGACGTGTCAAGCATGAAATCAGAAAACACAACGTGAAACACTCTGCGCAGACGGAAAGAAGCGGACAGGTTGAGCGGTTTCATGAAAAGCAGTTGCTTGTGTAGGTTTAGAATGTGCGCGGGTTTGAGAAACCCGTTTCTTATCAGTACCTTTCTTTTTGGCTAGTGCTCTTCTTTCTTCCTTGGTTCTGGATGGGTCCACCCAGACCCCTCTGAAGCCAAACGTACCTTTGATTTGAGATTTTTTCTCTAGCAGACTCGCTAGATCTTCTGATCGTGGGAATACTACTTTCAGCGGCCTTGGCCCTCTGAATCTTCGTCCCATTCTGTAACAAGACACTGGTTGCGTTTCGATGTCCAGCTCATTCAAAAGGTGTTTGACCTGGTCCATGTCGGAACATGCCGCATGAACACCTCTTAAGCAGTTCTCCCTTGTCGTTTCCGCCGGAGATTTCAATTAAAAGACCATCAGAATGCATCGAAAAACGCATGCAGAGAAGAATGTAGAAACGGAACACGATCACTGTACGTACGCTCTTTTCGTTTCTCCTTTGCTTTTTCAATCCGATTTCTTCATTTCTCGTCTAACTTCGCCCATCTTGTGGCTTTTGATAAACTAAAACTCATTTTTTATGGTGGATTAAAATTCACTTTTTCAAAACGACCAGAACAACAAGATTGTTACAAACCAAATCACTATTGGTGAATTTAGAAGATTCAAAACGACGTGAAATATCATCAATCATGTGGTTACTTTGAAAGGTCATAACTTGCTTATTTTTGCATGGTACACATAACTATTCTAATAGTGCTGTAGGACTGGGTTTTGTTGATGACATTGATTCTGAAAAATAGTTTGTTTTTGTAGTATTTGAGATGAATCCCCGTAAACCTGCTCAAAAACGGAAAAAGCGAATACTGTATCTCAAAAACCGTGATGAATATTGTTTTCAAATTTGGACCCCCGCTATTCTTTTGATGTTGAAATACGATTCCAATTGTGAAAAGTCACGAAAACCACGGTAGAGTGCCAAACAAAGATGCCACAAAACAGTACTGTGCAAAAAATCAATTGATAGTTTTTGCCACATTCATTTCGATCGATCGAGCGTGATCACATAACTATGACCGCGAGATATTTTCGGAAAACGAAATGTATGAACAAAGGTATGAACGTCTAAACATTAAAAAGTGCCAAATTTGAGACAGTACTGCGAGACACTGGCAGGATCAATCGCAGTGAAACTGACATTTTTAAATTCAGAGTACGAAAATCTACCAGTACACTGAGATTGAGACCAAACGGTTCGCGGGGAAGCTAGCTCACTTTTTGGTTGATTCTCTCGTGAAACATCGCTTATAGTCTTTCATCGTCATTCGCTTCTCATCAGAGAACATTGTCATCGACTGTTCATAGGACGCGTGCGCTGGAAAAGCTATCTTGGTATTTCGAGCCGTTTCTCGGTTATATCCTTGAAGTGAATACAGGTTTTTTTCTATACGACAACAGACCAGCTTAGGCATGTCATTGATCATTCCTTCTATCAAAGTTTGATTGATTCCCATATCGAGTGCCATCTTTTTGATGATCCGAGTGGATTTCACCGTATCATCACTTTCACAGCTCTAATCCGCTCTGGAATGATGACTGTTAGTATTATTCTACTCACAGGTCTATAAACAGATAAACTGAACTTTTTTTTACATCGAAGTTCAAATCATCAACAGTTCCTTCTGGAATTCCCAGCCGTTTGATGATACCGCAAAGACGGACTCCCGCCTGTGACTGGGAGAGCAATGTGAATTTGAGAACACCATCTCTCTAGAACTGGACCGATTCATTTAAAACTCATCAAGAGAGTGAAAAACAATATGACAAGTAAAAATTTGGAAAATTCAAGAATGAGAAGTGCTTACACGAGAAGCTGTATTAGGCAAAACTTTTGTGCAAGTAATTTTGGCGCACGCTGTAGTACAACAGTTGTTCAATGTTCATGATACTACTACGCAATGAACTATGCGTACAAATCTTTGTGTAGAATATTGGGAAAATGTGGAGTAGCACACTTTCTTCTTTGCCGTTCTCACAATGTACTGTGAAAATAAAAATATTCGTTCTAAATAAAGCATGCGGAAGGAAGAATGAAATTCAGTAAAAAAAAGGAACACGGCCAGATTCCGTCATTTAATAAGCTTAGATAACTAATTTGGAAGTTGAGATAAAAAGAAAAGGCAAAGTATGCAACAGGAATAAGACATATATCTGTCAAAAAGGAAAACAATCAAGCTGTTTCCTATGATTTTTTTCAAAAGAAAAACAAAAACTATTTGATGACAGAAATTCCCAATGATCTGGCCTTGTCTAGTGAAACTTCTCCAGGTATGAAATATTCCGCATGGTCACCAATTGACATCTCTTTAGATGTTGTTCTGAATGATTTATGGTGAGAAAGTTGAATGACAGTTGACTGATATTTGCTTCTTTTTTCCAAAAAAAAAATTGCGTTCGTAAGTTAGAAAGTTTTGGCGTGTGATCGTTTCAGAAATATTGGATGTAAAAATATTCGTTTTTGATTTTGAAAATTTGATTCTTGTATGTACATATATCGTGTTCAATTACAAGTTATAGAAGGTGTACTGCTGGCTTTGTCAATGGAAAATCACAACTCACAAAGCGAATGATACGTTCCTTACAATCCTCGTCGTCGCTGGTTTCATAGTCGTCGCTTGACAAAACTTCCTCTTAAATGAGATTTCACAATACATCGATATAATTTGCTCTCATAAGTTATACGTGAGGGAAGTTTGGTTTTATCATTGCAACAACTCCCAAAAAATTCCAGTTACATTTAAGACTAGAGTAGAAACAAAAGAAAAACAGTTCATAATGCGTATTTGAAATCAAAAAATGACAAGAGTCATATTCAAACGCGTACCGGTGTCTACTTGATCATCTTCACGAGCCGAAATAATCAGTTTATTCGATGTGATCTTCTTCCAAACCGTTTCCCGGTATGACGCTTCAGATTTCAGAAAGCGGAAACATGTTTTGGTAAAACTTTCCCAGTAGCCTGAATTTCGGGATGATTCTTCCATTCATTATTGATAGTTGTCAAACCTATCATATCAATTTCTTCTGCTGTGTGCATCCTCTGAACTAAGAGCATGAACTCGCTACAGTTTTTTGTATAGTGTTTCACGTTGTGTTTTCTGATTTCATGCTTGACACGTCTGCGTTGTTCTTCTCTATCACCAATCAGAACTCCGTGACCTTCAAATACAAAAGTGAGAAAACAACAGAATTTGTTCATTTTCATGGAGAAAGACTCACCTGATCCATGTTTCTCAAGCATTTCGTCAAGTATTTTGTTCGCATCGAACCCCAGAACTTTGGTTCTGTTTGCGAATTCAACGCAACTGCAGAATATCGATTCTTTAATCTCTTGCTCTGTAATATTTGTAGAATAATTTTTTGTGAAATAGTCCATTCTCGGTCATGTTGGAACGTTCCAAAATTTCTTTTTTCTTTTACTTTCTGCGCAGTTTTTAAATTTCACCTATCGAACTAGCTGACGGAGATAAATCTTGGAGCCATGTTGCTATACATTAAAAACAATTCCGTGTATGCTTTTTATGTATGCTCTTTCAATCATTTACCTTGCTACTGCTGGTATTGGTCTAGTTGTTTGTTTATTATCATTAACTGATGATAAAAATTGCGAAATTCATCATAACGAAGAGTTAATAATTGGAAGATTTTTTTATTTCGTAGAAACTGAGAAACCTGCTAGCTTGAACAAACTAATTATGCGTTATCTAATAAAACTGTTGCTGTAAATCATAGTCACATTGAGTCAGTTTTTAGAGCAAATCATCAAAATTTAGAACAATATTTAATGTATAACGTTGAATTTGGTTTCGAAACAATTTAAACATACTACATGGAGTCAGGGTGTTGTTAGTCGAAACATGACTTGGGCGAATACTGTTCAAGACGTAGTCCTTACAATCTTCTATATACTCGAGCGACTTCAAGCACTCAGAAACTTTTTGTACAACATAGTCTTCGTTTGCTGAAACATCTGTTGGCATTATCAGTTCTAAACATCTTTTCGTTAAATATAACATCTCAGCACCCTGCGTATAAACATTCCATGTCTCTGCTCTGACACTCACAGACATAGACTCTAACCCTGCTCACAGACCCTAACCTTGTCAACATTAAAGGCAACAACAAGACATGTTGAGACTTCATCACATATGAGTACCGTAAAAGCTTATTATGTTATAGAAACAAGAACAAAATCCATTCTCATCTCACGTACGTGGCTCTCCATCTTTGTCAACAACATGAAAAACTTCATCAGCGAGTTCTTGGTGCCCTTCAAAAAAGTATGCTCCAGAGTGTACACCAACTAGAATTTCGATCAATCTAGATTGTACATCTCCGTCTCCAAAAATACGGCGAGGACCTGAATTTGACAACTAAGATTTGATAAAAAAATAAAGTTCTCACTGTATCTGAGTTTTTTATACAGATTGTCAAGGATTTCGTCATATTTGAAATCAAAAACATTTTCTATGTGACCCCAAAAGACGAAACTTCCGACGATTGCAGTTTCGTAGTCTCTTACTGAAAGCATTTGATTAGTTTATATGAGACGTTTCACGAGAGAATCGAACGAAAAGTGCGCTAGGCTGTGTGTGGACCGTTTAAGTTGAAATTTTGTGCATAAGTAGATTTCAGTGCGCTGAATCCAAATATGTTGGTTTTGTTCCAGTTTATCCTACCAAAGTCTCACAGTACTTGCACAAACTTAGCCCTTTTCAAATTTTGGATGTTCATATCTTTTTTCAAACATTTTTTTGAGGAAAACGATTTAAGGAACAAAGTAACACAAACATGAAAAATCGATCAATATAAAAATTTCTGAAATTTATCGATTGATTTTGGCGCAGTCGTTTTTTTGTCCATAACTTCACTCATATATCCGCGCGGCCTTATTTTTTGATCTGGTTACATAGAGAAAGAAAATACGCTTCGATTGAATACAAGAAATCAAAAATTCGTTGTGCGTGTGAATTAGTATGTACTGTTCAAAAAAATACTTCTCAAAAGTACCCTTCATAATAACATTTTGCAGTTTTTTGTGACTTCAATCGTATTTTCATCACCACAAAAGGTATAGTACCAAAATTTGAAAGTAAAGTTTGCCTGGTTGTTGAGCCAAAATTTGATTAATTTTCCGGGAAAGTTACGTATACCCGAAAACAGAAAAAAACAATAAAACCACGGCAAATTGGGTTGTAATTGTTGTTTCACAGTACTTAAAAGGTGTAAAACATGTTCTTTCATAGGGTTGATTCGAAGCGTGAGAACTCTCTCAAATTTGAACGGGATACATAGTGACTACTATCAAACGATAGATCTCAACTAGTAAATATTGTTGAATCAAAAATCAAGCAACGTTGATAGTTCAGTTTTGGAGATAAGCGTGCGCAAACTTGGTGAAAAACGGAAAGTGTGAATACCGTATCTCAAGAACCAGGCAAACTATACTTTCAAATTTTGATACTATACCTTTTGTGGTGATGAAAATACGATTGAAGTCACAAAAAAGTGCAAGATGTTATTTTGAAGGGTACTTTTGAGAAGTATTTTTTTCAACAGTACATACTTATTCACACGCACAACGAATTTTCAATTTCTTGTATTCAATCGAAGTGTATTTTCTTTCTCTATGTAACCAGATCAAAAAATAAGGCCGCGCGGATATATGAGTGAAGTTATGGACAAAAACGACTGCGCCAAAATCAATCGATAAATTTCAGAAATTTTTATATTGATCGATTTTTCATGTTTGTGTTACTTTGTTCCTCAAATCGTTCTTCTCAAAAAAATGTTTGAAAAAAGATATGAACATCTAAAGTTTGAAAAGGGCTAAGTTTGTGCAAGTACTGTGAGACTTTGGTAGGATATACTGGAACAGAACCAACATATTTGGATTCAGCGCACTGAAATCTACTTATGCACAAAATTTCAACTTAAACGGTCTACACACAGCCTAGCGCACTTTTTTGCTGTTTCCGGTCGTTTCTCTCGTGAAACGTCTCATATACAACGTGGTTCTAATGAACAAAATGAGATAAGGTTTTTTTCAATGAATGGGAATTATCAAAATACTTTTTGTGTCCAAAAACCACAACATCTATACTTTCTCGCCTTCTGCAGTTTAAACTCACGCGTTCCACATATAACGTGAAGAGCTTTTAGTAAGTACGGAACAACAAGTGTGTGTTCAATTTCAGCACAATCGTTGGAGTTCTTAGAAAGTTATAGCCGGAAAAAAACTTGCTTTACGTTTACACTTGGATTATTGCATTGAGAGACAATACGCGATAGATCACACTTCTATTTTCGCTTTCACAATTGGAAATTAGCAAGATGTTGGTTCATGTAGAACTAATAAAATTTCAGATTAGTTCAAATCATATTAATAATAGAACAAGGGGACCGCCCCCTTTGCTCCGTCCTTTTATGGTTGAATCCGATTTTTGGGTGGTCCTTTTTGGATTTGGTTGGGGGAGGGTTGGAGGGAGGGGTTGTGCAAAAGTGGCCGCGAGGGGATTCAAATGCGCGTTAAGGGCCTAGAAATCGAACGCTTTAACCACTCGGTCACCGCTGCACGGTTTTGACTGCGCTTCACGCGTGACCACTGAGACCACTCGCAGGTTGTTGAATTAGTTCTAGCCACACTTGCATCAGTCTTCGCCGTGTTTCGATTATACATGGTGTGTAAAAAGCGGGCAGCGAGGAGAGAGAGAGAGAGGGAGAGAGAGAGAGAGAGAGAGAAAAAAGAGGGATACAGAGGGGAAAGAGAGAGAGAGAGAGCAAAAGAGCCAAATCTGCATTTTTTGATTCTGAAATGAAAAAAGTGGCTCTGAGCGCAGCGAGGACTCCCTGCTTGTTATGTTATGCTCAAATATAACTCACGTTCGGGTGTTTTGTGACGATGGGACGCTTGAGTGTCCGGACTAATGTTTGTTGTGATGATTTCAGGAAGTTTCGTGACTCTTTCCCATATGTACTTTTTGATGGCCGCTCGAATCGAGAACTTATTCAAGTATAGAAAAGACTCGATTTCGAAATAGTCCATTCTATCTATAAACACGTTTTTTTTTTGAATTTCGAAACGCAGAAACGATTTCTTCACTTGCAAGCCGTGTTGAAAACGAACCCAGTTTGTTTTCTTTTCGCAAATTATCTAGAATATTCTCCATACATTTGTCAAACATGAATTTCCTACAGAAAAAAATCTGCATGTTCATGTTGATCTTGACTAAACGAAGTTGTGTGTCTCTTTTCCCGATGAGGCGACCGTGGTCTGAAAATTCGATTTGATTATTGTCAAAAAACGAGTGGTAAAACGGGTGTGACAGTTCGGAGATCAAAACACCTACACTTTCTGCGTATTCTCAGTAATTCATCAAGAATCAATTCAGAATCGACAATGATGTTGCCCAGTTTGTAGGCTTCAGTGAGCTGACGTTCGAGAACTCTGTGCGTGTGATTTTCTTCGACTTCTGAAAAAAAAAATCATTGGAGAAGTGTGGTACACTCATTTCTCTCTACAACGTTGAAACTTGTAACAGAATTTATTTTATCAACTCAACTTAAAACAAGCAGGTAGTCCTCGCTACGCTCAGAGCCCCATTCTCTCCGTTTTTTCAATAAAAATCGCACATTTAGACTCTGATTCAAAAAATAAGTGATTTTTGGAGGTAATATCTCCGTTATTTCTCTCTTCTTCATTCTCTCTTTTTCTCTCTCTCTAATATCCAAATATCCAAATCACCTGTGTCACAAACATGCATACATCCTCTGAAGATCAAAGGCATCATGATATCTGGATTAGACTTCAGCTTGTTCCGAACGAATCGAGAAATATCTTTTTTGATATCGCGACTTTTCAAAATATAGAAAGTGGCACTTGCGAAATTCTCCAGATCGTCTGAAACGTTGTTTTTGCATTCTTTCTAGATTTTCTGCATTAAAACTACAAACCGTGTTTATTTTTTTGTCCTAGAAACTTGATAGATCTGTCAAAAAGTGAATCAAGTTTATCTGAAAAGTATTCATCGCTATACTGGGCAACGTAATGTTTGAGAAGTCTGAAGTGAAATTTTTCGTCTTCAACCAGTCGTCCGTGGTCTGAAAATTGAAATAATAATAATAAGACTCTTAATTGTCAAAAAAGAAACCCTTACTTGCATTGAAATCATCACGAAAACGACGGAGCCATTTTTCATTGTCAAGTCCAAACATGTTTTTTTCAATAAAATAAAGAATACAAGCTCGAACGATGGCAATTCTGCATTCCCGTTCTGAAAGAATATGTTGATCCGAAAAGTGAGAAGTTGAGGAAATCATAAATTTTCTTACTACTTACAACATTCACTAGTTCTGAAGTGAAAAAGATAAGTTTATAAGAAGTACAGTGCGTGCTAAGATTAGAATCACTCTTGTCGAGTTCTTATTCATACCTTCAAGTTGTCCTTGTCCTCTTAGTATGTGAAAAATATAAGTTTTCAACAATATTATTTGTGAGTCAATACAATTTAAGTTTGTTATTTAGTCTTCTTACTCTCAAACAAATGGCCTGAAAATACTGTCTGTATTTTTAAGCCGGCATAATTACTGACAACGTATGAAACACAGTGTATGAAAAACATTTGTATTCCTACTAACTTATGGCTTCATCAGAGTTGTTCGGGGCTGAATGAGTCAGAATCATTTCTGGACGCACTATAAACTTGTTCCAGATGTTGTTCTCATGCGCTTCCAGAAATTCTTTAGACGACAGGTAGAGCATAATTTCATCCGCGAAAGACATAATGTCATCTGAAAATAGAGTTTTGTTCGCCGTTATCCTGGATCAGTTTTGGTCGTCTTTCTTTTTCAGGAAACATTCAAACATCACAAGCTGACTCAATTGTTTCAATTTTGTCTTGTGCTGTTTTAGATTTTATATAACATAACGTAGGCAACTTCAATGTTTCAGAAATACGAGGTACTGTTAACTGTTTCCATTCTTTCATGTAAAAATTCACCTTTTGAAAGAGATTCCGTTTTTCTGTACATCTTTACATAGGTTCTTTGAATGATATCCTCAATTCCTTCGTAACAGTGGATACCAGAGTGAATACCAACGATTACTTTAGTTAATTCACATTGAATACTCTCATCTCCAATAGGACGACCGTGGTCTGCAATGATTGCTAATAGTTAGTGTGTTATCGAACCTCAAAACTGTAAACCAGTGAAGATTCAAACTCACACTTCTCACTGTGCTCGAGCATTTCGTTGCAAAGTTGCTCGACATTGATGCCTAATGATCTTGTTTTGTATGCCCAGATTACACAGCTTTTACAGACAGCTGACAACCATTCTTGAACTGAAAATTGTAATTCCGAGTCATGAAACCAATTGGAAGCAATATCTCAAAAAAAAATCACAAAGTTGTTATCAAGAATACTATGCTTTTATTTATGATAATTCAACCAGCTATTTTTGCTATTACTGGCATTGATCGGGTCTTCTTCTGTTAATTATCGATGATAAACATTGTCATCATCAACGCAAAACCATTGTGTTGTTCGAATTTTCAGTTTTTTCTTGTTTGTCACGTTCGTTGAGATTATACTTCAACTAGGAGAAGAATATCATTTGAGAAGTTTGGTAGTGCGAATTTGTGTAGGAGTAAGAAAGATATCAGTAATCAATATAAAATTTTAGATTTCAAAGAAGATGGTATCCGAATAGCCTGTTCAAAAATCATGGGCACGATTATTCTCATGATCATAAAATTCTGAATTTTTCACGTGTCGTTTTGACATTTGGATAAGTTGATCTTAGGATAATCAAGATCTTTAGGATAACAAAAATACTGCGATTAAAATTGCGAAAGGCCTATCTGTCCGTTTTCATAATGTTATCTCTGTCGACAAAATTTTCCTATTTTATAATCATAATAATCTTGAACGTTTGTGGATTATTATATGAAAATTTTATAGAGACTCCGTGGAAATTGATAGTGTTATGACTATGAAAATAATCGTGTCTTTCATTTTTAGACACCCTGTGTTAATATGTATGACTATTGAACCTGAAAGAGAGTGTATAATTTATACTCACGTTTGGTATGTTCCGTTTCAGCCTTATCAACTATTTCCGTTTCGATAATTTCTGGATGTGCCGCAACATTGTTCATAATGTACTCTTCCAACATCGATTGGACTGTTTCCGTTGTTAGGACGGAGTGAGATAGTTCAACAAAAAAAGTGGCGTCTCCAGAAACTGAAATGGGAAGAGCTGTTTTGAAGTTATCAGAAATGGAATGGTTAAAGTTGAGCGAAAAACTAGCTAGTCCCAACATTTTTTAATCGACTATCCAGGATAGGCGCAACGAATCTGTGTAATATTCAGTCACACTGTTTCTTTTTTTCTTAGTAAATTGTGAAAACTCAACGTCGTAGAGACTGGATGACTGTAGTTTTTTCTATCAACTTTTTTTGTCGGAAATTGCGAAAAAAACACATTTAAAAAACCTACGTAGTTGTTTGGTAGGTGTCAACGAACCAGTTTTCGAAACGAGTTCATCCAGCTTTTCGAAATCGAAGAAATTCATCTGTTGCTTGACGTAAAGCTTGACTATTTCAAGCTGAACTTTTTCATCGCTGATCAGTCTACCGCGGACTGAAAAAACAAAATATTTTAAAGGGAAAAATTTAGTGATGACTGATGTTTTGCTTTCATTTTGTTCGAATTTTGTACAGAACGACCAATATCTACAAGCACAAAAGTGGTGATGTAAAAAAGTGAACGGTGACACCAAAACCACATTGTTCTTCCGTTCTCCACCTTTTGAAAGCCTCTGTCCGTCTAGGAGCTCCCTTCAAAAAGCTTGAAATTCAAGTAGATCAACTGTCACTCTTTATATTATACGTAAAATACTCACATGGTTGGTATTTGTCATGTAGAACTCTCAAAATTTTTTTGTAGTCAAAGCTGATGAAACCCATTTCAAAAGCTCGAACGATTTGGCTTTGGAATAATGCTCGTCTCCAGTTTCGCGCTGAAATATTTTATGAGGAGAAATTTCTCTTGATAATCGTATTTTCACAGAAATACAATAAATGGCTAAAGTATCAACTTACTTAATACGAAAAAGTGTACTGAATCGTTTCTATTAAGAATCATTTCCTCAAGGAGGGCTTACAAGGTGAAAAAAATTTTTTTGTGATAATCAAGTTTAAACTTTGATCAAATCTTATCATCGTACCTAACTAGTGCTTTGAACCTTACCTAAGCCTAAAATTTGAGGTGTCGACAAAGATAAAAGAAAAAATGATTCTTAATAAAAACGATTCAGTACACTTTTCCGTATTAACTTATCAACTTTCAAAATATTGCAGAACCAGTACAGTGTTCTTTGGTGTTCAAGTACTTACCATTGGTAGAACGCATTGGGATAATCGGTTCCGACAGTATTTCTGGATGTTTTTCAATTCTGTCTCGAATGAATTCGCAGAACTCATCCCTCATTTTCTTTGTTTCTATGTAGATGATAGCTCGTTTTGCGAATTCCACCATGTCTGAAAGTTTAAGTGTCATTTTTGGTACTGTTTTTGATAATAAGCCGTGTATTTGTAGACTTACTGGCAAAAATTCTCAGACTTGATTGGCTAAAGTCCTCAGTTTTCAAAATTTTTCTGTCCATATGACAAACTGAAGCATGTCAAAATAACCGTTAAATACATATCTTATGTCTTGCGTACACAAAAGCGAAAATGTAAATTTTAGATCTTACCCACTAGGACACACTAGTTGAGGATAAACTTTGCGTTGATAAGCAGAAACATAAAAGTACGTGATTACTGCCAAATTTACATGAAAACCGGTATCTACGGCAACTTGAGAATAAGGTAGATGGCGAAAATTCTGAGATCTGTTCTATTATTTTCAGCATAATCGGAAACCTTGGAGACCAGTCAGAATGTACAATTCCGTGGTTTCTTGGTGTCATTCCCTGGTTAGTTTTTTTTTAATGAAAAAGCAGACCGTTCCCAAAATCTCAAAACAAGTGCCATTGTGTTCTCAACAAAGCAGCTTTTAAAACAGCTTCTCATTGTGAATTATCATACTTTTCATTCAACTTGTAGCGACTATGCAGCGTGGTCACTGGAGCTGTTTTTCAAAGAAACAAACCTTCATTATCATTTTCCGTTGTTTCACTGTCAGCAGTGTTTATGAACACATCCGTGACCATACGAAAATAAACGCGTTTCCATTCACATAAGTTCGTCCTTACAAGCATATTTTGCGTTTCTTTGTTTCCAATGAGCCGACCATGATATGCTGAAAAATTGGTGTTCCTGAGCAGAAAAAAAACACATTCAGATCTGTTACACGGAAAAGAGTGTGCTCAGAAATTAAACTACAAGTCCGGTTCCATTAAAAACGAACCTCATAACTTTTACTGTACGGAACAACTTCAGAATAGAAATTTTCCATTCAAACATTCGTAAGGTTTGAATATTACGTTTTGTTGGTGAAATAAAACATGTATAGTTTCCAATTTTAAAATGAAACACTTACGTTCATGATGATTTTCGTGGCAATTTTCAAGAAGTCTACGTGTATCTACATCGAAAATACCGACAGAGTTTGCTTGGTCAATGCAACTCCGGAAGATTGTCCTTTTCCATATAGGTTCTGAAAAATAATACTTCCAAAAATTATAGGCACATTTTTTTGTTTTATGATCACAATTATCCCAAATGGTTCATTAACATATTTAAATTTCGATTTGAATCGTGAACATTGAGAGCGTTATGATCAAAAGAATAATATTTTTTTATCAGAGGACACCCCAAATCCATACCATTCAGAGATGGCCTGGGTAACCTGCTCCTTTCTGATCAGGAAAAAGCTGAGGCCCTTGCTGAATATTTCTCCACACAGTTCTCAACCGATTCCCAAACTTCCTCCTCCTCTTCGTCATTCTCCCAGCACCCCACTGCTCTTTCCCAGTCCAGCATACCTTGGTTTCTAGTTGAAGAGGTTGCTAAATCTCTCTCCACGACGAAACCCTCAAGGTCCCTCACCTCACATGTCAGACCGTGTCGAATTCAAATTCTGCAAACTCTTCTCTAATCTCATCGCTTCTCCTTTGACCCACATATATAATCTTTCTATCATGCATGGAACTGTTCCCTGCAGATGGAAGCATTCTATTGTGCTTGCCTTCCCCAAATCATCAACTCCGTCGTCTCCTAAAGATTTCAGACCCATCAGTCTTACCTCTGTCTTTGCAAGGATCTTTGAGAGACTTCTCCTTCGCCACATAAACTCTCACCTTAATCTTTACAATATTATCCCGAACATCCAACACGGGTTCCGCCGCAACCGTTCCACAGAGTCCCAAATGGTGTTGGCAATCAACGAGTGGACCTCCGCAATTGATGCAGGTAGCCAGGTTGACGTAATTTATTTTGACTTCGAAAAAGCCTTTGACAAGGTGAATCATTCCATCCTTCTCTCCAAGTTGAGCGCAATTGGTCTCAATGTCCAAATTGTCAATTGGATCTCTGATTTCCTATCATCACGCACTTTCGTAGTTCGCCACGGAACAGCCTTCTCTTCCCTGAAAAAAGCGCTAAGCGGTGTTCCCCAAGGTGGCGTATTATCCCCAACTTTATTCGCTATCTTCTCGGCTGACCTTGCTACTTGCGCCGCTACTAACATGGTATCTTGTCTCGTCTTCGCCGACGATGTAAAAATATTTCATCCTATTAACTCTATCGCCGACAGCTCCCACCTTCAAGATACCATTGCCTCAATTCACAAGTGGTCTGAAGATCATCGTCTCCCTCTTTCCTTTTCCAAAACCAAATTCATCACACTTGGCAACAGGAAAATAAGCACGTCTTACTCCATTGCCCTTACCGACATTCCAAGAGTAGAAATAGTCAAAGACTTAGGTTTTTATATAAGTCCCTCTCTCGACTTTTCCCAACATTGGCAGAAGTACATCCAAAAAGCTAAATATACGTCCTTCACCATTTTCCGCGCTTTTTCCACTAACCGCCCCCGCATCCTTCTTAACTTATACACCACTTACGTCCGACCGTTGTTGGAGTACGCTACAACCGTGTCGTCCCCTCGTCGTAAAGTTGATGCTGATGCAATCGAATCAGTCCAACGCGACTTCACGCGTAGAATCTATTTTCGGCTGCATGGACCGCGCAATTTTAACGAACGCTTCCCGTATCATCATCGCTGCAAAACTCTGAAACTAGATACTCTCCAACGTCGTCGTCACTGCTCTGACTTAAAACTGTTAAGGAAAATCTTGCTCAAAAAGGTAGATATCCAGCCGATCGATCTATTTAAGGTTATCCCCTCAGTAACCAGAGGAGGATCGTTCAAACTGACATGTCGTGCGCCAAAGAAGAATATCAGAGCTCAGTCATTCGTGCCAAGAGTGATCAAGGACTACAATCGACTATTCAAGAATAAACCTCTAAACATGTTTAAGCTGGTCTTGCGTGATGCCAAGTTCTAATGATCCTTCACCAGGATGCACCATCCCCCACCTCATTGAAGTGTATTTTTTTTTTTGTTTTTTTCTCTCTCCCACTTCTCCGTTCCTGCACCGCCCCTCACCTCATTGTAACTCTTTGCACCATCCAGCACCTCAGTGATGTTTTTTTCTTCTCTTTATTTTTTTCTCTTACCCTATCTCGTCCTTTTTTTTCTCTCCTTCTTTCTCATTCAGCTACTCTCGGGACTGAGGTATGCCCGGCCTCAGTGCCTTGGTGTAGAAATTCATCTTTCAAGGAGCAGAAAAGAATAAAAGGCAGTCTATCCTCTCCTCTACTCTCATACCTTGTAAACCAGTGTCCTTTGATATTTTCCCATCTTCTTTCTCTTACCACATTATTCTCAGTCATCTCTTCCCTCTATCAACCAGATAGAGCCTACATTGCTACTGATTTTTTTTTTAATTATTTCATTATATTTACCATTCTCTATTTTTCCGCCTTACGGAATAAAACATTATTATTATTATCTACATCGAAAATACCGACAGAGTTTGCTTGGTCAATGCAACTCCGGAAGATTGTCCTTTTCCATATAGGTTCTGAAAAATAATACTTCCAAAAATTATAGGCACATTTTTTTTGTTTTATGATCACAATTATCCCAAATGGTTCATTAACATATTTAAATTTCGATTTGAATCGTGAACATTGAGAGCGTTATGATCAAAAGAATAATATTTTTGGACAAACTGTGTAAGTAGTATTTTTTTCAGCTGACTGATACTATGTTGTAAATTAATTTTTAGTGTGTTAGGATACGTGAAGAAACTTAAAACTCACCTAGTGAACCCACTGGTAGAGGAATGTCGGTAGTTAGTATCACTGGAGAGAGCGTCAGGCTCTTGTGCATAAAAGACTCGTATAATTTTATGAAGTTTGATTGCCCTAGAAGAAGAGAAGTTCCTTTCTCGAAACAGTCCATGTCATCTGCAATATTTGTTTCAGTCATCAAGCATGATTGTATATTGAAACATGTTAAAAGTTACATACATTCCTTCCCTGCCGCTGTTAGTCTCTTGACAACACGGTTAAGGACCCAATCGATCAAATCGGGCGACATCAGCAAGTTACGAATCAAAAAGTTTGTTTTGACCAATCCCAGTTGGAATTCAGTACTACCAAAAAGGATACCATGATCTGAAAATTGATTTTCAGGTTTCAATAAATGTTTGAATTTATTAATCTGTCTGTGAAAAATTTATGAAAACTTACGTGGTTGGTAATTCCAAAGAAGTACATCAAGAATTGCTTGATAGTTCATCTTGAATGTTCCTTTTTCATATGCCAAAGTATGACATTTTTTAACAGTCTCCCATCTTTGTTTCCGTACTCAAAAATCATTATGAAAGAATGACTATATTTATATATGAACACGAAAAACTTTGTTTTTTGAAAAACAATAAAATTTGGTTTATTGTACTTGCGAAAACTCGTTATGTGAAAATCGGTGCTGATTGCTGTTACAAACTCACTTCGCTCCTTATTTTCACTATCTATTTCCATCTTCGAAAGGTTACAAATCTAAAAATTTTCATAAGAAAAACGTCACTGAGGCCTTATTGATGACTGATGTATATCCGTGTTGAAAATTGACGCAGTTAGGCTCAAGAGAGACAGTTTTTTCTTCCAGTAAACTAGAAGATTGAAAAAAACGTAACTGGAAAATATAGTGAAATTAGAAAGTTGCATAAACTCAAGTAAACAATCCTGCAACAAGAAAATAATGATACAAATTGATAACTGAAGAAATTTCGTGACAGTAAAAAATAACTAGACACTGCGATTTTCTTGATATTTTTGAACTTGTCGAGAGTCGTATTTCAGAGCTGAAAGAGAAAGACACAGTGAATGTAAGTTGAGCAAGAGAAAGAACAGATCATACCAAATATATCGTGAGAATATTGCGACGGTGCTTTTGAAAACTATATTGATTTTTTTCCTATCACTTTTGGCACAAAAAATCATTGATTTTACAAAGATCAGTTCTGGTATCTGGTTTTTGCCATTTTCAACAGACTGATTCAGCGTTCTAAACAAGTGAGAAGACTGATAGAAATAAACTTCGATACATCAAAAAATAATTCTTGTAGTTGCTGAATTAAAAATGTGTTTAACTATGATATGATGGCAAAAAGGCGGCGATGTTCTTTTCAATCGTATTTGAATCAAATGCATTATGATTTGATTAGAGCAATAGGACGAGAGAATGATGACAAAGACTAGAATCAGAGTATTCCTTCTGTTTAGCAATTTCAATAGGAAGAAAGTATGGAAATGAAGTCAAGGAAAAAAATACTGGGATGAAATTCGAAAAAATACGAGATTCACTGTAACTATTGTAGATGATTTTAACCGCAATCTCAATTCAACTGTTCTACTTTGAAAACCTTCTTTTATTTTCAATAATTGGTTATCATTAAAAAAAAGTCTGTTCAATTATTCTGAGTTCTTGGCGATAAAAATGATTGTCAGATAGTGAACACCTGTTCCACACTTTTTCACATGAACTCGAGTCCAATCAGCCGAACGTCATACTTTGTTATCTGAACATCAAGCCATTGATACAATTTTATTTTTACGCAATTTTGATATGTCAGAAAAAAGGCATGGATTCAGAAAGAAAGAGCATTTTGTTCAAGATATCGCATGAGTACATCTGGATACCACAAACAAAGATAACAAGACGGCAACATAAATTATAGCAAATGAAACAATTGGGAGTAAAACAAAAATGGAGGATTATATCAATCAGCAGATTAGATCCAACTAGCCAGAAAGTTCCACCTTGTTTCCTATTTACATTCATACAACTCGTTCCGCACGATGTTAACAACGAATTGAGCAATAACTAACAAATGAACAGTAACAACATAGATAAATAGGTTCTCCTTGCTGATTTTACATCTTTTCTGTTAGGAGGTTTTCGGAAGTCATATTTTGTCGTATCATTATTGTTGTTTTTTGAAGATTCTCAGTCGGACATCGGCTCATCTTCATCTTCTATCATTGGGTCGTCTTCGTTGTTTGCTGATTCTTCGTCTTCGTTGTTTGCTGATTCTTCGTCTTCGTAGTCTGATGATTCCTCATCTTCGTCGTCTGATAAAATAACAGTTCCGTGGTTAGATAGATCGTCATCTTCGTCGGATGACGTACATTCGCATTCTTCTGAAATTGTGTAAATCGGGATTTCTGAAAGTGTATTTTCAAACAACACAATTGGAATATCTTTCTCAATCTCTTCTTTATCGGTTATCATTTTTTTCAAATTTTGAAACAGTTACTTCTAAATAAATTTTGGTTCATAATTGTGGTCCTTTTTTTTCATAAACTCACCGTCGTCACTTTCCGACGCATTTATCTCAACAGCTAAGTAATATGAAGGATCTGATGTTATCTTCTCCCAGATACTTTTCCTGTGATCTGATTGTTGACTCAAGAAATGAAAACACATCCTTGCGAAAAGGTGCAATTTAACTGTAAAAGTATATGTTTGCATAGCATAATAATCGACTGTAACAAACCTTCTCCGAATGCATCCAAGACCATTGCGGTAACAACACTAACAAAATCTTCGCTAGCGTCAGTATAGTATTTCACATTTTGTTTTCTAAGTTCACGTTTTATCCGCTCCAATTGTTTTTCTCTATCACGAAAGACGAGTCGTGGGCCTGAAATTTTGGAAATGTTCATGGAACTAGAGATTTTTGAAGTCATTACTTGGGACACAAAACAAGAATGACTAACTTGGGGTATACTTCTTGATTGTTTCCTCAAGCAGTTTCTCGACGTCAAATCCAAGAGCTTTTGATCTGTTCGCGAAGCGAACACATGCGCGAAATACAGGAATCTGACATTTCTCATCTGAAAAAAAACCATTATACTCTATTTTCACTACCACTCAGTTATATACGTAATGTAACAGTGAAAAAGTCAAGAACTTTCTCTACCATAATTTTAAAACACTTGAATGAGCCACCAAAGTCGTGAGGCCTGATTGTTCAGTCAAAATTTCAAAAAACGCGAACTTCAACTAGTGAGTTTCAAATTTACTATACTAACAGAGTTGTGATAGAAAAAAAAACTGGAGCTGAACACCAAACTGATCAAGGTTGAACTTCTAAATGAAAAACAGATAAATTATCAGTCGAACACATTTTCCAGTGCCCACGTTGGAAACTCAATGATCCACCAAAATTCTTTCATTTCAAACTCTTGCAAACTATTCTGTTATGAGTTCTGTGTTGATTTTCAAAAATTTCGAACCACACCGTGGTAGTTTATTCTATAAATCTCCACGTTTGGTTCGTATTCTTCAAAATCTGGTTTTCAAACACAAGTCTAAAACACCCTACTGGAACAATTTCGAAAACTGATTTCATGATCTTCACCATATTTTAAAAATTTTTGACATCAGAATGCGAAATATTGTTCAGAGTAGTTTTCACCAAACTCTAAAATTTCAGACATACCTGTACTCAATTTTGAATTTGAAGATGCTAAGTTCTTGGGATTTATTTTTCTCAAAATCCTGTTTTCATGATCGTAGTACTTGTCAGAATGGAAGTATTCGAGTGCCTTTCTTGCGAAGCATTCAATATCGCCTGAACTTGTTTTGTTTTCAATTTTCTAAATCTATCTCAGTTTTAATGAACTAATCATTTTCCACATACCTTTTCGTTCATCTTCAGTCATTGTAAGGATTATTCGATCAACAGTCCTATCGTTTCCTTCGCTAAAAAATACACCGAGTTGGACACCATAAAGAACTGTGAGCAACTCGAGCTGGGTTTCCTTGTTCCCAATCAGTTGCCCATCACCTGAAAACTCAATTTGTTAGCAGAGAAATTGAATTTTGAAAAAAATCATGTTAACAATAGAACAAGGAGACTGCCCCTTTGCTCCGCCCTCTTTTCGTAGGGCCGATTTTCTGAATGAACTCTAAAAACCTTTTCTTTTTTCAATCAAAAAGTCTGAATATGTGATTTTTTGATGAAAAAAAGGGAGGAGGGGCTTTGAGTGTAGCGAGGAATACCTACTTGTACAAACTACAATCAAATAAATTAGAATACTCACTTTCTTTATGTCCCTTGATAATACTGTCCAGAGCTTCTCGCAAATCAGACAATTCGAATTGCAAAGTCAAGTTACTCCCAATAATTGATAATCTTTGGTCCTCAACAAGTTGGAACTCAGGGTGATCATTGCTATCTTCTTTTGGAACAACGATTGACGAGATGATTTGTGGACGTTTTGTGATAGCACTCCAGACGAACCGTTCATAACTTGCTTGTACCAACTCATCCTTCAAGAAAATGAAACATTCAAACTCGAAATATCCAGACTTTTCTGAAAAATGTATCTCAGTCCGGGAAGTAACACTCTTCTTTTTGTGTCAAGAAAAAAAAGCTAAGAATAGCGATTTACGAGAACGCTACCAAGAACCCAAAATAATTGTAAGGTCATACTGGGTTTTACGGTTTTCGAATACGTTGAAGACGATAGAACTAATCTCGAAAACTGCTATGTCAACCTTGTTATACAGTAATGCGCTGAAAACATTGTGAAAATTGTGTTCCATGTTAATTTACACCTTGTAAGAGTATACTTTTATGATAGAAAACAGTTGAAAACCTATGTATTCGTTGAAATTTCTCTGATTCTCGGCTTTTTTGCTCACTCTCCTTGCTTGGTTTTGCGTACGTGTTGTAGCTACTTGGATGGTCAATACAGTAATTTTTGGGAACATTCAAAGAACTATTTCTCGGCACAGAAGCCGAAAATCATATAAATTCAAACTGTTTTCTATCATAAAAGTATACTCATGCGAGGTATCAATTGACCTATGCATATGAAACCCACTTTTCACACGTTTTCAGCGCATAATTCTAAAACAAGGTGAACATATTTGTAGGTTTCTGGTAGCATCTCCATGTTAGGTTTCTTACTCATTTCAATACTATTTTCATGAATAAAAGTTTTAATAATTTTCAATGGACACATTGACTTTGTATATGTACTCCCAAGTCTCAGCGCTTTTTGATATCGTTCACTTATGGTCGTCAGCACTTCTCGAAAGTTGACTGAAACGCTTCGTTATCATAGATCCGCTTCGTTATTATCACTGAAAAAAATGAGGAAAAAAACTTGCAAACCTTTATGAGAAATTCTTTGTAGATTATCTTCAACACAGGAAACATGTTCGTCTACCATTTCATTGTCACATTCGCCAAGTTGCAATTGCACGTTGACTTTGATTAACTCGATTAGATTCTCTCTGTCCCCAATGAGCCGACCGTGATCTGAAAAATTTAGTTATTTTGATTCATGAACAACAGAAATTTTTCAAAATTCAACGTTTCATCGCAAATGGTTCACGGTCATTTAACTGTCATTCTCGAAAATGAATGAAAAACTATCAAAAATCACAAATGGCGTTACACAGTGTATTTAATTTTTTCAAAGAAAAGTTTCCATGACTCTTAGAAGTTTATGGAAAATCAACATGATATACTACAGTTATTTTCCATAAGAAGTGAATTAATTTCACTGCATTTGTGGTCAAAATTGAGTCACACACGTAACGTACTCACGTTTCTCTTGCGTTCTGAGTAGCTCATCGAGAATCATTTCGTAGTCAACGCTGATATCGCCACGTTCATGTGCCTCCAATAGCTGTCTTTGAAAAACTGATGTCTTATCAGAGTCTTGTCCTGAACCATGTTTGATCAAAAATAATTTCCTTTACTCACTCATTTCTGTTTTTTGCGGATCCAAGTTTGTTTCCATCAGTTCAGGTCTTTTTGCCATGCTTCTTTTAATGAACTCGAGTTGATTTTTCTTGATCTCTTCTCGTTCCAGAAAACGAAATACGGCACTTGCAAAGTCATTTGGATCGACTGAAAAACATTTGTTCCGACAAGTTGATCATCATTTTCCGTCTACAACGTCAAGAACGAATATTGTCATACCATCCTCTTCTTCTTCGGGAATCAATTTCAGAATTTCATCATAGAACAAATCCATCTTCTCAGCGAAGTATACTTTACTATACTTTATGATGTTCAGCTTCGCCAACTGTTTCTTAATTTCTCCTATCGCCGCGCTTTTTCTTCGCGCTGCAATTTTAATTTTTGGGTGGGTCTGTATGAGCTTTCTGAAACTATTTCGAATAGTACACGGTGTACCAAAATGAAAAAAATCGAGTTGCGGTGGAGTTTCAAAAAAGGCGCGAATCAGTCGACCCCAATCAATAGATTGTTTTAGAAGTTATTGTAAGATATTACGAGGAGCCTAACCAGTATTGATATTGAAAATGTAGTTAACGTCTCGATTTGAAAATTTTGTCCATTCCAAAAGTGGACGTAACGGGGGTGGGACAACCAAAGATGGTCGGTCAAAAATCACTTAAATGAAAAATTTTCAAATCGAGACCTTAACTACATTATCGATATCAATACTGGTTAGTCTCCTCAAAATATCTTACAACAACTTTTACAACAAAATTCTTGTTCATTAAGGACTGGTCGGTCATCCGGAGCGAAAATTCAAATCTATTGATTGGGATCGAATGATTCGCGCCTTTTTTGAAACTCCACCCCGACTCGATTTTTTCGATTCTGGCACTCCGTGCACCGTGGAGTAGAGAACTAACGTTTGTAATATTTCAGAATACAATCCAGATATATCATATCGTAATTGAATCCAAACACGTTTGTCTCGTGAGCATAAGATATGCATGCTCGAAAAACAGCCTTCCTGCTTTCACGTCCTAAAAAATTGAGGTTAAACCTAGTGTCCGGTCTTTGTGAGAACAAATTGAGTTGTTGATTCTTCATAATCTATCCTTCCCAAAAACAGTAATTCATAAAATACTCACTGATTTCCATCGCAGAATTATGTGGAGGTGATCGAGTTGAAATCATATCTGGACACAACACGAGCCTTTCGTATATTCTTTCTTTGTACGCTTCAGTAAACTCCTTAGATGACAATAATGAGGTAGTTTCTTCCGCGAAAGACTCGATGTCTTCTGAAATTTATCTGTTTATATGACAATTTTTACAAATACTTGCTAAAACAGCTCCTCCTTCTTTTTCGGACATCCTTGACACAACTTGTCTGATAATTTCATCTGGTCCCTCAAAAGAATACAATCCGGTGTGGATAGAAATCATGACATCAGTCAAAAGAAGCTGATCTTCTCTATCTCCAATAAGCGTTCCGTGATCTGTAAAAGCGAATTGTAATAAATACATAGATTTGAAGTAAACATATGTTTCTGCTAAAACCATAGAAAATCATCGAACTTACACGGTAAACGATTTTTGCATAACTCTTCGTAAAATTCTTCCTTGTCGACTCCTAGTTTGTCTTCAACGTGTGCCCAGGTCATGAGATTTCTAACAACAGATCTTCTCCATCTCCAAGCTGAAAATTTTTAAGTCTTAAAAACCACAATTTCCTTTATAAACTCATTCTCATCTCAAACTTCAACAAATCGGATTACTATCGGTCAAGAATAAACTTGTTTTTTTCACATAACGGGTGATAGTTGTCAATTAACCCAAAAGTTGCCCAAAACGTTTGGTCAAAAGTGAGAACTGTGGAAAAAAAGTGATTGCCATATTAAATGAAAGAATATCCACACTTGGAAAGACCAAACACAATAATTATGATAAACTTCCACTAAATAAAATTTTTTGTTTCAACTAGCCCTTAAAGTGTGAAAACATGAAAGATCATGATCGGCAAAAATTGAAAGAATTCAAATAGGTGTCGAGACTCTTCTGACAGCCTAACACTACGGTTTTCATCTATGATACCATGATTTTTCGTTATAACCCAACCAAAATCCAAAAATTTTCAAGTTAAAAGAGAGATTGACCGGTAATTTTACAAAAAGGAGACACTGAAAAAAAGTTTGCCAATGTACCGATAATTTCTCCACTGCAATAATTCACATAACCCATTTTTTTCATTTTAGTTCTCTGTAAGGTCACGTTCCCTTGTACAATACTAACAATGTAAACCGTGATTCATTATCAGTGCCACATAATCATCACAAAGAGGTGAACACTTCGTGTTTAAGGTCGGATCATTTTATGTACCACAAATGTTCTCCAAAGTGTACCACCATCATGATAAGAATATCATTAAATTCGAAAAATAACTTGAAAACTCACTCTCAATATTGACGGTTTCATCTTCAGATTTAGGAGAACAATAAGTTCCGATAATTTCTGGATTTGAAATAACGGTTTCATCTAAATATTTCTGAAAATCCTTTTGGATTTTGTCCTGAGCCAGGAAAAATCGTGCGCAGTCTTGCGTGAAATTGATCATATGTTCTGAAATTTCTTGATAAACAAAATTTTCCGTAATGTTAGGCAGGTCCATTCTCCAATTTTAGAAATTATGGGAAACGCGTGCATACTATGAATCATTTTCAGAATTTGTCATGACCACTCATGTTCACTCACCATCAGAACCGTATGTTGGATTGATGATCGAATCGAAAGCGTTCTCCTCTGAATCATACATCCGTTCCGAGAAGTAGTTAAAAACTACTGCATGAACGTGAAACTTGATCATGTCCCGTTGCACTTTTTCATCCGTAAAAGGAATACCATCTTCTGTAAAACGATTTAGAGTTTAAAGAACAATGTCACAAACAATTTTGAGATGTTTTGATTGTTTGAATACTTACGCGGTAACCAATTTTCCTTCAGTGTTCGATGAATGGCATCGATGTCGATGTTAAAATCTCCTTTTTCGTAGCACCGCAACATCTGATTCATAAACAGATTCGATCTCCATTCTCTCCCTGAACAATTTCTAATAGTCAATCAGAAGTGGTTTGATTAGACTTTCATTAAAAGGTTTTAGTATCTTGAAACATACATTCGTTGAGAGGATTTTGTTCTTTTCCTAAGAATGTTGTTATGTACTCTGGATGCTTGCCAACTTTCTTCGAGATAAAGTCGCGAAACTTCTTTTTCATGTCATCGGTTGTGAAGTAACTCATACACCTCACTGCACACTTTCTCATAACTGAAACAACCTTTCATTTTTTGTTTAATCAATCTTACTGACAAAAAGAATTGAAACAAACCTTCTCTGAGAGAACCTTGCTCTGCTTTCACTGCTAAGACTTCGGAAACGTTGTTCACGAACTCATCTGCTGCTCGACTAAAAAAGACACTTCTCCATTCGCACGCGTTTGCCACGATGATTTTAGTCCGCAAGTTTACGTCTTTGATGAGACGTCCATGATAATCTGAAAAAAATAGATTGAAGTTCTCTTGAACAAATAATAAATTGTGAACTAAGATCTAGAGACAGCACGGTTATCCAAGATCAAAAAATGGAGTGGGGGGTGGAGTTTCAAAAAAAGCGCGAATCAGTCGACCCCGATCAATAGATTCAATTTTCCGCTTCGTATGACCGCTTTGCAGCCGTATATTGGTATTTTTACCCAGGTTTCATGTGTTTTTCTCGATTTTAGTCATTATTAGACAAGAAAATTGTTTTAAAAGTTATTTTAAGAATTTAATTTGAGGAGACTAACCAGTTTTATTTTGAGGAGACTAACCAATTTTTTTCAAGTAAGCGATTTTTGATCGACCATCCTTGGTTGTCCCGCCCTCGTTTCGCCCACTTTCGGAATGGTTGAAAGTGTTACACCGTGAACAGGTGTGTATAGGCAGAAAACGATAGAATTTATGTTGTTCCACTTTATACTGTTAGATGAGTAGGTTAATGTAGTGGTCACACGTTATAGTGACCTTTACCTGAGCTTGTACATTAGTTCTAGATGTAGCGGTGGAAGAGAGAAAACGACCCATCCCGGTAACAGAGAAGTCTGTACACCGAAGCCCGGTTTTCCTATGGTATTGATGAATATTTGTATATTCCAGGCCATATGTGTAACAAAATAAGACGAATAAAGTGAAAAAAGAGAAACACACAGTTTTTTTTGATCATTACTCCTTTAGACTGACGTCGATGCTTGCGCCGGATTTTGTTGTTCATTTTCCCACTTCAACCCAATTACTGATAAACATTCTCACCTTCATTATAATTCTTCATACATTCTTCGAGAATTTCCGGCACAATGATTCTGAATGATCCCGCCACTATTGTTTGCTCGATACTGTTTTTGACAATCACGGATATCCATTTTTGCTCTGAAAACAACGCAGATAATATGATTGATTAGATATAGTTGTTGTGCGAGAGTTTGTGTGAGTTGAGACAGTTTTTCGAATGAAAATGATTTTTTTATATGCGGAGAAAAAACTCACCAATGTCATCCAGTTCTGGGGGTAGGTGCGTTGTTATTATTCTTGGAGATTCCTCCAGCTTTCTTCGCAGCGTTAATTTAAAATTGCTTCTGCCTTCGGGGGATTTTAGGTAGTCAGCAGTTGTTTTCGCAAAAAATTCCAGATCACCTGTAATTCCGGTTTTGAAGTCGTAATCGATTCTATTTTTCACAGTGATAAAAGTAACTTCATTCCAAGAGAATACATGTCATATGATTAAGTAAAGACTAGCATTAGTCGCTATGAGGTCAAAAAAATAGAGTGGGTTGCTCCGTCCAGGACAGTGAGCAATTTTCAAATACTAAATACATTCGCCACGAAATTGTGATTTGCAGAGTGTAGAAAAAATGAATACCTGATTTCTGATGTAATTCAGCTTCTGTTGAGACTTTATTAATTAACTCGTCAAGATATTGAGACGGTAGAAGGGTAAAGAAAATATCAGCTATTGTAGTGACCAAATTCAGCTGGAGATCATAATCACCAAAGAGAAACCCATGATCTGCAAGTTTAGCTGAAGTGTACAAAAATTTCTGAGTTTTTGTTCAAAAATGTTCTGGAAGATGGAGAAAACTCACGTGGTCTGTGATTCCAGAGAAGAAAATCAAGAATTTCTTCATAATCAAGTGTAAAATCTCCTCTCTCGTTTGCTTCGATATGACAATTTATAACTATTGTTTTCTTTTCTGTAATGCAAGACAATTAGTTATTTCGAAAAATATGTAATGTTTAAAGTAAATTTCAAAATTTGTCTTCGAATCTATTAATGAAAACTGAACAGCAGTTTTCACGTTATCAACTAATGTAAAACGTAATTTACAGCTGTCAAATACTCACCTATTTGGACAATTTGACTCGTTTCTTCCATTTTGGCATGAAAATCTTCTTATTTTGCCCAACTTCTGCAAATGAATGAGGTTTGTTTTCAAAATAAGAGGCAAATAAGAGGAAACGCGAATTTAAACATTTAGGAACTAGACCAAATTGGTATGCGCCTTTAACAGGGTGCACACTCACCATGTTGTGAGTTTACGCAGTGATTCGTTGAATGGATAATTTTCTGTCCCCAACAAATTGTGTGTTCATGTTTTTCAGCGAGTTGAAATTATCAAAACCAATTACATTTTATGAAAACGCAACAGATCAACGACTTATTGACAGATGTGATAGACCAATGATGGACAGATCGAATTTGAAACAAAACATTGGAGTTTTGAATTATTTCTTAAGTTTTATTAAAATAAATGAAATTGACAATTGAGCTCATGCTTAAATTATTTGGTCTTACGAAAAATTTAATCTCTGAAAGAAATTTTTTCGGTGAAAGTTCCCGTAAAGTTCGGAATTTGGGAAAAGGTGATGAAACTTCCGGTAAAGTTTGGTTCTGACGATTTATTCATCACTTCCTACTCTAAACAACAAAATACCGTGGACATTAAGTTTAATATGCTGTCAATAGGGTTAGATATTACCCCGTGAAAGTTTGTTCTCATCACTATTAATATGTTTTCAGCGTTCTCTAGAAGTTGATCGATCAATCTGTGTTTCAACAATTTTACAAATGGCCTAGACCTAGATGCCGACAATAATTTGCAATTTCGACATTTTCAAATCAAAGTTTACTGTTAAACCAGAAAATTCGGTTTTTACAACTATTTTATTGAATAAACTAGGGTATTCACATTAAGAGAAAGAAAATGTACCTTATTACTAACAAATTTAACGTTCCAGTTTCACTATTACATCGGTTGTATATATTACTGTTATCTTAGACACTGCCAAATGGCCAAATTGGTCGAACTGCCTATTAAAATAAATCTGAAGTTTTCTTCAGAAAAAAAAAACTGATGTTCGCATCAAAACACTAATAATCAGTAAAATAAAAATAAATAAAATCATCCTTCGTAAATCGTACTGGGGTCGTAAAGCGGCGTGTTTCTTTTAGCGTTTTCTATTTTCTTCTTTTTTCAATCATTTCCTCATTCCTTCAGGTCGTATCGGCCATTTTTTTGAATTCTTTTAGTGCGTATGGTTGAAATAAAAAAAATATCGTGAGTTTACTTAAAAAGAAAAATCACAAACAGGAAAAAAGGCCAGAAGGTGAGTATTTTGTATTCATCACTTTGGGAAAAGAAAAAAAGAAAAGAGAGAGAGAGAGAGAGAGAGAGAGAGAGAGAGAAAAGAGAGAGAGAGAGAGAGAGAGAGAGAGAGAGAGAGAGAGAGAATAGTCAATATTCCGTTTGAATACTTTTTAAAAAAATCTTGCCTATAAGCTCACAACTATTCGAACACAGAAGTACTATCAAAAATCTGTATTTAAACAAATCCAAAACGTGTGAGTGGGTAAGGACCTGGCGGCCAGAAACACTAATTGACGTGCACTTGGTAAGAGTGGTAGATGCATCTGGTCACCATGCAACAGACTTCCCGAGCCGTATTAATATCCCCTTACCTTTCTATTCTTCTCAACATAATTTCCAAAGGGGACCAGTTGTACTTAATTTCATTAATTTTCTCTAAAATAACCATAATAAAACAAGATGTGGAAAACTGTTAAATGCAAGTCTTTGTGCAACAAGAAAATACGGAGGATTACATGATTCATTAACCTGTTTACTTTTAAATATTATAGCTTGGAGACAGATGAGAGATGGTACTCGGAAAAAGTTAGATCAATTGTATTCATTTCAACAGAGATATACAGGACGATTTTTCCCACAACGCCATTATCGATGATGGTACAAAACATTGAATGACAGATTTATTCACAAAAAAACAAGTAATTCATTGTCAATTCATTCTTGGGTATCTCCATCGGGAAAGTGTGAATTAACGTTTAATTATCTGTGCCATTCATTTTCGAGGTTTTTGTTCAAAATAAATTTAGCCAGGAATCAAACAGCAATCAGTTAGTGTTGTCACAAAATGAAATGAATAAGTTTCAGGTTGCGTGAAAATAGTTGATTATTGTATAAAATCAGTTGAGGGTATTATTTTTTATAACGGATTTTTTTTTAGAAAGTATGATCAAAGCATGCCACATGTAATCAACTTCAACGCATTAAAATTATAATTGGTACTATGGAAAAAACAAAGCGGTTATTTTTAGTATAGATAGTTGACAGAAAAATTCTTTAAATTCAAGATCATCAAAGAAAATCATTTTGGCGATGGTTTTCAAGAACTAGATGTATTATTCTCAATGTTCAAAATTATTGTTCGTTATAACTATGTTCTGAAAAGTGGGATTCTCTTAAATAATGATGTTTTCAAGAACTCTTCGAAATTTAGTTGATAAAAACTTGGATATTCTGTTCTGATTTGGACTTCATCGTGAATGAAGTATTTTTGTTGAAGGGTGCAGGACAACTGGTGGATCGTTTCTTCCTCTCCAACAGTGCTGCTCTTTCACGTGCCGCAATTCGCTGCAACTTTGCCGCTTTTCTTTTCAGATGCCACTCGACGGCTTTCGAAGCGCCTTCAGCTCGTCTCTTCTTGGAAGCCGCTATTTGTTCGGGGGTGCGATAGATGCCGTAAACGTGATTTGTCACATTTTCATAATCGATCTTGTATTCTGGTACGACGTTGCTTGCAACGTAGCTACCAAGATTTTGCATCTTTTGGTAAACGTTGGTGTTCATTTCCTGTAAATTTTTGTACAAATTTTGATTTCAAACATCAGATTGTGTCGGAATCAATTCAAATAACTAACCATAAACAAATTCTGTCCTTCTGAGAGGCTCCAGTAATATTCATGATTGAAAGTATCGTTCTCTTCATGAAGGATTTCCATGGTTCTGGACTGAGCGTACACAACCAGTTTGTTCTCCAAATCTATCAGATTGTAGGTGACTGTGACTGTAGATGAGGTTTTCAAGTAGAACTGCAGAGTAGATGTAGTCGCTATCATGGTTGCAAGACTTGTGCGCACCATCAAAGTGACAGTTTCCCAGTTAATTTTTTTCCAAATCTTATTTCTTCGCGAAAATTGTCCTAGAAATCGAAACCACTTACTTGAATAATCCCTCTTTCCAATTTGTTCTCAAGTTCTTGTTTAGTTCGCATCGGAGGTGCTTCATGATAAACAGAGTAATTGAGAACAATCCTTGTCTTCACCTAGAAAGTGATGATTATGCTGAATCAACAAGAATCCCATGCTTACAGCTATCTCGATGGTTTCCAACGTGTCGAACCGGATGTCATGTTTCTCGCAAATTTGCAATTTCTTAGCCTCGTAGTTGTATATTGGTTCACCACGAAGTTTAGCCATTTCTGCGTTGAAGACGACAAAGAAAATCTGGAGACCCTCATCTTCGGAGACGTCGTAATGTTTCAGCTGAAATGTTCTTGTGCTTCTGGAATTTCAAACAGGCTAACCATTTCCAACACAAGTAGAAGTGCTGTTTTGTTATCTTCTGAATCCATTTTGAAAGCCTCGGCGTATATGCGGCAAGCTTCGAAGCTAACGTAGAGATCCACATCCTAAAGGTATTAAAAAATATGATTCAAACTTGACAACAAAACCGATTCCTGCCATGTCTGACTGGACGTAGCCTGAGAAGATGAACCTTCTTCACTTTCTCTTGGTGGTTCTCGACTGTGTTCTTGCGACATTTCTGAAAGACTATTGTGCTGTTCTTCCCGGCAAAAAAATCACGGAAATTAATTGAAACGATGATATTCTGCTATGGCTACGTGAAAAATATAATTTTTGTGCCCAAATACCATTCGAATCGTCAAGAGAATTCTTATGGAGCATGAATTTTGCTGATGAATTCCTAACAAACTCGAAAACAATGTGATGACTGTTGTAGATTCCAATAACAGGGATCTGTTTTTGAAAAACAACTACATCTATTTCTAGTCGAGACGTCACACTAAATATTCTGCTTACATAAAGGTAAGGAAAAGTGCTCATGATTCTTATGAACATTTTTTCGAGCTCTGAAGACTCGAAGACATTTCGGAGAATCGTCTCGAGCGCACGAAAACATGACGGATGAATTGGGTAATAAATCTGGTAAAAACGCGGTAATGAATTGTGGGTCGTGCTCATTTCTTTCCATGGCAGATGTCCGCTCATTTCTCATTGGGTGGTCATTATTCCGAATTCAGCTTCTTGGAGAAGATTCCAGTCATCAACTGTAGAAGTTCAAAGAGATGGGGAGAGAGGAGATATTATTAAAACCAACTCAGAATTTTTTCTAACATAGGTTTTTCTAACAGTTTCTAACATAGATCCTCAGAGTTGTTACATTCTCTACAATTATTCGAGCTTTCAGCGGATATTGCTGGTCGTTATTAAAGCTCACGTATACTTTTTATTCTATATAAATGAATATTATTATTAAATGTAGACTAGTGAATGATTTATGTGAAAGGGAAACATTGCATATCAGCAGCGTGATGATGACAGCCGTTACTAGCAGAGTGAGAAGCTTTTGAAAGATTTCCAGAGTTGTAACAGTATATGGCTAATACTATGAGTACAAAAGTTATTCTTCTGAAACGTGACTTAAGACAGTTAGTTGTGGTAAGCGGAAAGGTGTGCACATGTTTTCTGCGTTGAGCTTCATATCTGATCTCAATGTGCAAGTCCTCGGAAACTCCAAACAGAGACGGAACAGTTCCGCGAAGAATTAAACATAAGAGAGGCTCTATCTCAGCCCCACCTCTAATTGCTCCAGCTGTGAAATGGTAATACATAGAATTATTGGGGTCGTTGAGTATCCTACAAGTTTGGAGACATTGAACGTGATTTTCAAAAATGCAATATCACTCGATACCATGAACGAGGACATAAGACACAACATTAATGCACGATTAATAGCGAAATGAAGCATTTTAATCACAGAGAATAACAAAATATTGTTCCAAGGAGTTCCTACAATTCTCGATAAAAAGTTATTTTTGTTAGAAAAACGAAATGATTATTGAAGCAGAGTCCAATATTGAGAACATCGTAAAAATGTGGCTCTTATTGAGTAAATGTCAGTTTTACTCAATTCTATAAGTGTAATGCCTCTCATTACTCAGCCGTCTTTTTTCAGAGCAACACCAAATGGAGAGGTGATGAAGATCAACAGGCCATGTCGTATGCCAGCTGCTCACCAAGGTCGCTACTATGCTTCCATTTGGAAGAACAAAAAACCAGGAAAAAGTATCAAACATGTGGGAAATTTGAGAAGAACTGTTTCTGAGAAAATCCAGAATTGGGTGAAGTTGTGAATGAGTGAAGCTGGCGGAGATTCGACTGATTACAACTTTACCAGAACCTTTTATTATAAATCAGGCATCTTTCTCACAGCATTAACATTACTATGGTGACCACATCGCGCCCTAAACCTTCCATTAATGTTGACTCTGTGAACTCGAAGAAGGGCAACCTCGTTTCTCGATGCTGCGAAAAATGAAGAAAATGATTTGTGAAAAGGATTATAAAAAAGAAGCAGAATCCGTGCAAAAAACTTCAATCTCTCGCGGCGCATCGGCGAGCTTAAGCTATTGACTGCCGAACCTCATTTCTGATAAGTTTAGTGTCATAACCAAATAAAACACAGTATGGCTGTTTCCCACGTATCTACTAGGATTCTGCGCACTACAATGAAAAATAGATGATTTATTCAGAACTTATGTGGGAAAACTAGAAAGAATAATGAGATTAGTACATGTATCCTCCCGTTTTCAAAGATATCCCCCGAATAGTGGAAAAGATCGGTGATTATTACTAGTATGAATTTCTGTAAAAAAAAAAGGTGGTGAATTAGAAGAATTGACACGCATGAAAAGTATCAGAAAGAATAGTATCAGTTTCTATCAGGAATGAGACAGCAAATTATTTTCTTAATTTTCCAGTTTTTTATTCTTTACAATTTTTGTTACATCTGTATCTATCCAACGGGTGTTTGACATAATCATTTTGTTTTGCCAATTTCAGCCAACTCGTTGACGTGACTGTCGCTTAGCAACCTAATTGGGATGGAAACGTCGAGGCATCAAATCATATTCTCGTCTCAGTTTTCACGATTTCCATAAGGGGGTCAAGATTGGAGAATATATATTGAAGAAAATTTGTATTTTTTTTTTCTGAGTAGCAAAACAACGGCCTGGATTCGGATATATTCAACTCTTAACAGTGAGGAATACTTTGTTACAAGTCTGAAATCACCATGTTATGAAGAAGTCCTGATGAGAAGAACGGAAACGCATTGTGAATTTTGAAACAAATAATATCTCTCTCTCTCTCTCTCTCTCTCTCTCTCTCTCTCTCTCTCTCTCTCTCTCTCTCCTTCCTTTCTCTCTCTCTCTCTCTCTCTCTCTCTCTCTCTCTCTCTCTCTCTCTCTCTTTCTCTTTCTTTGTCCATACGTTTGAAATCCGTCGAATCCGAGCAATTTCGCTTTCCTTCTCTTTCTGTCTTCTACCTGATTCAGGCAAGTAGGAACTCGCTAATTCCAATATCACTCTTGATTTCTCAAAAATCTGACTTCACATTTATGGGACACTTCACTCAAAACGTTCAACCCATGGGGAGGAGACATTTCTATGATCTGTTTAACAATAAAAGGATTGCGAAACTACTGATAATCCGGGAGATAATCGATGCAGAAGTGTACGAAAAGGTGTAGTATCACAAAGTCAGTTAATAGTAATAAAAATTTGAATCAAGGAAGTAATTAGCTGAAAGGTTGTCAATTTCTAATACATGGAAAATGCTTAAGTTGGTCGAAAGTAGTTTGGTTTGAATCTTGAGATCGTTCATCTTTGTCGATGATAGTTTCACTTTTGAAGTCTGAAAAAATTCTGATTAAATGAAAAATACTTTTTTGAAACTCAATTTTACAATCGTAGTTTCTTTAAATATATTTTCCTGTGTTTTTCACCGGTTTAAGATACTTTGAGGTATTTTCGATAAGTTACCTGTTGTAGTGAATCTTCGCGTGCTCCGTAGCTTCTTCCAGCGATCCGCACTTAATTCCACAAGAGCAGTCATACTGCAAGTGGTTCTTCTTGAAGTGTTCGTGCACTCTCTCCTTCGAACGGGATTTAAAGCCACAGTTGCACATGTAGGCGATCATCGGAGACGGGTACAGGCTCTCTCTTCGATCCACGAAGATACTACATTCGTGGCAGTAAAACTCGCTCATCCGGAAGTCCTTGTCGGGATTGAATTCACTCTGAGTAATATTTTTGAGTAAAAGCTCACTTTTGAGTGAAAGATCTTGAAATTATGAGTAAAAAAATTTTGAGTTTTTGAGTGATAGATCTTAAAATTTCAGAATGTTAAATTCCATCTACTCAGAATCATCATCACTTCGAAAAACAACTGGTTTCAGTTGAACAACTAAGCGATTTAAAAGCGTCTCAAAACAATAGACGCCATACGTTTTTCCCATTTTTCAAAACTGAGATATGTACAAAATTTAAAAATAACACCACTCACTTGGCTTGTGTTTTTGCAGTGGTTTCCTCTCAATGCGAGATTGACGTTTCTGAAAAAAATGAAGTATTTTCAAGAACGAGAAGTACGGTTATAGTCTGAGATTGGAAAACATTCAGTTTCAGTATTTTTGAGACCACTTCCGACAGAAACTGTACTTTGGCGTTGTTTCTAAACGAGATTCAGGAAAAAAACGTTTCCAGATGATTTTGTAAAACTCACGGGCTGTGTTCCTTAAGCACATGAGATCTCAGCTCGCTTGGGTTTACCAGCGTGAAGCAAACGTTGCACTGTACAACTTCTCCACGGAACCATTTCCTTGCATTTCCGTGATTGCATGTCAGAACGGAGGTCTCCGTATGATGAACTACTCCATGATCCTCCAGTTTCTCCTTTTCAACATATTTACCGCACATCACACAGCAAAAGTTCTTCAGGTCGAAGTAGTGAACTATCACGTGTTCAGACAATACCTGTAAATTTTATTTCACTGACAGAAGACTATGACTGATTTCTCATTGAATTCAAACTCACTTGTCTGGATTCGAATTCGACATGGCAAACTTTGCAGGGATGAGAATTTTCTGAGCCCGAGGACGTTGGCTCTCCATCTTGTGGTGGATTCTTTCTGAAAGATACTGTGAATATCTTTCTTTTTTCCTAGTTACGGAGTAATGAAAAATAAAACATCCGGAATCAGTTCTTTCAATTTTTCAGCTGAAACGTTTTCGAGTTAAAAATTCACCTCACGGTGGGATCGGACTGATTCTGGCTGCACCACGACTCCATAGCTTCTGCCAATGGGACGAGATTGACTGGACCTTGTGTTACTGGTTCTTGTTCCGCTAGAGCTGGTTCTACTGGATTCAGTTTGGCTGGAACTGGAGCCGCTGACTCCACCTGAGCTGGTTGTACTTCACTTGTTTCCTGACCTACTGGCGCCACAGGCTCTGCATGTCCACTCAAGTCCTCGTGGTCAGTTGATTGAAAATCATCTGGGAACTGGGAGTTCAGGCTGAAGAAACATCCCTCAGTTCCCGGGTACTGCATAGCTTGAGGTTCAAGTTGCATAGGCATGTAGTCAAAGTAGCGTTGACCGTATTGGTTCGCAAACGGATCCACAGGCTGGAACGTTCTGTACATTGAGTCGTTTGACTCAAACTGGAGTGGATCTTCGAAGCGTAAAGTCGCCGGTTCAAAATTCAGCCAATCAGCGTTGTCATTTGCATAGAGATTCTCTGCTGGATGACCATCAAAGAATCTCTGTCCGATTGGAATTGGATTCGCTGCTCCTGCTGCTTCTGCTGCCCCTGCTTCCACTACTGCTTCTTCTGGTTGATTCCTATCGCCATCGATCTCAGCATATGGATTGTGTACTAGTTGCCAATTTCCTTGAGCAGGTGCTTCTCCATTCCCACTTTCATCATGTGGATTCTCTTGGTTCCGATTCATTGCGGGTAGGGCAGCCTCCACTTCGTACTCCTCATCTTCCAGGTCTGTCTCTTCATTGATTACCGCTGAAATTGGTACTTGGAAAACAATTGATGCGTCAATCAACTCAATTCACTAATGATAACTGAACAAAATAGTGTACCTTCATCGTCTGATTCCATGCTAGGCAGTCGTTCAGAGAAGCGTGGGCGTTTCGGAAAATGTCCGAGGCGGTACTCTTCTACTGGTAGCATATGATTCTCCATGCCAACAGGACGTCCAAGCTCTCCGAAATCTTCCATTCCTGATTCCAAGTTTGGTGGCAATTCTGAATTCATGTCAATGTTGTGATGTTTTGTGCGAAATTAAAAGAAAAAGAAAGAGATAGCGAGAGAGAGAGAGAGAGAGAGAGAGAAAGAGAGAGAGAGAGACAGAGAGATAGAGATAGAGAGAGAGAGAGAGAGAGAGAGAGAGATAGGTAGAGAGAGAGAGAGAGAGAGAGAGAGAGAGAGAGAGAGAGAGAGAGAGAGAGAGAGAGAGAGAAAGAGAGAGAGAGAGAGAGAGAGAGAGAGAGAGAGAAGAGAGAGAGAGAGAGAGAGAGAGAGAGAGAGAGAGAGAGAGAGAGAGAGACAGACAGACAGACAGACAGAGAAAGAGAGAGAGAAAGAGAGAAAGAAAGAGAAAGATAGCGAGAGAGAGAGAAAGAAAGAGAGAGATAGCGAGAGAGAGAAAGGGGAGAGAGAGAGAGAGAGAGAGAGAGAGAGAGAGAGAGAGAGAGAGAGAGAGAGAGAGAGAGAGAGAGAGAGAGAGAGAGAGAAAGGGAGAGAAAGAGAGAAAGAAAGAGAGAAAGAGAAGAAAATTAAGAATATCTAGAAAGAGAAAAAGACGATATTTACAAAAACGAGAAGTGAATGCAATGAATTAGATTTCTATGGAAACCGAAAATTTCTGTCCCGATAGATCCCATCAATGCTGTTCTATTTCATAATTGTGAAAAACAAGTGAGAAACATGAGAAGAAAGGTGAAAAGAAAAAAATGAATTAAAATAGAAACAGATTAATAAAGAAAGGAAAGATGAGTGAGAAGCAAAAGTGATGAAGAGAGAAATAAAGAAAAAAAGAGAGAGAAAGAGAGAGAGAGAGAGAGAGAGAGAGAGAGAGAGAGAGAGAGAGAGAGAGAGAGAGAGAAGAGAAACAGAATGAAGAAAGAGAGAAAGAAGAAAAATAAAGAATATCTCTCATTCTTTGTTTGAACAAAACTGAATTTTTCAATCAAAATCTAAACATTGTTAAATACAGTTGCTTGAATTTTTCTTCTCAAAACAATGATGATGACGTTAATTCTGATTCAATGATTTTTTAATTTGTTTTATTGAGATTTCTGAAGTTCGAATATAAATTTTTCTAGCTATTTTTTTCGAACAGTTGAATAACATAAAATTGTGTCCATTCTTTTGTGAAAACCAGAATGGAAATTATGGAGTGCAAAAAATAATGAGTTCACATAATGTGAAATCGCATGCTCGTAACCGACGATTTTCTCCGGCACATTATTTCTAGAGAGAGAATGTTCTGTTCATTCTCAGCGTCATTGGCTGACGTGAAAAAAAGGGACGTGATTTTCTAGTTGTCTATCAGCACAAAAATTACATTTTCTTATTTTTGAGCGTTCCAGCAATACTATCAATAATTGGTGGTTCTCTTAGTGTGAGTGGAAAAGTCTTGTGTCGGAACTACATAATCATTTTTTCCGTAAACCTATGAAGAAGTCACATTCGTGATGAGCGCCATGTAATGCAACAAAAAAAACAAAGCGTAACTCAATAATAGACAGGTTTTGAAAAAAACTTTCCGGTGTGGAAAAGTGCGATGCTCCAATATCAATGAACGACCGATAATAAATACGAAAATGTTCTGACAGCTGTGAGTCATAAACTGTCACCTACTCTCGAACACATAAAACAATGTTATGTGTTTGAGTGCAAATTCAAGAAATAGGTATAGTCATTTCGTTAAATTTTCTCAAAATTCGAGACAAAAATCTTGATAGAAATGTAAGAAAAAAAATTTAAGACAAATTATGTGGTCGAGAATTCAGATACTCTTAAAGTAAAGGCAAAATCTAGAAAGATTTTTCATTAATTCGAAACTCGCGCCAAAATCATTCCTACACACTTGCACTTTTTGACTCACGTCACCCGCCAAAGGGAGATGGTCAAAAAATAGAGGTGGTGCAAAAACAACGCCTTGCTTGTTTGTTGATGTCGCTCATTGTGAGAAGATACAAAAATATTCCCTCGCCTGTTTTCACTTCAGGAGAAGAGTCTTCTAGTGTAAGGAAACGATTGACTGATTTGAAGTTGGCGCCAAAACTGCCTGCACACACATGGCATAAGTTGCACTTGTGTTGAGTGAATCGCGCGATTTGCCATGAATGATTAACGTGCACTATGTTATGGAAACGTCTTGATTTGAAATCCGCGCGGAAACCATTCACATATGCTTCCACACTATCACTCGGGGAATGTGTAGGTTATAATCTATACTGCGTGTCGGGTGGGGACAATGAACTCCTGAAATACTTAGCTGAAAGTGGGAACACTTTACCCTACACCACGACGTCCCGCTGTGTGTAGAGCAGAAATAATCACTTTGAACACAGTTTCTAATTTGTACACAGTATTAAAGTTGTTTTTTCGTGTAGTTAAACATAAACTTTTGACTGCGTCGAGAAATATGCGTCAGAGTCTTTTGTAAGGTGCCCAATTGTTGGTTCTTATATGTGAACCTTCATAGTTTTCGATTTGATGGAAGGAAATTCAGGTCAGAGCACATTCACATAGCGGGAAATGCTGAGCCCTAGAAACAACTCACTATTCAGTGAAGACATTCAGCGACGACAATGAATTGTCTCGATTAGCCGGTGAGAAGGCCGGAGGACATTTAGTGTGGCAGCTCGAAAATCAATGTCAAAGACGGTGCTGTGAGTTAAGGGTTGAACAGAAATGGTGTGAATAGAAGATGTGTAACTTACAACCCTGGTGAGAGCGGTCTCTTTGCTTGTACTTATTCAAATTTTGGTGAGAAAATGGCGATTTTACAGCTTCTACTACCTTCAAGTCACAAACGGAACAGTCTCTTTGATCTTTGGGAAAAAATGACGACTCTTAATGGTTGTTACTTTAGTGTGTGTACAGATCTGACAATACACTGCAATTTATTGTCTCGAGAGAAAAGTTAAGAACATATTTCACGTTTCTCTGTGTTTACATCATTTAATTGTAGCTGGGTCGACTGAGAGTGGCAGAAATCAAACTATTCTCATGTTCGGTGTTAAGCAAAAATACCGTGCCACTTTTCAACGTATTTTTTCGGAAAACAATGGAAATTCAATAGCCTGACTTATTTCCTAACTTGAGGTTGATTGAAAACCTAGGGTTCATACTGCGAGAAGACCCGATACAAAAACCGTAATGACGAGAACAAATGATTAGAATTCTGGTTCACATATGAATGATCAAATTTGAAAAGTGAGAATATTTTTTGGCTTAGCGTGAAGCTTCTTGTCGAAACACCATTCCAATAAGAAAAATGTAGTACAAACGTCGGGTAGCCAAGCGTCTAAATTTATGAGAACCCATTAACTCGAAGCACGTTAATGGTATAAGTCAATTTTGCGTAGGATTTTGACGTTGCTTGAAATTGACAACATCGTTACAAAATGAATGTGGTTGTCAGAATCATAATTCAGGATCTGTAACTAACTACCCAATTAGTATACGGAGAACTGGAGCTGTATGACTTTATGATTCTCTAACTACTCATGGCATTTTTCACATCAGAAATGGATTTTGTCAAGCATTTCGAAAATTTCTGAAGATGAAACTAACATTTCACTAAAAGATCAGCGTTGAATAATCTTGCAGTAAAATAAACACTGTTATAAGTAGAAAAACAAAGTTCTGAAACTACAAAAACATAAACTGGTTTAAAAATTCATTTCCAAACTTATCTAAAACCCAATCAAAACACAGTCATCGGTCATCAGAATGTCCAAAAAAAATGAAGAACTTTGAAATCAAAGTTTTCGTAAAGATATAAACGATACTTGTCAAAACTCGAACCTTCATTGCACGAATAAAACATTCAAAACACAGAAGTCTTATCATTACAAAAAAACCCTAGTCACAAAAAATGTGTTTATAAAGTGACTGAACATTACAATAAAATACTGGAAAAAAAAACCAAAAAAAAAAAGAGTTGCGGTGAGGAGTGAGTCCACTAAGAGTCCATTGAACCAGATTGAATAGAAAAATGTGATCAAATAAAGTGATGATACAAAACGAGAAGAGCCATGATTTGAGAATTGCAATCTATCTGTCCATGCACATCAGTCAGGGTGTCTGAAAAAGAGACAATTTAAGCATTTTTCCGATTTGAAATCATCTCTCAATTTTTAGATGATAAAATTCCATGACAATTATTATAGATGACACTTTTTTAAAAATTGTTTTTTACAGTCTAAACAGTAAATTTTCAGGAATATTGTTGAAAGCAGTGATATTCCTTGAAGTTATAATATTTTTTTCGCTATTACTCTCTTCCTAATATCCAATCTCATCGAACAACATTGTTTTTGAATTTTCCGAATTTCGATTGTTTTTTCCGAAGTACATCTCATCTCAAAATTGGTGCGATAAATTACTCCCAAATTTCATTACTAGAAAAACTGGTGTTTTCATTTCCTTTGACTCGAGAAGAGCGTTTATTGTTTTCTCAAGAAAAATATTGCTTTTCTGCTTTTTCTGAAATTCAATCTGTCATTCGGATCTTCATTGGGTTCCAATCAAGCGTATAAAAACTGTATACGGTTTTCACAATATAATAATCATCTCATTCTAGTTCTAAGCTCCACTCCACTATCGAAACATTTCATGTCGGCAAAAACCTTACAGAATGTAATGATCATCTGCGTGCTTGATAACATCTCCCAGATCTTTGCACGTGAATCCACAGAAACATTTGTATGGTGGCTGATGAACACTGCTCCGATGTCTTTGTAGTTTGTGGATTGAGCGAGTTGTGAACCCACATGTGCACATGTGGATGTGCATACTATCCGTTGTGCCTTGATCAACCCGAGGATCGAGAAGCCTGCGACATTCACTACAGTAATAGCCTGGAGTCACTCGGAATTTTTGTACCACGAGCTCTTTCATCTGAAATTTTATTCTTCAGTTTTAAATTTTACGTAAATCGTTTCACAGCATACTTTGGGAATGAAAAATTCTCACCTCACTGTTTTGAATGTTGTTTTTACGTTTGATCAAATTGACAGCTCTGAAATATCTTGTTTCAATTGTGAAAGTAAATTGTGGGTCTCTGAGAAGTGGAACAGTTTCTCCAGAAAACATGATGGGAAGAATCTTACTTTGTGTGTTCTCCAAGAACATGAGCCTCGAATGTTGTCCGTTTCAACACCTTGAAGCAGATATTGCACTGATAAAGCTGGTTTTTCATGCACATCGACGCTTCTGAATGGTTGCAGCTGTCACTGCTTGTTGCTTCGTGATGTGTCATCATGTGAAATGCACAATCATCCCTACGAAAAATGTTCGAACACAGCTCACAGGTATATCGTTGCATGTCGAAATAATGCTCCAGTTTGTGAGCGCAAAACACCTGAAATGAACATTTTTCATTGTACAAGTGCGACAATTCTATTGACTCAAATAAAGAAAACTCACATCAAGACTTGGGAAACGTTGTTGACAAACTCTACAGCGAAAAATGTCAGGAGTATTTTCATTAACTTGGAGGACATCGTTTATTGCTGGTACATCCATTTGATAAGGATAGGTAGGTTTTCTGGAAATCGTGTGTTGCAATGAAAGTTATTCGCTTATTCCGCAATTATAAAAATTGTGAATGTTTTGAGACAAAAACCATGTTTTTAGCCAAATTTTACAGGGAAAAAATTCATCCGAAAAATGCATGTTGCTCCATTTTTGAACGATTATGTGTACATTGTCTCTGTCAGAGTTGTCAAAAATTTGAACCAGATCTATGTCAGATTTTTGAAGTTGAAAATCACCCTTCCGTCGAATTGAGTAGGTCGATCATGTCCAGATAACTCGATGAAAATGAATGGACAGTAGTTGAAGACGATGGTTGCTGCGTGTTGAAAATTGTGAATGACGTTGGTGTTAACGCTTGTAAGGGGTCATTTCTCACAACTCCTAGAGTATTGACATCTGATGAAGATGAGGGAGCTGTGTTCTGTCCAGCTCCATGACTGAACATCGTCGTTTCCGTATTGTCCAAGCCTCCTGGAAGAACGAAAGGGAACTGAGTGACATTGTTGTCAACGGGAAACGGAGTCAACGCATGAGCGTCGTAGTTATTCTTTATCATCAGCAGCTGCGAGTTTTGCTGACTGAATGAATTTGAGTCGGATCTTGCTTGGGGCAGGAAATCATCCATTCGAACAGTATTCTCTACACTTTTGTCAACTCCGGCTTGAGAGCTGGTTGCTTGTTGGTGTATTTGCATCAATTCCTGTAATCAGTTCAATGTTTCTGATCCATTCGTTGACAAAATTACCATCACTACTGCATCTTCATCATCTTCGCTTGCTTGTTCGTCATCGTCCTCATCATCTTTCCCCCTTTTCGCCTTCTGTACTTCTTCCCGTACTGCCTTGTTTTGTTCTGAAAACAATTTTTGAGTTACATATTTTACTCGTTGGTCCCGTGACTAACATAGTCTCCCTACAACTCTCAACCTTTTCTTCTAGGAAAGAAAGACGACAAATGATTCCGAAAACATTACCAAGTTGGTTCAAAAATTGTTGGTAGTGATAGTCTATAGGACGGATGTTCTGAGAAACATTTATTTCTGTATCCGGTTGGTTTCTACCATTGCCAAGGTCTGGTTTCTGTTCTACAATACATTTCTGTTATTATCTTGAGAAGTAAGTTTGACTTACCCCATTCGTTCAGATTTGACATTTGAAGTTCTTTGATTTGTGTTTCAGCAAGCGGCAAGTTGGATACTGAAAAACCTTTTTTAACTAACGTGAAAACTTTTATTTTTCGTAACAAAAATCAACAATGAGACATTACAAAAATCAATCATGAGAGAGAGAACACAGGAAACAGGAGGAAATTGACATTACCAAGTTGGTTCGAATGTTGTTGATACTGATTGTCTACAGAACGGACGCTCCGAGAAACATCTCTGTCTGCATCCAATTGGTTTCTACCATTGCCAAGATCTGGTTTCTCTTCTGCAATACATTTCTGTCATTATCTTAAGAAGTATGTTCGACTCACCCCGTTCGTCCAGATTTGACATCTGGAGTTCTTTGATTGGCGCTTCAGCAAACGGCGAGTTGGATACTAAAAAAAGCTATTGTAACAAAAGTCGAAACTTACATCATTTGTTTTTTTTCTGGTTTCAAAAGTGAGAAGGTGTCGACACTGTGTCGGAGCAAAAACACAGACGATTTTAAGAAGCGAGAAAACTAAATAACATATTCTATTCTAGGTCATAAGTTTGATATCTATCTTAATGAAATTGAAACGTGATCACTATCACGAGGAAATGTCTAGCGAAGAAAAGTGCAGCTCATTTTTCGCAGTGAACACTGGGTGATAAAGAATCCGCCTTTTCTAGCAGCTGCTACTTTAGACCGGACCCGAACGGATGAAAAACTTGATGTGAGTGGGAAAGAGTTCCTAGAATCAAAACAGGAGCATAGTACACGCGAGAGGTAAAGTTTGTCGCGTTCTTTCTTTCATCATTGGAATCATCCTCTTGATAATAATGATCTAACTCAAAGTTTTATACGATTCGAGAGAACTAAAACCAATTTTTAAAAGCTTCTCCGGTCAGAACAGTGTGTGACATTTTTTGGTAAACCGACGAATCGGGCAGATTAACTATTGGGACATTTTCATGAAAATTTGCGGTTTATTCGAACACAAGTGTTTTGAGTTAGTTTGCTCTCACAATACAGACTACATATCCTGATAACAGTATGATTTTTTCCTGGTGATTCTGTAACTTTCAGGTTGAACAAAAAACTCACATGTCAAAGAAGAAACGTTCGACACTAAAAACTATCGGCGGTTGAGAATATGTTTGAGCTGCCGTGTGTGGCAACAAAATAAATCAATAGGAATGATAGAACTGTATATTGAACGTCGAGCACACATGAACGTTGTATATGTACGTGAGAAAAATGGGTCTCCTGTTCATAATTGGATTTAGAGAGAGAGAGAGCGAAGTAGAGAGAGAGAGAGAGAGATAGAAGGAGAGAAAGAGGGAGAGATAAAGAGAGAGAGAGAGAGGAGGGAGATTTTTCTCTATCTGAGAAGCCCAAAAAACGAAACTTCGCGTGAATGTTAATTGCTTATAAGTGATGTGATAGAAAATATTTTTTGTTGATTTAAAAAGACAATGTTGATAATAAATTCCATTTTCGTAATGAAAAACAGTTCAGTCTAGTTTCATGATGATTTTAGCTTGAGAAACTTTAATAAAATATTTTTTATGGTGGTTTTATTTGAATTAAATGAAAAAACTCACAAATTGTAATAAACGTTTGCATGTTTTCTTGCAATTCATGTTTTTTGTACGGACACCACAAAACGGCTGATAATAAATCTCTGGATGTATTTTCAGCAGTGTAACATGAGATATCACTTAGTCTCAACTCTCTGTTCAAACAAAACAACTTCACGCGTTCAGTGCAAGTTCAATTAGGTTGCCCAGGGACGTTCAAAAACTTTTGGAACTGGGCCAGATAAGGATATGCATCTTGCATATTTTTTATTGAAAACATTCTGCAATATTTGAACTAATTCCATTGTCCCCAGCGCAAAAATAAGAGGAAAGAGTGAGAAAGAGAAGGAAAGAGAGGGAGAAAGAGATGACGAGCGAGAGAAAGAGAGAGAAAGAGAAAGACAGAGATAAAGATAGAGGTAGAGAGAAGCATAGTAAATTACAGTGAGACACATAGAGGAGGAGACAATGTCGGTCCAATTACGACCCAATGCCCATCCGGTCCATCTGTCGCCTATTTACGGTCATATGCCTGTCCAAATACAATCAAATGCCTATCCGGTCCATCTTTCGCCCAAGTCAATCAGTCGCACTGTCCAATCCATTCACCGTTCAATATTAGTTTGATATCAGTTCAAATTTAGTCCAGTGTAGGCATTGACACGTGCAAACACACTTCACATACTAGAGTTCGACTAACAATCCTTCATACTTCAAAGTCCAGACAAGTAACGACCTTAAAAGTTGTCGAGCACTAGATAGGTCATTATATCCATGCGCGGACTTATCGCGGGTTTCGCCATACAATCCATCAGTCCAGCCCAGTCCAATGCCAGACCATTCGCAGTCCATCTGTCGCCCAGTTCGATGCCGATCCAGTCCATTTGTCGCCTGTTTACGATCCAATTCCGGTCCAAATATGTGATGCAGCGCACTGTCCCTGCCACTGGTCCAATGCCGGTCCATTCGCAGTCCATCTGTCGACCGATTCAACTGGCGCCCATTTACGGTCCGATTCCGGTCCACCTAAAGTTTTGAAGTATTGTTAGCGAAGCTAAGAAGAATAAAGGAAAAGTGTGCGGTTGCGTCGGTGCATTGGCAGTTCACACACGCCGCTTACCGTAACACTTTGATTTTCTAATTATTGATATTATTGTTTAGCCCAAATTCATTTGTTTATTAAGCTTTTATACCATTCTTTATGTATTTATATTATTTGTAGCCTCTTGTTATCCTGCCTCATCATAATTTCATTATGTGTATTGCAGGAGAACCAGAGAGGCTGGTTCTTTTTTACTGGGGATTAATAAATTGTTGATTAATCTCAGTCTATTGGTCGAAGAAGGAGGTCGAAGACCCAAGAATACCTGCTGAAAGTACAACATATTTTCACAAGTATGCTTCTTGAAATACTTCTAAGTTTCCATTCCAGAAAACTTCATTTTGATCTTCTTCCGGTGAAAAGCTTTTATTGTATTTAGTGAATGAGAATACTGAGTTAGTTCAACAAAACAGAAGTAAATTCAAGAGTTCGGGGTTCTCACAAAAAGGCAGGAACAGTTTTGTTACTAAGGTTGAGAAAAATATCGTTAAATGAAACAATTTTCCTGACGAATAAAGATAGAAAGTGGAAGAAAAATGCATACATGCTCACACTACATAGCATCAGAGAAAGAAAAGAGAGAAGAGAGGTAGAGAGATAGTGAGAGAATATTCAAAGAACAACTAATTTTGAGGTTTATAGTTGTCATTCCTAGTTCCTAAAATTTAAAATTAAGATTGAAATTTTGAAATAATAAAGAAGAATGTGCAATAAGTTAGAGCTACAAAACAATGTAACTGAGCTGAAACCAACTCATATAAAAAGATGAACTGTCTTTTCTGGATCCCTCCGAAAGAAAGTTGAACCGGAATATCAGGTCACACAAGAGTTTGTTGAAGAGAAGCTAGTGAGATGATGTTGTTTTGATCGCCGAAGGGTTTTCTAGTCGACATCATTCAGGATGCCTGGAAAATATAACATTAGAAAACGGTTTGAATATCTCGAAGATCAATAATGAATGGTTTGTACACAATGTATGTGACAAATTAGAAATTTTTTGCAAAATTTTTTGCTTTATCGTATAATGTTTTTGTAAAACTTAGAGTTTTTCAATGAGTTTTTAAAAAATTTTAATAGAGAAAACTCACATATCGTAGTGATCTCTGGCGTGTCTTTCTAAATTATCCGGCGTATCGAATATGAACCCGCAAACAAGACATTTGAATTTTGCGTGATGTGTGAGTAGATGTTGGTTCTTGCTTTCATATTCCAGTGTTCGGAACCCGCAGTCGCAAATGTATACGGATTGACAAGTTGGAATCATACACTCTTTCAGATCAACGTTTCTGCCACACTCACGACAGAAGTACTCTCTATTCATACCAAACTTCTCACGGATATTCACTTCGATCTGAAAGTTTGAAATATTTTCTTCGTAATTTTGTACTATTCATGGTAGTTACTTCAATCTTTGTCATTCTAGCTTCGCGAGCAAATCTTGGCATCGATTGATTTAGGTAGAATAAAAGCCTAAGCCTTGGTTTTTGTTACTCGTAAGAACTTTTGCTTCTCATCACTGCGTAACATACCCTTTAGATATCAGTAGGTAAGCATGTAGAACCTAAAAAAAATCCTCGAAAAAATAACTCACCTGACTATTCTTCTGGTTGAGAAGTTCGAGTGCTCTGAAAAGTGAGAGTATGTTGATTATTGAAATCGCTAGAAACAGTTCACAACACCTTTCATCTTAGTTTTCTTTGTATTCAAAACAATTAGCCACGTGATAAACACAATTCTTAACGACTTTGTAATTTTTTCAAAATTTAAAATCTTAATGATAATGAACTCACTCCATGTGTTTTTGCAGAACGTGATATCTCAAACTATTTGTACTCATCACTTTGTAGCAGACGTTGCATTGGATGAGATCACCTTGCAAACATTTTCTTCCTTTTCCATGGCGGCAGATCTCTTCGGTCATTTTCATGTGACGTCTGTTGTGGCCATTGAACAGACATCTCTTCACTGTTTGTTCACACAAACTACAGTAGCAGTATCTCCTGTCGAAGTAATGTGAGAATGTGTGAGTTCCGAGTTCCTGAACAAGTTGGTTTTGATCTTACGGTTGTTGGAATATAACTTCTGATTTTTGGAAAGAAAAACTTGCCATAACTTCGACGTCGGCACAACACACTTTGCACCGCATCAAGTTCACTTCTTCCATATTCACATCCTCGATAGATAAGGCACTAAAAGTAAGTGTTGTGGCCGTATTCGTATATAATTCTCCGAGTGCAATCGATTGGTTGATTACACAATATCATTTTAATATTTTGTTTATAGGGAAAAGAACTTGCCTTATCAAACAATCCGATTCCAAATTTGCTGGAGTCGATGGAGATTCAGTTGGCGACGTTGCAGCGGATGTCTCTGATGCTGGCGATCTTGGAGCTCGTGGTGATGGAGTTGGCGGTGCTGTTGATGGTGTTCTTGGAGCTAGTGGTAATGGAGCTGGTGGTGATGTCGATGGTGTTCTTGGTGCTAGAGGTGATGGAGTTGAGGGGGCTGTTTCTGGTGATCTTCTAGATGTAGTCAATGCAGCCGAGAAATCGCGTGATGAAACGGACTCAGGTATTCTTGGAGCTCGTGGTGATGGAATTGGCGGCACCGTTGCTGGTGATCTTCTAGCTGTAGTCGATGCAGCCGACAATTCAGGATTCAGCGATATTGGCAATGTCGAATGGTTAACATACTGATTCCATTGCTGCCCGTTTCCCAATCCGAATTGATTAACATACAGAGGTCCCGGATTTTCAGAAGGCAACAACATCTGCCCTACTGGGTACTGCATGTTTCCTTGAATTGGCGCTGGAATTTGTGGCCAGAAATTATACTGGACAACCGGATTCACTAGGATGTTTCTTGCTGCTGGCGGTGGTACTTGCACTAATCCTACATTTAGTGTTGCCTGTAGTACTTGATGTCCTACTATTGTCCTACCTGAACAGACTAGTTTAATAATTTTGAAATTTGATTCGAAGATTTCACGACATTGTTGATTCTCTGAGTATGAAGTTTAAAGAAACCTGCATTGGGTGCAACAAGATTAGGAAAGAACTCTAAGTGGTTCGTTCCCTGTTGGGAGAATCGTTGAAATGGATCCATTCTTTCTGCAATTTGAGTCGGTTGCTCATTTTGGTAATAGGAAAAGAGGAGGAAGAAAGAGAGAAAGTGGTCAGGTGGTCAGTTACGCCGGTTTTGTCTTGAAAGTGGTACCCAATATCTTATAAAAGAGGTCCGGATATGGAAGGTATGTACTATATGTAACAGTTTTCATGACACCTTCTATCTTTCTCTGTTCTCAGCATGTAGAGAAGAAGCAATGTGTAGTTAGCAGCATAAACAGAAAATTGCCTTCACATTTTGTATCAGGATAGAAGAAGGAAAGCATCACCCCGGCAACCATGACAACCTCTCTTTATGATGATATCGATCATAACTTGGGAACTAATTGCTGAATTGGGCAGATGATAATGTTTCTGATGTGATAAACGGCAAGAAATTTTTTTGTTTGTATACCTTAAAAAGACTAATTGAATCCATCAAAACACAGATGGAGACGATGATGCTTCAAAAAATTCGAGATTAAAGGTTAATATCAAAAATTATTGAAACGGAGAATTATTTGAGGTGCAAGACCATAACCGGAGATGCCGTAGCTACGTTTGAGAGTGATATCAGCGTAATCGGGTGGTGGACTATCGAATAATTTTATTTCTCAATCGTTTCTCGCGGAAAATCTCGCTCCCCACTTGTTTTCTCGAACAAACCACCATGAAAATCATGAGTGCAAGAACTAATGAGTCCATATAATGTGAAATCGCATGCTCGTAACCAATGATTTTCCCCGGGGCACATTATTTCTTGATGATATGGTTTTAGGACTCATTTCGAAGAAAGGAGACAGGATGTTATGTAAATATCGACAAGCTCAGAAAGACATGGAAATTGTAGTCGTGGTAAGTGTTGCTATTGGCTGAATGAGATCTGCAAGAATTACTTCTTTTTATCTTTCTCTATGATCTCAGATAGCAAATTTTGGGAAAATTTTAAGAACAAGTAATAATTTAGCAAAAAATTATTAACCACATACAATCTAGAGTAACATATTCAGAAGTTTGTAGAATTCTAGACAAAGTGTTAGTACATCATTTTGCACTTTTTTTCTATGAACAACAACAAACTTGTAACAAACTATTTCGTGAGCAGCTAAACACCGTAAGAAATAAATCGTATAGAAAACAAACGTATAATGCATCTGCATAAAGCGAATTTCACACTTATAATCAGTGACTGCTCTTCGCCACAGTATTCCGCCGGAAAATGTGCTTTTTTGAGGATTCGGATGATGTGTAAATAGAGATTTTCTTCAGGATAACTTAGGGATAAGATTCATGAAATTTTATAAATTTGTATGGAAACCACATAACCGCAGATGATAAATCAGAAATGTACTGGCAGTTTTGTAACAAGAGATGTCATCAACTCTCAAACAAAACAGCTTCATGCGTTCAGTGCAAGTTCAGTTAGATTGTCCGGAGACTTTTTATTTTTTCAAATAAAGATACGATAACAAGCTGCATCCTGTACGGAAAAAAATTCATGCAAAAAATCTTATCATAAAGATGTGCGGATGTGTAAAATTGGAACGAAGCAATCGAATCTCAATGTAAAAGAAACATCTTCTAGTAATGTAGCGTTCGCTTCCATATCGTTAACGCCTACATACCGCGTATGCACTTGGTGAGTCATGTAAACAGTTCCACTATCTGATGGTCACTTATGAAAATGACATGAAAAAACGTAACTTATTTCTAAATCGATGATCCCACAAAAGAAAACTCGCAGTTGTCGTGATAACTTCGTGTGATTTGGTTATGTTTCTGGATTAAGAAAGTGTTGTAAATACTGACTTTTCTGTCAAGAAGAAGATTTTTCAAGTTTTCGACGTGTAGTTAGCTGTTCATATCAATAAGGTTATTTATCTTCAGCGGTGAGAACTGCTTGAGAGTAACTGAAAACCAATCAACCTGTGTAACTGGTATAAAATTATGATCTGCTCATTGAGAAATTTCTAAGTGCTACGAATCTTGACAGAAATCGTTATTCGAAAACATTTTTTGATGAAATAAGTTAAACGTGAAACATGGGCATATTATGGAAAATTAAGAACAGTTGTGTGACGAAAAGAAAGAAATCGATAGAAACGTTTCATTCGCGTGAGAAAATGTGAAAAGGTTCTTAGCGGACAGAAAGTGTGTTCAGAAGCGTTATCAGAAAGCTTTAAAAAATATATTGTATATTATGAAAATTCCGTTAATGAGATAATTTTTTCTACACAAAAATGCAGAATTGATGAGGTTTTTATTTTAATTTATTCAAGAATGCATAAAAATGACAACAAGTAAGTTAAAAAGCAAACACATGATTTGCAGTAAAAATTTATTTCTCCATAAACTTAGATGGAAACAAAGTTGTAAGCGGAATGATGTACTTTCCTAGTTTTTCATGCTGAGTAGGTTTATTTTCAGTCTGACTTCACTCCTTTGCAAATTGTTTGGCACAAGTTTTTTTTTGATAATATCCAAGGTTGAGCTTACAATTTTCCAGGATCGTTCCGGAGTCGTCAGCGGTGAAGCCGCCCCGAAGTGACAGTTCTTGACAAACCTCATTCTTTCTTGCCTGAATTTATTGAATTGTCTTGACACTTTTATGGGTTTCTACCGAGGGCGGAAAAACATCTGCTCTGCTATTGTTTTTTTTTTCGTTTTTTAAGGAGGTCTTCCCGCTTTTTCACAGGAAACATAAATACTATGACATTATTCACACTTCGGATTTTTTCGAAAGTAGCTGACAGCTGAGAGCAAAAAACTAACACTCACCACTTCAAAAAATTTGAAACATAAATCTCACAACAGCAATAAATCATAAAGAAATAGATGTCACAAGGAAAAACACTAAAAGAACTACTCATCTCAGACACAGATCGATGATTGTAATGCTGATTCATTTCTCGAGGCTATCATAATTTTTATTCATTGATTTTCCGGCGTTGAATCGTCAGTCTTTCATTCTTGTTTCATTCGCTCACCCCTTCTTCTTTTTCACTCTCTGAAGTTGCAATGTTGTTTACTTTGTTCTGAGTAGTTCACTCCTCCTCGCCCACCGTAATTTGTTTATTCAGTAGGTGGTCTCTTTTCCATGCACAGGCTGTTGCGAAAAAGTGAAAACGCTAATAGTTCTTCATGTGCTCGGCGGAGCTTTTCGGCCCACTTGCTCTCACGGAACGGCACTTAGCTCATAGGGCATAGTGTCACTTTTTTCGACTATCCAATCAGAAATACTCACGCAACTTGGTTAACTTCTGACATTCCTCCGGTCCCGGAACGTTCCGAGCTGCATGATGCTCCTGCGGTAGATAAACATTTATGATTTCTTGATATCGGTCGCATCGTTCAGTTTGAAAGTCAATGTTGCATATGATGTATGTAATTATCAGAAACTTCTCGATACAATTGCTTCATTTAGTCAGTACATCACAACACACTTAACTTTAATCTTTAGTCGATATCATGTTAACTTCTTCAAACGGTTTTGGTGAAAAATACTGTTTCCCTTTTTCCTCATCTTTCCCAAAAGACTTCGGCTCTTCCAAGTGTTCCGGTTCCGAGTTCCACCGGATCTGCTCCTGCTTCATTTTTCTTCTCTTTCATCTCATTTCTCTCTTTTTTCTTTTCTTTTTTTTCTACCAAACCTCGTCCGTTTTTATTATATCAAAATCCATAATAGTGCTCTATAAATTATCACTGTATTGATGATAACTTATGTTGAGTTCGTACAATTCCGTCAACCAAATCAGAAGCTAGACCGTCTGCTGTCGTGGATGGAGTGGTATATTTCAAAACAAAAAAGAGACGTTTGGTTCTCCGTCCATTAATTCCCATCTTTCTTGAATTATGAACGCAATTTTCTAGTCAGATTCGTCTGGCAAGACATTCGCGGCTACATAGTGACTGTAATCATAGATTCTCCGAATAACATTGAGAAATGTTTGAGAAAGACGATGGCTAGGAACTCGGTTTTCTCTACTTTCCATGTTTCCATCAAAGTTGATGTTCCAAGTATTGTTTCACGACAGCAGCTCTATCAAACCGTAGGACTCTGTATTTTTTACTATCTGTTTAAAAAAAAAGAATCACATTTTGTCTCACAAAAATGATAATAAAATGACCGTCGTTGTATCTATATAAGTGAATAAACACCGTCATCAAAGAAAGTTTACCAAAATTTCCATCAGAAACTGTTACTTATGACAAGTCTGAGGAGTAAAAGACACCTAGGAATATGACCATGAGTTTGAGAAGTTTCTCATTGAGATTCGAGAATATGGCGCCAAAATGTGCGACTTGGTGCAAACACACTCTCTCGGTTGTTTACGAAGAAGCGCCCAGACTGTGAGAAAAAAATCTGACTTGACTTCCAACCGTCAATCTCAATGTCTATTCCTTCTGAGCAGAATGTGGCTCTAAGAATAACTATGCATATTGCCGTGAGTTTTACTTGCTTACTCGCGCCAGTCGCCGCAGATGATTGACACGTATATGGTGGGAGCGGCACATATGGTGAGATTTTCTCTTTGAGTGTAAACATTTTTGGGTTACAAGATGTTATCGGATTAAAAAAACAAAGAGAGGTCGTTATGTGCACTACTGTTTCATCCAGTAACTGGTAATTTCCGGACTTGTAGTTTTAGCGCAACTCAAAGAATAGTGTCAAATTACTGTAATCAACGTTTTTCACAGAACTCAATTATCGGAGCCAGAGAAAAAATAAGAACTGTCAGTTCTTTGTTTCAACACTAGGGCACTCTTTCCCCCAGATAGCTCAGAACTTGCTAACCTACAAAGCAACTGAAAAATCTAACGATCACTTTCGCACAGATAGTACGCAACCAGAGACATACGTAATTACTTCAAAGAAAGCCGATGGAAAGAATGCCTTGCGGCTTGCTTTCAGTAGCGCTCTTCTTTGTTCATGTACGCGTTGCCGTTCTCACAAAAGTAAACATGTTCAAGTTCCGAACGTGACTTGCACATTGCGTGTCTACAGTATCTGTTCGAACAGAACCTTCGAATTCGAAAAGTCTCTGTGAATTCATTAGTACGGCGTGAACCGCACCATGCTCATAGCAAGCTCAAAACATATTTCTCTATTCAGCTCGGAGAAGAAATGTTTTCATCAACTTCTTCCTCACTTAACGTT
>OZ022249.1:1127547-1166289 GCA_963978915.1 Caenorhabditis parvicauda
GATTTGAAAGTGTACAGTTATGTAAATGTGAAATACTTATTTATATGAAACTATCCATTTACCTAAAAATTTAGAGGTTGTGAAGTAGATTTTCAAACCACTTTTCAGCACTTCATGTATTTTTTGCTGTAAAATGCTTTCTCCAAAAATTTTAATATTTATCCTGATTTTTCTCAGTTTTCCTCGAACAAATAATTTCAGGGCAGCAGAATGAACTGTTCTCTTTGTGGTCATTGTGATGAATATGCTGCTACTTTCCGCGCGATCATCCAGAATCCATATCGCGAAGGATTCAAGGATAGCACAGAAGGAGGAAAGAACAATACAGAAGAAGCTGTTTTGCAAATTTATTTTGAAGCCGTAAGTTTTTAGAGTTCAAATAGAGCTGACTCCAATTCATCCGTTCTTACTGTAAAGGGCAGAAATTTTATATAAAATGAATGCGAACAAAGATTAAGTAGCAGATTTCTCCAAGAAATAGTTGAACTTGATGATAAACTAAGGAATATTTCAATTTTAGCTCTGATTGTTAAAATCAATGCCAAAAGTATCAATATCATTCAGAACTACGAAAAACAAATTGAAAACAAAAACGGTTCTACTTGACTGTCTTGCAGTGTGAAAAATAATATTTGTTTTTGTGAAGTGATCAAAACTTAAGGACACAACTAATTTCATCATGCTGAACGTGAGGTGTCTGAAACGTCGGTCAGAAGAAGACGTCATGAACGACTTGATATCAAGAGGAAATTACTTCAGGGTAAGATTCTGATTCATGATTCGAATAAAAAATTGACAGTTCATCATCGAAAAAAACCTCTTCAAACTTCCATCCAGCGAACTATTTCTTCGTTACATGCAGAGAAGACCAGATAACTACAAAACGGACAGAACGTATGTTTTCCATGAAACAAAGTTTTTGTCAATAAGTAGAAGTTCCCACTTGTAAAAATTGCCTTTCAATGTTCAACAACTTTCGAGGCGACTCTTTTAGCGAAAGTTGTTCAACCTTGATAAAAGACAAAACTTTGTATGTATTTACTCTGGGTACAAAACTTGCGCAGCACAACCCAAATTTCAAATTGAACTCAAATATTTCAAAAAAAAAATTACAATTTAGAAGAAGCATGGTCACGTCCGAAATATACCTTGTGACCGAAAGAGGACCTGTCGTGCTCATGTGAACGTTTCTCGACCGTAAACAAAGGAGGTTCAGTGTAGAAATGATTTATAAAATTTTTCTTTTAAAAAAATTGCGCTAGGCTCTCCGAGAACCATTTTTGTAGATTCAAATCCTGTGTACAACTGGACTTTGGTACTTTGAAAAAATCTACGTATGTCAGTTTTTTGCTCCTACCAGGGCCTTGCAGGACTACTCCAACCATGGAATTTTCCAATTATGACTTTGTTACTATTTTCAAACACATTAAAATTCGAACAAATTGCATGTTTAAAAAATCATGACTACCTAAATTTTCAAAAGCGCGATGTTTGTTTGGGTAAAACTACAAAGCCTTGGTAGCACCCAGCAAAACCTGGCAAATTTGGATTCAGCGCACCAAAACCTACTTTTACACAAAATTTGAGATTCAACCATTCACGGGGAGCCTCACACACTTCTCCACTTTTTGATTGACTTTTTCGTGAAACGTCTCTTTTATCATCATGAACGGTTACTGAATTGACGTCACTTGAATAGTCGAGATTTCAGCAACATCATGCTCTGCTCTGATAGCTTGAAAATATTTATTAAACCCAGAATGAATCTTTAAGAGAAATGATTTAAATTGCCAAGTCGAATTCCTCCGTAAAATGGAATTCAGTATTTTGATCAATTTGTATGAAGTTATAGCAAGTTTATTCTCAGTGAAGCTTTGCTTCCAGAAACATAATCATTCGTGAATTTTCAATAAAAATTCTAAAAGTTCAGTCAATCATTTTTGATCGTTTCGCACTATGTTATGCTTCTTCATATTGGAGCTTTAGTTGTAAGAGCAGAGTTTCTCAAAATATCAGAGCACTGGCATGTAAGGTTAATCGCGTTCTGTACATACCCCGGAATGAAGGACCCCTTTATTATCACTTGTTTTTTGTATTTTCCATTCTAAATGATTCAAGTGAAATCTACTAGCATTAAGTGAACTTTTCATGCCACATTTGTTTTTCCAAATTGTATAAACTGTAATGTGATGGAATATGTTTTTCCCCTACCAATTCTGCCTATTTTATACATTGAAACCATAAACCTGTTAACTTTGTTTTCTCATAGCCGACCATTGCCTGAAAAATTGATCTTTTAAACTCGTTCGGTGTTTGATTTTGTAAATGAATGTTTGTAGAATGAACAATTTATTTTTTCAACATGATGAATGTGACAAATATAAAAACGTAGATTCTTGGTGAACATAAATCAGAAATGAAGATAATCGTCTTTTTGTTCGGTTTGGCTCTTGTCTATGGACAGTCGAATCAGATTCCATGTGGATTCAGTAAGTTGCAATTTTTGTATGAATGTTCATAATTCGTCCGAAGCTTGTACCAGAAATGCTGCTTTCTCTGGAAGTTTCGATCGTCAGTTCACTGAAGTCAAGTGTTCTTCTGGATCTTCTAAAGACAGATGTGCAGGATGCTGTGAGGCTTACGCACTACGCGGAGGAATCACAAAAGTTATACAGTTTTTTTTCAAGAAAACGGGGTAATTCAGGATAACACATCTGGATTCATATCGGTCAACGGTGCTTGTGTGTGCTGCACGAGAAGAACATGTAATGGAAAATAACTTTTTTTTGGAAATCAATGAATTTTTTCTCAAGTCATTGAGAAGTGACAACGTTTGACTTGTTAGTAATATAGTGCTCAGACATGAACCTTGCAAATTCTCTGTCACTAGGTGAAAACTACTCAACTTTTATTGACAAATGGTCAACATACATGTTCCAAGAAAAATTCCGACTATAAAAGAAGTGTCGAACTGTTTGAAGTAACAATAATGCATTTCGTGATCTTTCTTCTATTCGCAAGTCTTGCTGTTGGGCAGAATTTTCAAAATGGACGCGTTCAACCTGGAGGTCCAATGATTCCGGCATCCAATCCGGGAGGTCCCAATCAACCACCTGGACAGAATCAGAATCTGAGTCCTCAGAGGCAGAATCCGTCTTCAAACTCGATAAATTGTGGATATAGTGAGTATCAACGGTTTTGATCATAATCGTACTCTCAGATTGCCTTTCTAACGTCACGTTTTCTGTTACCGTCAACAATCAGAACAGCCAAGTTTCGTGTGACTCAAATGTTTCTGGTGGATGTTCGAGCTGTTGTCAAGCTTGGGCTTCTCAGAATGACGCAACACAAGTTCTTTCCTTTGAGTAAAACAGTAAACTCACGTTTTTTAGGTGAACGCTGTTGGTTTCATAACAACCGGCAATCAATGCGTCTGTTGTACTCGGAACAGTCAATGCTTTCGTCCTCAGTAAATGTTATTCGAAAATAATGAATATTTTATGTTCTGTTTTGTAGAACATCCGTGCAAGATTGTTCGAAATGGTGATCAATCAGAAATCATAGATCAAATTCTGCAAACATGGGCACAAAGAAACTTGCAACTCAGAGATGAATCATTGCGTAAGACAAACAGAGTCTTCTGGTGAACATGTTTACCTCAATACCTCTTTGTACAATAAGTTATGTTTGGAGGGACTTAGAGTTATCTAAGTTATGAAGTTACTATCCTACAGCCTGCAGTACGTTTGGATTGAAAAAATCAACGTTCGGATGATATTGGTCATTTTTATTCATTTGAATATGTGGTAGAATAATATTTTCATGGATGTGCTTTGCTACTTGAACAAGTGTCAAGATTTCTGTCTGAAATTTTGTTTTGTGGTAGTCAACACTATTCTCCAGAAGTGTATAAAATTTCATCAGAAATCATCAACTTAGAAGCGGTGTATAGTGATTTGATTGAAAACAGTTGAATTTCAAGCGAACATAAAAAGCGGAACTATATCGTAAACGGAAGGTAGTGGCACATCATGTAATTTTTTTTCATAATTTATGTTGACAAGTGATAGGTCCGTTTTTTTGTGGATGATCTACTGCCGACATCAATATTCATTGTTGATGAGTGAATAGTAGATTAGAATTTTTTATCAAAAACACTTTACAAGCGTATAGTTCAGACAAAAACTGAGAGTTTTCTTTTCAATTGTATCAAAATTTTGTTATTCTAAAGCGTATTTTGGAACAGAAGCAGATAATGTTCTTTTGAAGCGTATCAAGGAACGAAAACTTGCATGGCAGGCCACCCGATGGTCAAGAAAAGTCACGGAGTGGACACTCTTGGGTCAGAGAAAGAAAGCAGGTAGACCTCATCTGAAATGAAACGACGACATCGTCAAAGCAAGAGACAAATTTCTACACATCCGCTCCATGACTGGCCAGAGAAGACGTGCTGGTACTCTGTGAAAGGGATTACGTGATCTACGTTGGCAAAGAATCGTTCAACCTGGAAGTTTCTGATCCACGCCGTTACATGACAGTACGAACAATGGATCTCTGAAGTATTTAAAGTAAGAAGTTGATCAAACTAGTTCCATCACACATGAATTTTGAATTGAACTGGACCACCCAATTGGAAAATCATCTAATCATGCACCGATACATCGAGTTGATAGATGGTATCTGGACACCCACATCCGAGATCAGCAAGAAGTGTCTGTTACGAAATGATCTTACCAAGTTCTTGCAATATTCTGTGTTGATGTCAATCACGCTGACTTATCTGAAGAAATAAGCGTTGCTCAATCAACCTCGTTATAACAAGTGGAAGACATGACGATTTTGGCTGATTTTTCTCACCAGATTGAAATTAGGACATGTCGTGTGATTCATATAACGAGAAGTGAGGGAGAATTGCCAAAATCGCTACATAAACAATTAATCGTATAGCCTGATATTTCTTGCGTTTCTGACCAAAAACTGACCGATGATTCTTACACGTTTGTGTCCGTCATCTGGGACGCCTGGTAAATGTGATGTGGTGTGACAACAAATGGGACAACAAGTCGGGGGACTTTCTGTTGTTTGAATTTGGAAACTTTAAATAGAGAAATCTAAACCTGTTGTCTCTACAGTTTAAAAGAAGAAACTTCTACCTAAAACAAAATGGAGAGATGAATTCTGGATTTCAATTTTATTTGAGGTGATATCTAACATAATATTGTTAGTAGTTGATCCAAATGACTGTTCACAATTCAACGTATCAAAATTCAGCCAGAAATGTTGAGCGATTGATGTTCACAAGTCTTTCATGCATCATCGTGTGTACGTTTCAAGAACGTATGAATCAGCTTGTTGAAAAACAAATCATTGCAATAAAAAGCGAAAAAATTGTTTGATACATCATTCAATCATGCAGTTCACAATCATCCTCGCCTTCGTTGCTCTCGCCAGCTGCCAGTTTCAACCAACCCAACAAGGAAATCAACAACCCATTCCATGCGGATTCAGTAAGAGACATATCTGTTTATGTAATATTCAAACAATCAGGTTGCACCAGACAAGCGACATTCTTCGGATTGTTTGATGGACAATTCACTCAAGCCTCCTGCTCATCTGGATCAGCTCAGAACCCAGAAAGATGTTCTGGATGCTGCGAAGCTTACGGTCTCCAGGCCGGAATCTCGAAGGTATGAGCTGGTTCCGGCTCATTTTGAAATCTATCTCTTAGAACAACGTCGCTGGATTCATCTCCACAAGCGGAGGATGTGTATGCTGTACTTCGAACAACCAGTGTTCGGGAGGAAGCGCTCCAGTTCAGTTTTTCAACGCCAACCAAGGAAAGTAAGTTGTGATGACGCCACAGAAATAAATTATTGAGCTTCTGAAATGTTCATCGTCATATCACTGAATACTATTCACTACCAAACAAATGAATTCAGACTAGGACTACTATACCAGAAGTGCAGGTTAGGACTAGACTTTTATTTCCTATTAAATTTTAGGATTCATTTTCGAGGATCCATTTTTGGACAAAATTATCGGGTTATAGATGAGGTTCCAAGATCGATATCCATCCGTGGGTACAATAAATAAAATCAGGATGTGTGGCTCAGAAAAATTAACAAGATAATAGCAGAGAACGATTGTTTTTCATGATCAATATTGATTATTCGGAATGTTGACATCGACCACCACAATCGCACTGTGTTGTATTCTCTGGAAATTTTGTTCAAACAATTCATATATTTTTTTCATATTAAGCAGAGAGAATTGGTCAAAAACTTTCTATCAGGTTGTTGCGAAAGTTTTGGGCTCGTTTTGATTTGTCAAAAAATACTCTCGTTTTATGGTGTCATGGTTTAAAATATCATACCAACGTTTTGCTATCTATCTGGGTTTGAGTTGAAACGCATATTTGCAATCTTATTGTGATGGTTCTCTGTCGACAAGCTTTAGTCATATTGGAAAAAGTCATTAGTCGTATACAAAATAGCCCAAAACTTTGCCGACAACCTTAAAAAAAGTTTATATTATTGCCTTTGTATTAAATTCATGGAAATTAATAGTACAAGCTTTTTGAATGTTTCATTTTAATGTTGGAAGAAATATCTCACCAGATGGATATCTGCACTCGAACTTTCCGGGGTTCTCGTAAAAGTATAAGTCGAGGTTTCAACTGAACAAACAAGTTTTTCTAGATTTCTCGGTCGTTTTACCAGACGGTATTCCTTCTTCTCTAGAGACAGCACTGTTATCATATAATCTAGCCTCCAGCGCTCGAGCTGTTCCATCCAGGTTTTGACTTACTGTCGTCTGAATATGTTCAATTTTAACAAAATTCCCATCTCACATTCATAAAACTGAGTCTTTCTCTTCATAATACTCTGAACAATTTTCTAAGTAATCGTCAAATAAATAGCCTCATGTTATCAGTCTCCTTACATGTCTAGGAGGAGAAGTTACAACTTCTCTGGAAGCGAGTTCAGGTTCTTCTGGTCTGACGGGTTCAGGTTCTTCTGGTCTGATGGGTTCAGGTGCCTCTGATCTCATGGTCGCGGTGATTCTGGATCTTCTGTCATTGGTTCTTCTTTCCGTTGAGGTAGTTTTTGTCAGTTTCTGAATTTATCATCGTCAGAAATGAATAAGTACCAGTTTTCAAAGTGAAAAACCAGTGTTTTTCGGAAAAGTGTACACATCAAAAACATACCGTGCATTTTTTCGAGTACTTTTCCCAATACTTGAAAACACTCCGTTCAGCAATTCGTTTCTGAACTCTCAAATGAAGAGAATGAGTATTGAGAAAACTAACAATTCGTTCTTCTTTCTCCCAGCTGTTTTTTGATGCATCGTGACCATCCCATTTTATAAAAAATTCAAATCCTTGTACTGTCTTTCTGTGTTTCACAATTCTTTCAACCTGAAATTTTTTCCAATTTTCAAAAGTCAGAGTTTTTATCTTCGATTTAACTGTGTGAACAAGCAAACAAACAGAAGTTAGATAACTGATGTGAAAACTTACCACGTGTGGAGTATCCATTTTCACTCAAAAAACTGACGCAATTTAGCTCGAATGGGGCTGTTCAGCTTTTGACAGAGGTAACGAGTGAGAATGAGGAGTCTGCTGGTGGAGCGTCCAGTCGAAAGGACCTGTTTCCCTGACAACGTGCCATTGTTTACGACTGATGTACGTGACCGGTAATTATCACTAGTATAGCTCATGGAGAGCTCACGAAGATGTGTGAATTAGGAACAACTCACTCTGAAATCGAGTAAGGGTAGTCATGCAATTCTGGGAACCATTTGAAAATTAGCTGCTTGGCAAAAGGATTCTATCGCGACCCGCGAAATAAGAATGAGTGAGAGACGATACAGTAAATAAAAAAAGAGCGATGGAAACGCGCACTACGGCAACTTTCGAGACTTGGCGCGCGTTCAAATCAGTCATCTTGGACAATTCAATTTTTGGGCCAAAATTGAAATCAGTTTTGGTTGTTTCTGAGTTCGGTTTTTACATTTTAGTTATCCCACCGTTTTCCGTACGACCAACTTTGTCACCGTTGACAGAGCAAAGTCGTCTCGGGTAGGCGTCGGCGGTCGCACGCAGGTAGTCTGGGGACGAATCGTTCTATTTCTCGATCAGAATTTTTCCAGGACCTTGAAACTTGGATGGGGTTTAGTCTTCATCTTTTTCTGCAAGGCCCCTAAGATGGAATGGTCGAACGGATTCAGGTCCGGCGACGACGGTGGGAATTGTTCCTCGGGGTGAATGCTGGCAAGTGGGTCTCGCAACCCTGTTGCGACGTCTTGGCTGTTTGTGCAGGCGAACCGTCTTTCTGGAACACCCAGTAACGTCCAATAAAATGAATTCGAGCTCACAGAAGATGTATCTACTTTAGAATGACCCGAATATGAACTTCTCTGTTGATTTTGACATCATGATCGACAAAAAACGACGGTGATTTGCCAATGGCACACACTGTTTCAGAAACCGTTTTACTAGCAGGGTGAGAAGCTTGATGGATGGCCCTATCTTTGTTAGTAGCTACCTTAGACGTCTGAGCAACAACTCAATAACTTTTAGAATCGAATTCAGTCAGCACTGTCAACAACTGCTAGTCAGAGAATACTGTCACGAAGTGTTCACAGGGCGCGTGCGCTGGAAATGCTGTTGCGACCTTTTGAGTCGTTTCGTGGTTATATCCCACAGGGAGATGGATGTTTCTCTTAAACTCTAACAAACGATCTTCAGCTTGGATTTGAGCATTGTTTCTATAAAATTATGATTGTTCTTCATATCGATTGCCATCTTTCTAACAATCCCATGTGGATTTCACCTGAACTTCACTTTGACCGTGTTGGTCATCTTTGGAATGATAACTATTTGCGTTGTTTCTTCCTCATGTCTCTTCAGAAAGACACCAAGCTGTTCAGAATCGGAAATTGACGCATAGACGGTTTTGCTCGGATTTACAAGTTGTTTGGTGATGCCACCTAGGCGGGCTACTGCCGCAGAGCAGAAGGGCGGTGGGAACTTGGTGTCTCCATTCAGCTAAAAGAGAACCGATTGTTCTCAAATTTGGTGATACTGTGAAAAAGGAAATAACGAATGAAAATTTGGATGGAAAATGCACCAAAAGTGCGTCAACACATTGCTATATGAAGTAAAACTTTTGTGCACGTAAATAGTAACCACCCTGTAACAGTTTATTCAGAAGTGGTGTGAGCTACAAGCTCTGGCTATTTAAAGCCACTTGTGTGGGTCACAAAAATCGCCGACTTTTCAATCTCAACCTAGTTATATTCTTGAAGATAACAAGAGAACATTGTGACGAGAAAATTCAGTCCATGAAAATCTACATATTCTTGCTTGAAACTGTTCTGAACAAGACACAAATTGAATAACAAAAGGCGTTATTTATTCAAATTAAAATTGTGTCACTGATCAGTAGGAACTTGATTGGGTTCAAGATGCAGTTGAGCGTACAAATCATCCGGACTGAAGTGAATCTTCTGGAATTTATTGAATTATTGATCGAACTTCAACTGTTTTTTTCTCATTGCAAAGTCATGGTTGGAATGGAAACTGAGAATTATGTTCAGTTTCTGAATACTTCAGAAAACTGAGAATAAAACATTTTTTGATCGTTTTTTGAAGGATAAAAGTCTCACCACAGTGACTCCCATCACAGGATCGACTTGCACTGCCGATGAACTCAACACTCCAGTTGTGGTATAGCCTCCAACCGTGACTGTAATGATAGTGTTTTACATTCGTTTACATCTCGTCCAGTTTTGTACATTCGAAAAAACGCCACATGTCGAAAAACCATCTTCTTCCGATTTTCTCGATTACATTGGGGGAGAAATACTCATTTTCCCGCGATAAAGTGATGTTATTGATGTTGAACTAATTCATGGACAGTCTAATAGCGCACTTTGACGTCAAACATGTAGTTTGAAAATGATTTTTCAAAAAAATCTTACTGCGAAAGTCGCCGACTCTCGGGTTGTTCGCCTTCTGTTGTGGTGAAACAGAGTTGTTGTTATTCACGTCTTGTGGAGTCGTTTCCTGAAACCATTCTTGCTTTCCTAACTTGAGTTGCCTTTTTTTTGATTTGTTGGGAGTTTTTTTTTACTTTTTTATTCACCTTTTCCTACATTCAAATTGACATTCATTTTAAATCTGTCCACAAAAATATAACGTTTCATCTCTCAGTGATGTTCAACGCAAATGTAAACGCATTTGGTTTCTACTTGTTTGTGTTAGAGATGTGACTGACGCGTTACTTGATTGTCAAAAATTTTCTTAACAAAAAAGTTGATCTGAAAACATTTCTTTATCATGTGATTTTTGTGAATGCTATGTTATTTTGAGAACCAAATTTAAATTTCTATTTTTTCATTCTACTCACCACTAGTGACGGCTCCGTCCCAATGACTTTCTTGACTTTTCTGGATGGCAACGCTGGTGGAATAAGAACCCGCTTACGTGGTTGCACGTTCTGAAAACAAAGTTAATGACTTTCAACTTGAATTATAATTGGTATACTAAATTTAATTCAATTTTTTGATTTTTCTCATCGGTGTTGTACTTGCGATTTATTCTCGCAGTTACTTGCACTTGAAAAAACCAAACTCGCATAATACAGTGTGGACAGAAAATACAGGAACGGTACACGAAGCTCCGCTACTCGAACAAGATTCTAGATTACTTTCTGAAATTTTGGTCTATTGTAGCCAACACTATTCTCCACAAGTGTACTAAATTTCATCCTGATTCATTAACTTCGAAACGGTGTATGATGATTTGATTGAAAACAGTGGATTTTCAAGTGGACATAAAATAGAGGAACGCTACTGTAGTTTGAAGGTCAACGCTCGGAATTTGGAATTAATGATGAAAATGACACGTTGTAAAGTTTTTTTAACAATTGATATTTTTATTTTCATCATTCCGACAATTTTGACAGAGTTACAATCCAATCTTGTCGAATCCTGTAATTTCCCGCATCTTAGAAGTTTTTGGTTTCCACCGAGTTATTTATCAAAATGTTAGTTACTTCATCATGATCAGACAATGATTCTCAACAGTTTTCCGAAGTTTCGTAACAACATCGGTTATTTTACCCCTCCAAAGAGCCCTTCAAACTGACTTAAGTTGACGTCGCTGCAATGGTGACTACGGTATCTTGTTGTAAAACGCGATGATATTGAACGATAAATGTGAAAAAACACTCAAATTTGGAGAAGGATATTTTGAAGACATTATTAAAGTCATTATCGACCAAAAGAAACAGCATACTGTGAGAAGTCGTACTGTCGAAGTGATGGCGCTGGAATGAACGGAGTTTTGCACTCAAAGTGTCTGTTTTCGCCTTGTTTTTTTAACGCGCGTCTTTGAAGCGGTTCGAACAGCCCTGTTCCTTTAGATCCAATTTTTTTTTTGATAGGAAACGATCCTTATTAAGCAGATGACAAATGCCCGATGACATTTTTAAAAGTTTTTCACAGTTATCATTCAATATCATCACGTTTTACAACAAGTCACCGTAGTCACCTTTGCAGCGACGTTAACTTAGTGGGTTTTTCCGAAACGTAAATAACCGATATTGTTGTGAAAGTTTGGGAAAACTGTTAAGAATCATTGTCTGATTATGATGACATAACTAACGCTTTGATAACTAACGCGGTAGAGACCAAAAACTTCTAAAATGCGGAAAATTGAAGGATTCGACAAGATTGGATTGTAACTCTGTCAAAATTGTCGGAATGATGAAAATAAAAAAATCAATTGTTAAAAAAACTTTATAACGTGTCATTTTCATCATTAATTCCAAATTCCGAGCGTTGACCTTCAAATTACAGTAGCGTTCCTCTATTTTATGTCCACTTGAAAATCCACTGTTTTCAATCAAATCATCATACACCGTTTCGAAGTTGATGAATCAGGATGAAATTTAGTACACTTGTGGAGAATAGTGTTGGCTACAATAGACCAAAATTTCAGAAAGTAATCTAGAATGCTGTTCGAGTAGCGGAGCTTAGTGTACCGTTCCTCTATTTTCTGTCCACACTGTATGTTCTGAAATTTACTTACTGAAGGCGCATCTGCCCCAACCACTTCTTTCACTTTTCTCGGAGGGAGTGGTGGTGGGATCAGAATTTTTCTCGGTTGTCGACTAGAGCTCGAAGTTCCATCATTTTTCGGTGTTGGAGCCAATTCGCTTCTCTGGAAAAGTAATGTTTAGAAAATTTTACAGCAGATAAGATCCAATTTCATCTGCTAAGAATATTCGTTGCGTAATAAGATGATTCAACTTTTTTGATATCACTCACCTTCACCAATCGTGAGAATACGATTTCCGGTGAATCTGAGCGTCTTTGTGTTCCTGGTGGGTGATGGACAAACGACACCATTTCGGTCCTTGTCTTGACGGTGTTACTTTCGTTTGAAGGTTTCATTCTGAAGTAGCAGTTGAGGAGTTCTAAATTAAACAGCAAGAAGAAAGATGCCGAATGCTATATTACCTAGTAAGTACGTAAACCCGGCACGGATTTGCTTAGTTTTGGAATTTAAACGTGTCCTCAACGTGGCTGTTTTTTGTCTAGCATTCTAACTTTTTGGAATGGAGCTTTTAAGAAGTTCCAAATTGTCTGAAAGTTTACGTTTTCATTGAACGACGTTCGTGCACTGTTTCATTTTTTATTTTAAGTGTTGAAACTGGCGTGAGAAAAAATAGTACGTGGGGTGCAAAGCGCACCTGAAGAGTGCTTGTATAATGAATAAACTGAGAAAAGTAATGAGAGACGATATGGAGCTGTTTCTTCAAAGCAGCAGATTTTGAATCTGTCAGTTCTTGAATACAAATGAGGAAAACAGATGGAAAAAAAAATATTATTGTGTTGAACAGGGATAATTGTGCCACACTGAAGGTTTTGTTGGTGGGATGAGCACTATAGACGTTAAACTGTTTGAACAAATTCAGGAGAACGACTTGTCCGTCCAGGTTTTTCAATAGAATGAGTACTGGATGAGATAAATGTTGTGAGAGATGAGAATGAGAACTGCGGATTGGAAGGGAACTGTTCGACAGTAAACAGGTGATGTAGTCGGTCAAAAAACAAACTCAAGAGGTTGGTCAAAGTTATGTGAAACTACGAATACATATGATGCGTCTTGCGCGTCAGTACAAAAGAACAAAACGTGTCATCACAACAAAGCTGATTACGAAATATAATGAAATTACCAATTCAACGGGTCAAACAAAATTTACAGTTGGATTGGTTTTAACGATATGAAGGGTTGGTTTCAACAATATAAACATGTTGAGACATGGATAAATGTGCCACACTGAAAGTCGGGATGAGCACTATGGACAATGGTGTTTGAAAAAGATCGGAGCAAGAGTTGTTCGTCGAGGTTCTTGATAGAATGAGTACTGGATGAAATAAATGTTGTGAAAGATGAGAATGGGAACTGTTAGTTGAAAGGAACCGTTTAACAGTAAACATGTGTGGTAGTCGGTCAAAAATACAAACTCAAGGGGTCGGTCAAAGTTGTGTGAAATTAGAACTCGTAGCCGGGTTTTTTTTGAATTTTTCTCCATAGAATATCTCGCTCAGACAGTATTTCTATAATATGGGGTTTTAGTTCGTTCTCAAAATAACAAAGTCCAGAACAAGAGGTACTTCGCGGAAACTCTCTCACGACGTACCAAAGATCCGAGATTACGCATTTGTGCTTCGTGCAGTTAAAGCGTACAACGCTCTTCCAAAGAAGAAAATGACTGGAACATAATTTTATTACATAACGAATTTTACACACCTTTGACATATATAATTTTCTCCTTCTTTTTGTATCTTTTCCGGGAATAAACTATCTATCTATCTATCTAACCGATGTTTTCCTCGCAAAAAAAGATTGTTTTCAGTATTTAGGCAATCAATCCATTCATTCTTAGTTATCGGACAAAAAACTATGGAACAAATTTGTACTTTCTAGATCCACCAGTTAAACTCGCTTTCTCTGACACTGGAACCAGAGCAGGCGTGTTTGATACATTAAAGAGAGCTCATATAGAGGAAAGCCATGCGGTCGCGGACTGCTCGCGGGTTTCGCTGATGTAACATATTTCACAACTTAACACAATTAAGCTGGTGCGTTTACATATTTTCATTCATTGTACTGATTGGGGAAAATATGAAGTATTTGAGTGAATTCCTTTTTGAATTACAATTTTGATGAAACAACCCCGGTTTTCATGAATACACTGTGTATAAAACACGTCAGGTTGTGTTTTTTTGCTGTTTTCCCAAGTATTTTTTAGAATGTCAAAAACTTCTGAAGCAAAAGTTTTTAATCACATATAGATACACATCTCCTGAGTATTTTTTTCATCTTTGACCATGGAGGAAGGTGACCCAATGTCATCCACTCCTGGCTTCATCACACCGCCGTCTGCCACCTACGCGGAAAAGCCGAAGAGCACTACTGCAAAACGTATTCTTTCTTCGCCGATTATGATCGCTGCCAAACGCATGTCCTTTGTCTCGCAATCTGACCAAGGACAGGAAGAAGAACTGTGAACGTATTTTGTTTGTTCTAAGTGTTTTGTACAGAAGATAATTCACATATATCGCTAGAAGCATGGTCGTTTTCAAACGCGCTCTAATCTCAATTTTGCAGAATGAGTACGGTAACTCTCACAACAAACAGTTACATCTTTGTGGATTTAAATTATTATTCTTACTTACAGTTCATTGAAATCAAAGGCGCATCACTTTATCGTTCTTGTGTTTCGAGGCAAAACTGCTACAGTACTAAGAAACCGATTTACGGAGGCCAGATTTTTTTTACAGGTAGAGGAAGCTATGTGTAATTGACGTTGAAATGAACATTTATCAGAGAACAAAAAAAAAGAGAATACATTGATTCGAGTACGGCAATGTCAGATGTCTGTTGCTCACAGAAATGAAATCCTACTGCGTTGCCGTAGAGTCTAGCTGTCGATTGAGCAAAAGATCGGTGAAGTAGTCGGCTTCCAGATGGATTTTCTGAAAATTGTGGAGTAATTAAATTATTTCTAACAAGAGTAGGCTTAGAAACTACTTGCTAATAAGAGTTCACTATGAGTTTTTAAAATTTTATGAGTGAAAAATCAGAGTTTTATCATTTTTGAAGGTTAATAACTCACCACTACTACACCTCTTTGCGGATCTTCTTCAACGCTGGAGCAAGATGGCAATAATAATCCTGTTACACGATGGTTCCGTATGGTTACTGAAAAAATTGTGATTTTAATTTTGTCCTCAACAATTGAAGAAAATTAAGTTAATTCATACACGAATCCTCGAAAACTCTTACTCTGGAAGTCACCAATTTCTCGCTTAGTTAGTGCTTTTGGTGGTGTCTGCTCATCGTTGGCCTTGCCTTGTGAAGGTGGACTCTGAAATCATTCTTTCATTTCTTGAATCATTCAATTCCGTTAGTCATGAATTAGTCATACATTCCATTCTGATCATAGTCAACTCACCTTTTCTTTTTCAGGGTTCGCCTTCATTTCCAATGGTTCAACGAGAAGAGCAGACTGTTCAGTCGCTTCAAAATCCGCTCTGCTTCTCTGAGTTTCCAACTGAATTGGTGCTGAACTCGAACTTCTATCAGAATGTGGTGAGGTCGATTCTTGTTCCAAATCCAGATTCGACTTGTCTGTCTGAAAAACACTTTTATCAAACAGTTGTAACACAGTTCTGTTTCAGTTGCTAGGAACAGCTGTCACATTGCTAGAAGATGTTGGTTTTCTTCACACTTTTTTACTCACTATCACAGTTTTCACGTAGATAATATCTGGTCGGCTGAATGTTTTTTTGTTGCTAGATCAAAAAGAAACAATATTCAATCAAGAATCGAATTTGAAAACTATTTTAACGATTTTTACTTACCACAGAAGTCGGTTCCGCTACAAAAACTTTTTTGATCCTTCTTGGTGGCAGTGGTGGAGGAATTAGTCTCTTGCGTGGACGATTCGTCTCAACGGTATTCTGAAAGTTAAATTATAAGCGAATATAGGTCATATCGACAAGTAAAGATAACAGTAGTCTCTTTAATTCACCTTTTCTCTCAAAGTTCGAGGTTCTTCCTGCAGTGCTGCTGTACTCGAGGTTTCATCTGAGTGTGGTGTAGACGATCCTTGTTTCGATTCTTTTTCGTACGCCTTAACAGTTTTTTTTCAAGTGATGGTAACATTGTAGTTCTGTTTTGTTATCAACTTTTATGGCGAAAAACGGCGTTTTAAAAAAATTCACTCACCATCACAGTCTTGACATAAATGATGTCTGGAGATTCAGGTCGGCAACATTTTTCTGGTGAGAGTGGAGCCGGTGACGGAGAACCTTTTGTAGTGACTCCGGTGTTATTCGCGATTGTGGACATGTTGATTTTTATCTGAACAATCATTTTGGAATTTCCAGCTGAATAATAAGGAGGGAGATGAAATGAGGTGGATTTGGAAGGACAACTACAAACAATGTCAATTTTTTAATTGGAAGTTTCAGGATTTCACGAGATAACCAATCAAAACAGCCGACAAGTGTGCTGGACCTTTCAATTAATTTAGCTGAACTTTTGTGTACCAATACTGTGAAAATCTTGCACGATCAAGTGGAACCAATATTTTTGAATTTAGTGCACACAAGTCTACTTGTACACACAACTTCAGCTAAATCGATACAAATGAAGCCCAGTACACTTTTTGGTTGATTCTGTCGTGAAACATCTCTCATTCTGCTTTTCAGTTCCGAAGAAATAGTAAACAAATTGGCTCGTTGAGTGCGAACGACCTGTTTCCCTAGAAACGGCAAACTTGTTCATCACATTCTTGAAGTTTCACTATAGAATAATAGAGCTTGTGATCAAAAAAAAAGACAGTACGTAGCAGACATAAAAGGACGTGTAGACTGTTTGTAGAGTATAATATACTAACCGATTTACGGATAAAATTAGTCTAACGATAAGGCAGAGCGAGAGAGAACACTATTGTGCCAATAGACAATGTTCCAAGCGTGCTAAGTGACTGAGCCAGACTGAAGATGAAGTGGGTGGAGCTAGATGTGTCGATGATGGTGTTAAATCCATGCCTGGAGCTGCTAGTTAAGGTGTCAAACATAGCCTAACATTGGCACAAAGTATACCCCACACGTGGTGAAACCAAGCCTGGAGCAGGATATGCTCGTCGAAGTGTTAAAACATGGCCTTCACAAAGGAAAAAGTGTGTCCAAAGATGTTCAAACGTAGCCTCACAAAGAAAATATTCACATGACAAGATTGTATCATGTACGGATGATGTAAGCCAAAAGCGTGCTGCTTACATTAAGAGATAACTGTCAAGGAATCCGAAAACTTTAGTCGTCATGAAGTCGGACAAATAAAAGTAGGATAATTTGTTCAAAAAATGTCAAAATTACCGCGATTGATGACTACGCTGATGATTGGAACGAGAATTCTGAAAGCGAAACGGACCACTGAGATATAAAAGTACTAATCTCGAGATCGTGCTCGTGGCGGCTATTGCTGGTCGTCATGAAGCTTATGAATTTATTCTCAACGAGTAAAGTTATTATTATTAAAAACGGTTCTTTGCCAACGTTGACCACGGAGTCTCTCTCACCACAACACCAGCACGTCTTCTCTGACCAGTCATGGAACGGATGTGAAAAAATTCGTCCCTCGGTTTGAAGTATTTTAACTATTCTATTCCAACATAGAACTTTTCTTTGATCGATTTCGGCATTCTTTTTTGTCGTTCATTTTTCTCGCAATTGAATAAGAAACAATTAATGTTGACTGCTCGTTTAGTTCAAAGTACAGAAATACTTCAATTCTATCACATGAACTCTCCTGGGTTGGTAAGCAATGGACTTCAACTGTCTAACAAGCATTGATCCAAGACTCTGGTCGTTACTAGAAATCACATTTATGTAGCAGTTCATCAAATGTGTACTATCTACAAAGTCGAGTATGTCTATTCTAAGAATGAATCTGTGAAAAGATTTTTGTTGTATACAATTTTGGAAAATTCATACTTTTCTCCACATGTCCGAATCATCATGAACGTTTTGGAATACTTGTAAATTGTCGTTACCGATTAACTGAAGTTATACGATTTTCTCTTTGCTTTGTGACGAGAAAATTCAGTCCTCGTAAATCTACATATTCTCGCTTGAAACTGTTCTGAACAAGACACACATTGAATAACAAAAGGCGTTATTTATTCAAATTAACATCGTATCACTGATCAGTAGGACCTTGGTTGCTTTCAAGAAGCTGCTGCGCGTACAATTCGTTCGGACTGAAGTGAATCTTCTGGAAATTATTGAATTATTGATTGAACTTCAATTGTTTTTTTCATTGCAAACGCATGGTTGGAATGGAAACTGAGAATTATGTTTAGTTTCTAAATACTTCAAAAAACTCAGAATAAAACATTTTTGATCGTTTTTTGAAGGATAAAAGTCTCACCACAGTGACTCCCATCACAGGATCGACTTGCACTGCCGATGAACTCAACACTCCAGTTGTGGTATAGCCTCCAACGGTGACTGAAATGATAGTGTTCTACATTCGTTTACATCTCGTCCAGTTTTGTACATTCGAAAAAAGCCAAATGTCGAAAAACCATTTTCTTCCGATTTTCTCAATTACATTGGAGGAGAACTATTCATTTTCTATTGAATTAACTCATGCGCAGTCCAGAAGCGCACTTTCACGTCAAACATGTAGTTTGAAAATGATTTTTCAAAAAAATCTTACTGCGAAAGTCGCCGACTCTCGGGTTGTTCACCTCCTGTTGTGGTGAAACAGAGTTGTTGTTATTCACGTCTTGTGGAGTCGTTTCCTGAAACCATTCTTGCTTTCCTAACTTGAGTTGCCTTTTTTTTGATTTGTCGGAAGTTTTTTTTCACTTTTTATTCACCTTTCCCTACAATAAAATTGATATTCATTTCAAATCTGTCCACAAAAATATAACGTTTCTTTTCTCAGTGATGTTCAACGCAAATGTAAACGCTAATTAACCATTTGGTTTCTACTTGTTTGTGTTTGATATGTGACTGACACGTTGCTTGATTGTCAAAAATTTTCCTCAACACAAAAGTTAATCTGAAAACATTTCTTTATCATGTGATTTATGTGAATGCCATGTTATTTTGAGAACCAAACTTAAATTTCTATGTTTTCATTCTACTCACCACTAGCGACGGCTCCGTTCCAATAACTTTCTTGACTTTTCTGGATGGCAACGGTGGTGGAATGAGAACCCGCTTACGTGGTTGCACGTTCTGAAAACAAAATATAATTCATCTTGGATTGAAATTGGTATACTAAATTTAATCCAACTTTTTGATTTTTCTCATCGGTGTTGTACTTGCGATTTACTCTCGCAGTTACTCGCACTTGAAAGAACCAAACTCGCATAATATGTTCAGAAATTTACTTACTAAAGACGCATCTGCCCCAACCACTTCTTTCACTTTTCTCGGAGGGAGTGGTGGTGGGATCAGAATTTTTCTCGGTTGTCGACTAGAGCTCGAAGTTCCATTATTTTTCGGCGTCGGAGCCAATTCGCTTCTCTGGAAAAAAATGTTTGAAAATTTTCTAGCAGATAAGATCCAATTTCATCTGCTAAGAAATTTTGTTGCGTAATGAGATGACTAAACTTTTTTTGATATCACTTACCTCCACCAATCGTAAGAATACGATTTCCGGTGAGTCCGAGCGTCTTTGTGTTCCTGGTGGGTAATGGACAGACGACACCATTTCGGTCATCGTTTTGACGGTGTTACTTTTGTTTGAAGGTGTCATTTTGAAGTAGCAGTTGAGGAGTTCTAAATTAAACTGCAAGAAGAAAGATGCCGAATGCTATATAACCCAGTAAGTAAAAAAGTAATGAGAGACGATATGGATCTGTTTCTTCAAAGCAGCAGATTTTGACTCTGTCAGTTCTCAAATACAAATGAGAGAAACAGATGGAAAGAAAATACCATTGTGTTGAACAAGGATAATTGTGCCACACTGAAGGTCTTGTTGGTGGGATGAGCACTATAGACAATACACGGTTTGAACAAATTCAGGAGAACGATTTGTCCGTCTAGGTTTTTATTAGAATGAGTACTAGATGAGATGAATGTTGTGAGAGATGAGAATGAGAACTGTGGATTGGAAGGGAACTGTTTGACAGTAAACATGTGTGGTAGTCGGTCAAAAATACAAACTCAAGAGGTCGGTCAAGTTTATTAGAACAATCAGCACTAAAGAAGTTCAGAATGAACTAAAACCCCATATTATAGCAATGATGTCTGAGCGAGAAGTTCTATGGAGAACAATTTGAAATAAAACACCGGCTACGGGTTCTAATTTCACACAAACTTGACCAACCTCTTGAGTTTGTATTTTTGACCGACTACATTACCTGTTTACTGTCGAACAGTTCTCTTCCAATCCGCAGTTCTCATTCTCATCTCTCACAACCTTTATCTCATCCAGTACTCATTCTATTAAAAATCTGGGCGAACAAATCGTTCTCCTGAATTTGTTCACACCGTGTATTGTCTATAGTGCTCATCCCACCAACAAGACCTTCAGTGTGGCACAATTATCCTTGTTCAACACAATGGTATTTTCTTTCCATCTGTTTCTCTCATTTGTATTTGAGAACTGACAGAGTCAAAATCTGCTGCTTTGAAGAAACAGATCCATATCGTCTCTCATTACTTTTTTACTTACTGGGTTATATAGCATTCGGCATCTTTCTTCTTGCTGTTTAATTTAGAACTCCTCAACTGCTACTTCAAAATGACACCTTCAAACAAAAGTAACACCGTCAAAACGATGCTCGAAATGGTGTCGTCTGTCCATTACCCACCAGGAACACAAAGACGCTCGGACTCACCGGAAATGGTATTCTTACGATTGGTGGAGGTGAGTGATATAAAAAAAACTTAATACGAAAAAGTGTACTGAATCGTTCCTATTAAGAATCATTTCCTCAAGGAGGGCTTACAAGGTGAAAAATTTTTTTTGTGATAATCAAGTTTAAACTTTGATCAAATCTTATCATCGTACCTAACTAGTGCTTTGAACCTTACCTAAGCCTAAAATTTGAGGTGTCGACAAAGATAAATGAAAAAATGATTCTTAATGAAAACGATTCAGTACACTTTTTCGTATTAACTTATCAAAAAAAGTTGAATCATCTCATTACGCAACAAAATTTCTTAGCAGATGAAATTGGATCTTATCTGCCGTAAAATTTTCTAAACATTACTTTTCCAGAGAAGCGAATTGGCTCCAACACCAAAAAATGATGGAACTTCAAGCTCTAGTCGACAACCGAGAAAAATTCTGATCCCACCACCACTCCCTCCGAGAAAAGTGAAAGAAGTGGTTGGGGCAGATGCGCCTTCAGTAAGTAAATTTCAGAACATATTATGCGAGTTTGGTTTTTTTCAAGTGCGAGTAACTGCGAGAATGAATCGCAAGTACAACACCGATGAGAAAAATCAAAAAGTTGGATTAAATTTAGTATACCAATTATAATTCAAGTTGAAAGTCATTAACTTTGTTTTCAGAACGTGCAACCACGTAAGCGGGTTCTCATTCCACCACCGTTGCCATCCAGAAAAGTCAAGAAAGTTATTGGAACGGAGCCGTCGCTAGTGGTGAGTAGAATGAAAACATAGAAATTTAAGTTTGGTTCTCAAAATAACATGGCATTCACATAAATCACATGATAAAGAAATGTTTTCAGATTAACTTTTGTGTTGAGGAAAATTTTTGACAATCGAACGCGTCAGTCACATCTCTAACACAAACAAGTAGAAACCAAATGGTTAATTAGCGTTCACATTTGCGTTGAACATCACTGAGAAAAGAAACGTTATATTTTTGTGGACAGATTTAAAATGAATGTCAATTTGAATGTAGGGAAGGGTGAATAAAAAAGTAAAAAAAACTCCCAACAAATCAAAAAAAGGCAACTCAAGTTAGGAAAGCAAGAATGGTTTCAGGAAACGACTCCACAAGACCTGAATAACAACAACTCTGTTTCACCACAACAGGAGGTGAACAACCCGAGAGTCGGCAACTTTCGCAGTAAGATTTTTTTGAAAAATCATTTTCAAACTACATGTTTGACGTCAAAGTGCGCTTTTGGACTGCGCATGAATTAGTTCAATGAAAATGAATAGTTCTCCTCCAATGTAATTGAGAAAATCGGAAGAAAATGGTTTTTCGACATTTGGCTTTTTTTTCGAATGTACAAAACTGGACGAGATGTGAACGAATGTAAAACACTATCATTACAGTCACGGTTGGAGGCTATACCACAACTGGAGTGTTGAGTTCATCGGCAGTGCAAGTCGATCCTGTGATGGGAGTCACTGTGGTGAGACTTTTATCCTTCAAAAACGATCAAAAATGTTTTATTCTGAGTTTTTTGAAGTGTTTAGAAACTAAACATAATTCTCAGTTTCCATTCCAACCATGCGTTTGCAATGAAAAAAACAATTGAAGTTCAATCAATAATTCAATAATTTCCAGAAGATTCACTTCAGTCCGAACGAATTGTACGCGCAGCAGCTTCTTGAAAGCAACCAAGGTCCTACTGATCAGTAATACGATGTTAATTTGAATAAATAACGCCTTTTGTTATTCAATTTGTGTCTTGTTCAGAACAGTTTCAAGCAAGAATGTGTAGATTTACAAGGACTGAATTTTCTCGTCACAAAGCAAGGAGAAAATCGTATAACTTCAGTTAATCGGTAACGACAATTTTCAAGTATTTCAAAATTAGAATAGACATACTCGACTTCCTAGATAGTACACATTTGATGAACTGCGACATAAATGTGATTTCTAGTAACGACCAGAGTCTTGGATCAATGCTTGTGAGACAGTTGAAGTCCATTGCTCAGAGTAGGAAAGCTGACTGACTGCCTCTCAGATGAAGCAAAAACATCATCAAAGCAAAAAAAGATTTCTCTGGATCCGTCCTCACATATCTAGCAAAAAGTCTGACCGATTTCAAACGCGCGCCAGTCGTATTTTTGTAAAATGAGTACGGGAGGAGTCGGGACTCTCACAACGAACAGTTAGATCTTTGTGGATTTAAATTATTATTCCTACTTTCAGTCCATTGAAATTAAAGGCGCATGACTTAATCGTTTTTGTATTTCAAGGCGAAACTGCTACGGTACTGAGTAACCGATTTACAGAGGTCAGACTTTTTACAGGTAGAGGAAGCTATGTGATCATCGGTAAGCGCAAGTCAGAGAGAGAGAGAGAGAGCAGACGCAGGTGTGAAAAGAAACAAAAGATGAAGCGAGACAACCTATACAATGTGTAATCGTGCTGCATTGGTGTTGTAGATTTACGATTTTAAGCTTGATTTAGAATTATTCGTATGTTACAGAGAATGAGTGTTTTTTTGAAATTGCTAAGGAGAACAAAAATTGAAATTTTTCGTGAAAACGGCTGAAATGTTCCGTATTCTCGAAATAGATTCGAATCGAATTAAGCAAATTTTTGAAATTTGTTTCCTGTTCAATACTTTAGTGCTAGTTGTGTCTTTCAAGTTGATGAATTTCATGCTTGCAAAGCTATTGAAAAATAAGCAACAAAACCGGAGAGTAACTCATCATTTCGGATATCAATTCTTTTTTTCATCAACCGATCTGATTTTTGTTTGATTTGAGTGTGTCTTCAGAATAAGAAAGAGATGATTTTAGTTAGTAAAAAATACACTTTCACAATGTGGACAAAAAGTCCTATTCGAAAAAAAGCCATTCATTTGAATAGAAACTTTTCATAACAATCGATATAAACAGACATATTGATACATTCCGTCGTTTTCGCAACGATCTTCTCTCTCTCTCTCTTTTTTATCTTGTTCCCTCTCTCTCTCTCTCTCTCGCTCTCTCTCTCTCTCTTACTTTGTCTGCATTTCTTTTTATTACCTCTATCATTTTCAATCTTTATTGAAACATTTATAATAGAACAGCAAGTGATGGAAATTCAAAGGTTATGCTGTTGATAGAAACCAACTGTTCTTCTGACCAACAAGGCCATGATGAACAAAAAACCCATCAGGAAACCATCTTCTCCAGAGCTCTGTGCAACTCTTGGTCTTCATGAATGTGCAATTCCTGAAATTTTACTTTTGAACAAAAATTGTGGAATTTCCATTCGCAACATATGATTGATACTTCTATTTTCATTTGTTCTTATTGTTGTAACATTTCGAAAAGCAGTAATTACTATTTTCACTTCTATGACTCACCATCACAATTCCTCCATTTTCATGTCTTTTTATTTTGACGTCTGGATTTTTGGTGCTCCACGATGTCGCTGTTGATCCAACTTGAACTGAATTGATTTTGTATTTTGCGAAAAAAAATCGATTTAATACGGATTAACAGGGAAAAAATGAGTTTCAAAAAAGTCTCGTCCGACTTTTTCAGATTCACACAGACAAAAAGTTTAGGAGACGAAAATATCAGTTCGAGATTTTGCCGGACCATGAAATTTCTAGACTACAGTCTGAAATGTCCTACCCGTCAACCACTCCAGATTCGCATCTGCAACTTTGTTGGCGGAAGAAGAGCACGCCTTGTCTTTCAGCTCGATGTCATCCCTGTCTCTATTGTTGCGATCGGGAGTCTGAATGGATTTTCTCATTCTGTTCAGTGCTGGTTTTGTATTCAGAAAATTTTTGGCAGAAGGACCTTCGAGTAGAAAGAAACAGTCATTTGTATCACAAAAACTAATCATGAACTGACATTTCGAAAAAACACGTCAAATGTTTTTTTTTTCATTTCCGAGATGTTTTTTTCATTTTGATGTTTCTTTTTCATTTCCGTCACACTCACCATTTCAGAAGGTGGGTCAATAGTTTCTGGAGATGAGTCCACAAGTTCCGGCGACGTGGTCCGGGACGACGGTTTGCGCGACTTTTTCAGAAGGGCTCCACGTTTCGATTTCTTTCCTCTTTTGCCCGCTCTCTTCCTCTGCTGAAAACAATAGTCGGTCAAAAACAGTCTTCACTCTGTTTGCAATGAACTCACCGTGGGTTTGCCAACCTGCTCCCAGTACCGATCGACGGTCCAACCAGACGTCTTTCTCTGAATAATTGAATGATGAGTGAAAGAAACAGAGAACATACAATCCGACGCTCCGTTTCCCAGGTATTCTCTGATGAGTCATAGTCGAGCCACTTGATGAGAAGCATGAATCCTCCTCGTGTTTTCTTGTGATCAAGAATTTTTTCAATCTGAATCGAAAATTCAAGAATACTTTACCAATCATGTTGATTTCTACAGGGTGGGTGCAAAGTATTGCAACACGATGACAGCGCTATGACTTTCGATGCTCCCGCCAGAATTTGTGAAAAATCATGCATTATATAGTCAAATACTCAATAAATTGTTTTCATTAGGAATTTTTCAGTCTTTCACTTTTTAATTCTGATAAAATTTGAAAGTACTTTGAATTTTTTTTCGTCCGCGGCACGCTCACCATCTTTGCTTTAATCATATCAGTTCTCAAGTGTCCCGTACTTTTGACGGCTAATGTTTTACAGATCATCAGAAAAAACCTTTTCAAATATATATTTCAATGTGGCAAAATCGATAGAATTCTGAAACGGCGAAAAAAAAAGGATATTGTATCGCTGACTTGAACTTGAAAAAGCGGATTTCACCGCGTCTCTGTGTCTTTCTAAGAACTCTGTAGGTCGTTTTGTTTGTGGATTCAGATAGATCTTAATACTGTCTATTATGAAATACACTTGACGTCAAATTTCGTTGACTTCTACTATCAAAAAAAATTTTGAAAATTCGCATTTTTAGGCGCGTGCCAGCATTTGTGCATTTGAACAATTTTTCCGGATGGTAATTTTGCTTCAACTTTGTAAAAACGAATGTCTGTTGGATGAAATTGGTAGAAAACGTTCCGAGAGAGTTCCGGAATGAATGAAAAAAGAGAAAGTGAGAAATTTCCAAATGGGAGACTTAGAGCACATGCTCAAAGTTATATTGCAATACTTTGCGCCCACCCTGTACATCTGTCAGTGATCAAGATTCATTCCGTTACGCGGAACCTAATTTAAAATTTTTTTTTAAAAACCAATACTCACCTCGTAGAGCTGCGCAACCTTCATTTCGGTGATAAACTGTGTTTTTCTGAATTTGTTCATTGGTTAAACTTCTGTGACACCTTAATGAAAAGAAAAAAATCGTGGAAAATTTTTGTTTTTCAAAAACAGAATTGAATTCGAATGGTTCTTTGAGTACAAACAACTTTTTTTTAGAATCGGCGAGTTTGTTCATTACATTTTTGAAACTTTACTATAAAACGTAAAGCTTTTGACTATTTATTGAGCTTCATAGAGCCAATTGTTCTAAGAAGAAACAGATGCGGAATGTTCGTAAAATATTATTCTAATGATCTACGGGAAAGGAGAGCAGGAAGAAACACAATCGTGTTCGGAAACAAGTGAATATGCCAAACTGGAGATAATGCGGGGTGGAGCTAAATGTGTTGGTGATAGTGTCCACTACTGGCCTGGAGCAGGATGTCTATGTTAAGATGTCGTAGCCTGACCTAAGAACGAAGTACTTATTATGAGGTGTGAAAATAAAGCCCCGAGCAGGATGTGCCAATTGAGGTGTCAAAACATAGCTTATACAATAGAAAAACAAGTTGTGAAGGTGTTTGAACGTAGCTCTAGGCACGTTAGAGACTTTTCTTTCTCTCTACGTCCTGAAAATAGTGACAAAAGTGCCTTCTGCTGTTGTTTTGTTGTGGCCCGCAATGTCGTCGGTCAAATTCGCTCTAGTCTGTTCTTTTTTTGCTGTGAAATCTTGCTATTACTAGCATGGTTTCTACAGTATAGGGAATATTAACATGATAATTTTTTCCATGTTTACCTAAAAATTGTTTTTTTCCCTGGTGACAGAACTATTAGATTTATGACAAATAGAAAGCACTTGAAAATTAAGAAACTACAACGTTTTCTTCGAGAAAAAATTGTTATATGGAAACCATGAGAGAACCAATTGACTTATTTTCTTGTATTCAATCATATGTATGTATCAAAAACAGAAAAATGAAGAAGATGACAACTTTACATCACGGAAAAATATTGAAAGTCTAAGGTGTGGGATCTGAACATATTCATGAAACTATCATGTACAGAAATTGTGCTCGTCTTTTTTTGTTGTAATCAAGGTATTTTCATGTCAAAAATGATTATAGATCTCATACATCATCTTGCCGATATGTTTCATACATATCAGTGAAAGAAATTCCGAACGGGTTGCTATTATTTTCGTTCAAAAAATCATTTTTAAAGCAGAAACATCGTATTTGTTAGGAGGAAATCTTCAGCTTCATGGAGAAACAATACTTCTCTAAACATGGTCCTTTTTTAACTCCTAGTAAGTTGAAATTTGCTTGTACTCAGCTCATTTTGTTATCGAATGATCCAGTTTATTGAATTGCCTTGAAAATTTTCCTTTTTTCAATGCTAGATCCCTCTGTACAAAGACATTGTTCACCGTCATTGTTGTCGCCAGAAACGATCATTAGTCGCGATTAGGCTTTTGGCTGTGATCTATCTGATATTCGAACCACACCTGCTCCATAATCTCCATAATTATTCATGATTAGCTCATGCAGCTTCACCTGTTGCAGTAATTGGTTCCGGCATTCTTTCTTATTTAAAATAAAATTTTCTAAGATATTAAGTTTGAGATAATCTGTTTCGATGTTTTCACATCCTTTCAGAAGTGACGCACATATCTAGCAAAAAGTCTGACCGATTTCAAACGCGCGCCAGTCGCGTTTTTGTAAAATGAGTACGGTAGGGTCGAGACTCTCGCCACGAACCGTTAGATCTTTGTGGATTCAAATAATTTTTTTGTTTTCCATCCATTCTGAAATTAGAGGCTCACTACGTAAATCGTTCTTGTATTTCAAGACGGAACTGCTACGGTACTAAGTATCCGATTTACGGAGGTCAGACTTTTTCAAAAGGTAGAGGAAACTATGTGTGACGGTAATTCAATTAATTTTGTTCAACAACCACCTGTTTCACGGATATTGTCAAAGCCACAAATGGAAAATGTTTATTGCTCACACATCATGAACTGAGAAAACTTGATCAGCACAAGCTGCAGGATGACGCACAGTAGGCCTTCTTAGTGGCTGTGGAATATGACGCGCTGTTACAGAATCCGTTGGCCACCCAGTAGGTGCAAAGAGAGCTGTTGTCCGAGCACGAGCTGGATGAAACAGTAGTTGAAGATGAGGAGCTGCACAGCCCACATGTCTTTGCACAGTATGTTTCTCTCTGAGCACTTGTGTAGAACGAGTTGGTACAGTACCCATTGGTCTTCCATGCAGCACATACAGTAGTACCACGAGCATCAGTGCAGGTAGCCGTCGTAGTAGCTACAGTGGTGCTGGAAGCTGCCCATGTGGTACTGACAAGGGCAATAACCATGAAGACTTGAAGTAGGAACATGATGTTGAGCTGTTGTGTTGCTAGGTAGAGCAAGTGTAGTGATGATCACTAGACAGACCTGCCTTTTGTATCAATCACTTATTTATTCAGCTTGGAGTGTTACATTATGATCCAGATTAAGTTTGATCGAAAGTTCATCAATTATATCCAAATGTATGTACAGACCGAATGTTGTAGATCTGTCGTCTAGCAGCCCACACAGATGCATGGATGGAAAAACAGAGTCACTCTCTCTCTCTCTCTCTCTCTCTCTCTCTCTCTCTCTCTCTCTCTTTTTTTTTCTCTCTTCATCTTTTTCTCTCTTTCTTTCTTTCTTTCTTTTTTCTTCTTCCTATTTATTAGGTGGAAAAAAATGATAAAAACTATCAAAGCGAAATAAGCGAAATAGAAAACAACACCATTAAATGACTGCTAAGATATGCAAAGCTTCTTAAAGATCATTCTACTAACAAAAACCGGACGTTGCATCTTTGATGAATTTGTTCATTATGGTTGTTCAGACGAATCTGTTATAGAACCAAACTTTCAAACGCGCTGCACATCTCTTGATCTTCATGGATGTGTAATTTCTGAAATTTGACTCATAAATATTGTCGTGCACTCACATTCATGAATTCAAATTCACAGTTGGTGAGCAGCTTGAACCATTCATTTCTTGTGAATTTCAGCCCAGACGATTGATGGGCTCTAGAGTTATTCTTACTCCACGAAAATAAATTGCTTCGGAGCTTCTTCTTGACGATGATGCCAAGAACATGCTACAGGCTGGCGAGGCAGTAGGAGAAGCTAACAAAAACTGCTGTTTTGGGTTGTTTAGTCTAATGTGGTTAGATCTTTGAAAAATGATGAACTAATTTTTACAAAGTCAGACAACAATTGGAAAAGCCTTATTGTTCCGCTCTAGATCTGTCGATTACAGACAGAAAATGCGAAACTTGTCGTTATTATCAAACATCTCAATTTTGTGGAGTAAGAATAACTCTAGAACACATCGATCCTATGGGCTGGAATTTACAAAAAATTATGGTTCAAGCTGATTCAAGCACCAACTTTTGTTCAGAAAGTTCCCACAGTTTTCAGAAATTGTGGAAAAATCAACCGTAAGCGGAACTTGTAGTTTTTTTCTCAATACATTGTATAACTAAATATCTCACCAGAACAAGTCCTTCTTGGCGGTGCTTCTCGATTGATACGCCAGGACTCTGGGTGCTCCACGATGTTCTCAGAGCTCCGAATTGGACTGAATGATTCTTCATTTGTTGGGGATCAGTCAATGAATGCCATCCGTCATTAAAACAAAAATCTGAGAAATCTTACCAGTCAACCATTCTGGAAAGTCGTTTGAAACATGGTTGTCGATTGAGAAACCACATTTTGGTTCTAGCTGAAGATCTTGTAGATCAATACCGTCTAGTCGAAGGTCTTCTAGCAGGTCGGCTTCTTGTTGAATATCTTCTCCAACTTCTTCTCCAATTGGACTCTGAATATTTTCATTGTTCATCTTGCTGATTGTTGATCAAACTTTTCTGTCAAAGTAAGTTACAAAAAACTAAAGGTTGTATATTTGAGTGCTATCATTTATTTTTATTACAGAATAAATTCAGAACTCTGTCAACTATGAACATTTTTCTTCATGTTCCAACCATCCAGTCAGAGCTAGATGATGTAAACGCGGGTTGTTGATAAACGAAGAAACACAAAATTTTGCCTTTGTAGTTCCTATTTCAAAAAAACCAAATCAACACGTTTCAGACAACCTCCTACTACAATCAGAATTCATTCAATCTTTATCTTACTCACCTTCAAATGAGGAACTGCAAAAGCTTCCGAGAAAGATCCACCAAGTTCCGGTGAGGTGGTTCCGGACGATGATGCTTGCGTCGAGGTTGAGCAATTTTTCTTTGGAACTCCACGTTTTGCGTAACCTCTCTTTTTGCCCACTTTTTTCTTCTTCTGAACAGTTGTTAAAGTACGACTTCTCGTTTTTAGTGAGAAGTACTGAAACGCAGTCCATCCAAAAAATCATCGTTCGTACTCACCGTAGCTTTCTCATTAACTTTCTCCCAATATCGGTCGACGGACCATTTAGCGGTTTTCTTCTGAATCATAGAATATTGATTTTCAGAAAAGAGAAACTTACAATTCTTCGTTCCGTTTCCCAACTATTGAATGAATCGTCGTAGTCACGCCACTTTATGAGGAGTGAGTATCCACTTCGCGTTTTTTTATGAGCAAGAATTGCTCCTATCTTAAAGTGTAAGTTTTAAAAAACTGAAAACACAAAAGAAAACTCACCACATATAATGTCTGAGGTCCCATCACACGACTGTTTTGTTATCCTGAATTAGGTTGGTCAGATGTCGTGGATGAAGTTTTGAGACAAATGAAATTGAGAAGAAATGTCTCACTGTAAGGTACGAACAAGAATGAGAACTATGAGAACTGAACAGGAGAAAATTATCTTGAGGTAAATGGGTGGAGCAAGAACACTGAGCAAATCAGCGATAATCATAAATTAGCCACATGTTCCTTTGTCGAGAGCACATCCAACAGCCGGCTGATGAAAAAACAGACAAAATTAATGATGTTCTATCAGCACTAACACTATCTTATTCTCCTCTCTCTGGTGATCTTGCAAATTTATCCAAAGTGCTCATAACAGCTCTCGCTAAAACTTATTCTCTGTGAATAAAGTTATCATTTTAATAAATTATATGTCGATTTGTATATTTTTGTTTGTGATCAGCAAAGAGCAGTGAAAAAATTAAACACAAACCTTTCAAACTACAAAAATTTATAGGTATCTTTTTTCAGGATATGATTGAATGCATATGATGTGTATGTTTCATCTTGAGACATGAACTGACTCAACTCACCGGGAGAAAAAAAGTACTTCCTGTTCTTGTCTTATAAACACTCAGTGTAACTGGAAATATTTATCATTTCTGCAAAAATAAGAAGGCGAAGGTGGCTGGAACCGAACCTCTAACGTATTTTCCCAGAACTTTAGTTTGTATCCTACTTATGGAATCTCAATATCACGATGAAACACTTATTCTGTTCTGACGTCGAAACACGGTTTCTACTGTAGAGAATATTTTATTTTAGAGTCGGTAAAAACATTGATGAACGTTTCAGTGTAGTCTTCCGTTGCACTTTGTTGTAATACCACAAAGAAGTGAACATACCAGCGAGACTCATTAATTAATCGCATGACTTAGCAACTGCTCTTGATCGTTGAGTGGACTGAAAAAACCACAGAATTGAACAACCTCACACACTCTGGTCTGCAATGTTCTCAGCGATCACGTTCCCACATGAAGCTCTACTGCTGTGAGAGAACAAACTTGGCAATAGCAAGGGCAAAAATCAGTAAAGAGAGTTGAACACAATCATTTCATACTATACAAATTCATAGGTTTCATGTTTAGTACATCAAATCTACAGAAAACGAACGTGAATTTAAATAGAGAGAATTGAAATCTGACTTGCACAGTACTGAAAAAAATCTGAGGTAATGTTTTTTCATAAACCTTGCTATTCCATTATCATTTTTTCTTGACAAAAAACCCTGGTAAAAATTTCCGGTAAAGAGTTGCACTTCATCGTAATAACACCAAGAAATGAACATATCAGCGATTATCATGAATTAACCGTACTTACAATTTATGACTTGGGAATTGTTTTTGATAGTTATATAGACTATAAAAAAAGGAAAAGCCTCTTCATGTATTGTGGATTGCGATTTTCTCAGATTGCAATACATTCTTGTGAAATAATTTTTATTTTCAGCAAATACTTGATAATAAGTGATGATTGTGATCATGGTTCACGAAAATTTTGACTTTCGAACATTTTCTCGAAGTCACAAACATATTTTAGCAAGTAAAGAGTCTTCTTGTTAGAAATACTTTCTGAAATATCATGATACTCTTAGTGATGCATTTTGCTCATTGAGAAAAAATTGATGGTGAATACTCTGGTCATCTTAATTATGAAGATAATTTTCAAAGCTGAAAACTTTATCTCTCATAAAACCGTAAACGCCCCAAATCCTTTTCTAAATTATGCTTCTCTGACTCATCACGGAGAGGAAATGGAGCGTACCAGCGAGGTTATAAATTAGGCAGATGTCGAGAGCAACTGCTCTAGATTCGTTCAATCCCGTTCCTTCCAGACAAAAAAACGTTCGGAATTGATGATATCCCATCAAAAAGCCCGCTGTGTGCACTTTTCTCAGTGATAGAATCTTACACACAAACACCAACTTTTGATCAGTTTGATCAGGAGCAACTGCAGGATGCAGTCAATCTTTCAATAACTTCATTTGTCAAGGATAAAGTTCAAACGCTTCCTGGCGACCAGCAAAAAACGAGTGAAGATAACTTTTTTGAAAACTGCGGTCGGTTATGCAATTTTTCGCAAAAAACTGGGTAACTTTGTCGAATTACCTGAAAGAAGAGAACTGAATAGGATTGCTAGTAGAGATAGATCTTTCGAAAAGACTTTGAATTATATATTTTTATACGCGGTAATTTTGATGACTTTTCTGCATTGGAGAAACACTTTGATCAGAAATTTTTTTTTTTCATCAAAATATCTGAAAATTTAAGTGCAGTACTTTTTGAACGCATGTAAGTTAAATATTGCCTCTTCGTAGACCCCCAACATAGCAAGAAAACTCATTTGAAGCCAAATGGGAGGTCAGCGAAAACATTAACGGAACGCAGTTGTTAATCGGGGTGTCTCATCGGGGTGTTTGAAGATTCTGTGTTCTGTTCATCCAGCACGTTAAAAAATCTCGGTGATAATTTTCTCTATACAAAGTTATTTTCACCTCACGAACAAAACAAATGAACCCATTCAGACAAGCGCTATGGTCAAGTGAAATGGTCCATTTTTTTAAATCGAAAAGACAATATGTAGTTCTATTTCATTTTCCGAGAGTTTTCAAAAATTTTTTTAGTGTAAAAAATTTCTTTTAATGTTAAAGTTTACATTTTTTCATTTTTTTCGCTCCAGATAGTAATGGATTTGCAACAAACAGCTCAGAGTAATTCTAAATGAAATCGATATTTCTACATGAAAGTATCATACTTTTTCTGGTGAAAAAACTAGCTATGTCTATGGTTCGGGTTCCAAAAAGGCAACTCCTGCTGAGGCGCGCTTCGAATCGCCTAAATCATTTGAGTTTTATCCTCCATTGACTTTCTTAACGCTTTTAACTCAGTTTTAGTGAATGTTCACATTCTGTTCAGCTTCTCCCAACAGAAGAAACTGTTTGGCGTTTTTATTAGTCATAGAAAGTAAGGCTTAGAGAGGGAATACAAAATAACTTGCGACGAATTAGAAATGGACCCTTGCGAGTCAAATTTCAAGAAGTACACAATATCCTTCTGTTTTTTCAATGTAAATCTTTTTTTCACAGTCAGAATTCTTCCATATATAAGTTACGACTGTCAACAGTAAGAATAAACAAAAATAAACTCGTGAGTGATCCGAACAGCTGACTGGTTCAGATAATGGAGGTGTAGACGTGCGCTCTTTACTGCCCATTCGTATGAAAATCTCAAAATAACCCCTGAATCTTCCCATCGGCAGTCACAATATAACAGAAACAACTGTTATTCCGTCTGGAAGGGAGTTGGTAGGCGGAGCATTTGAGAAGGACCTATCCTTTCATATCGTTTCAGTTAGAAATTTTCTAGCTACTGACTGTGCAATCATTTCAGTTCTTCACTCTCCTCTTGTTCGTGTCCTTATTTTTTCTCTTCCTTGTTGTTCTTCATACAGAATTTCCAGTTTCAGAAGTAAACCTGTCAAGACTTCTTTTTTTGAGTTAATTGAGAACCATCCAAACTAATCCTGTTCTGACAGAGAACGGAAATGCCGAAAAAGGAAGAATTTGAAGTGAGCAACGAATTCGGTCTGTAAACAATAATGTTTCAGGTGAACAAAATTCTTTGGCACAGATGGCGTGGACAGCGACTTGATTATTTTATAAATTGGGTGGGTTATAGTAACAAGGACAACTGTTATGTTTCAGCATACGAAATGGTGAGTTCTTTCTGTACATATGCTCTATAATGATCAACAACGTACTTTTAACGTCCTGGTGCCCAGTTTTTCTTGCTTGTAGTTGTCCAAGAACAAGAGTAATAGTATTGAATGAGCGCAGCCTAGATATTTTCTTTTATTTTTATGTTCCTTTTCTCAAAGTGTATCATTCAAATTGAAAACAAAAACCAGTTTTCTATGTCAGGAGAGTACGGTGAGCAGAGGAAAACTGTTTATTCACATTTTGCAGCCATTTCTCAACATTTTTCGTAACATATGGTCGGACGTTACAGGTTTATTGTATGTACACCTTCCTGCTTCCTAAAATACAATACTTCAATTAACGCCCAAATGACTCTTACAAGCAAGAAATTCAGAAGTGACCTGACTGTTAGCAGTACATTCTTGATCACGACAGATATAAATTTTATTCTTATTCAGTTTGTTTCGAGAAATAAAAAATCCAAGAGGAGTCCAAGACCCTCCCGACAACGTTAAAATTTGATAGAGTGAACTAACGTTTACAAAGTAATAATAACACAAAGATTGCTCCGTGAACCAATTTTCATTCAAGAAGAGATTTTGAAAAAATTTTCACTGAAAATGAAAAGCAGTAAGAAATTGCTTAAAATTGTTAAAATTCTACCAGCCTACGCTTGAAATATCTGAACTATAATTATCCAGGAGACAGCCTATCGAAAAGTAATGGAGTATTGGCAATACGTTCGACTTGCAAAAACAAAACAGTTGAAGAGAAAAGAAGCCAAGAAAGCAAAGAAAAAAGAATCAAGGAAGAAACTACGATTGCAGCAAGCAGTTAGAACACAAATACAAAAACAGGTAATAATTTGCATTATTTTACGGAAATGTCTTTATTGGTAATAAAATCTCCCATATTTTAAGAAAAATATCGAAGAAAAGTCTCTGCAACTTCCTGAAATTGAAGAACGGGAGACAAGAAGCATGAGGAGAAAGAGAATGGAAGAAGCACTCAGGATGACGGAAACTATTGTATGAATTTCAGTGAAAAGGACATTATATGACAATCATTGATTATTCGCATCGCAGTGATAATTAGCTGACTTAAACACAATATCAAAAACCTAAATGTGTTTGTTTGAATTATAGAGAGATTAACTGTATGACAGAAATCTGAAAGGTTTTTTTTAAGTCATCGGCAAGTTCGAGTGCAGACGAGACTGAGGAGTCGATTGTCGAACTTTCTCAAGCCACGACGTCGTCGTTGCCAGTGGCTCCAACCGTGAGTTCGAATTAATTATTTAGATTTTTTTTGATTTATTTCAGATGGAGAAACCAGTAATAGAAGAAGATTACTCAGATGAAGAAGAGGATGAAGAAGAGTATGAGGAGGAAGAAGAATATGAAGAGGAAGAAGACTGTGAGGATGAAGTGAGCTTTTTTAAATTGCGACAAAACTGACATTTTCACATCAATTTTTTTCAATCAAAGGGTGTAGTGCCATTTTTTAGAACTAACTTTCGAAACAAGTTTCATTGAAAATTTTTTTCAGGAGAAGCCTCTAGAAATCAAACAAGAAGTGATGTCAAATTACGATTACGGACACAACTAAAACTTGTCATGAAATGAGAATTCATACGCGTCATCATTTCTGAAAATAGTTTTGAGTCGAACGCTTAGGGCTAGGCACTTTTTATATTTGACAGGATTTCCTTCTTGTTTTTCTGTTCAAAAGTCATATGTTTTATGAGCTTGGTTCATAGTTTTCTATCAGTTTTTGTTTGTGCTTTGTATTGAATAAACTAATTGAGAGAAAAGTCAGTTTAGTTTACAGAAATAAGGGTTGATGCTTTGAATAGTTCATGATTACTCATTTTAATTTTCGTTGGGTACTTCAGAATTGTTTTCGACAACTTCCTAGGTCGACCAAGCTTGGTCGAGTCATGTCGATAAGGTCATCTCGGCTATTCTGGAGACAATGTTAGTCGATTTAGTTCTTATTTCTTTGTAATGATCAACATGAAACGAGTATACTTAAACCTTTCAAACCGAAATTGAGTGATTGACAATGCTTTGATCTAGTGCGCATTTTCCAAAAAATCTAGAACACCATTCAATGAGTCCCTTCTCACAGCCTAACCCTATATGTACAATGTGATTCAACTGCGTGAGCCATTAAAAAAATCAATTTGTACGATTCGCAGCCACCATTAGAAGCACGACGTTTGTTTGCATAACAGACGTTTAAGTGTTATATAATGTGAATCTTAACTCATTTTTTGCTATTGAGATGTTTTTGGTAAGGAATACATCTCTACATGTTTTGTTTGTTTTGCTAAAGCTTGAAAACGTTTCACCTCAATGGAGTGGGAAAAACTCTTCGTAAATTCAAATGTGCTAACGTGTAAAGGTCGAACGTCGGTTCTTGATCAAACGACGGTTGAATATCTCATTTTTGACTCATACACGTACCGTCAACCACCCTGTGAGGCAGCTTGCACTATTCCGCTTTCCCATGAGTTCAAAAAAAGATCAAAGGCAATACCGCTCACTAGGTGTAGTGTAAAATTTTGAATCGGTATGCATTACTGCCGTTTTTGTTCAAAGTTTGGAGAAGATAGAACAAGAAAAGAGAGAGAGAGAGAGAGAGAGAGAGAGAGAGAGAGAGAGAGAGAGAGAAAGAGAGAAAGGAAAGAGCAACTTGCGAGCACCCTGAACGTTAACCTCTCTGACATTGTCAGTAATAAATTTTCTTGTGTAACATCGGAACAAAAAGCGTTCAACTTGTCTCGAATCCACAATAAGATGGCTGAGATGCATGTTTAGAGGGATTCTACATACACAGACGTATTGTGATTACTAAACTCATATTCTCTCTCAAAAAATAATTACCTTTTTTTGAAAAATTTAAACTGGATTAGTTTATTTGAAAGTTTGAGAGAAGATTTTTTCATTTCCAACAGATTTTTGACATCTAGGAAGTTGAAAAAACTGATTCAATGCACTTTTTCACAATCACAGATGTGCGTTTTCACTGTAGTATTGCACAAGTAGGGGCATTTAGGAAAACACGGACACCGGCAGACCACCTCTTTTTCTAGGCTCTGGTAATGTTGGGACCCCAATTTTTTTTGTGGATATTAGTCAATACTAATTTAAGGCTTTGCTTATGTTTGAACAGGGGGTCCCAACCTTACCTAAGCTTAGAAAAAGAGGTGGTCTGTCGGTGTCCGTGGTCTGCGCGTGTCCGTGTTTTCCTAAATGCCACGAGTAGGACGTTTTTTGACTACAAGTGCGCAAAGACAATTTCAGTAAAGTTTTTTATACGCCATATTACCAATCCCATTCCACACTATAATTTTTCCCAGTTCATTTCAAAGTTGTATGAGTCCATTCCCGACCCGACGTCTCGGACCCGTCACTGGTTCGGCCGACTTGGAAATGATGAGATGTCTCAAGATAGTGTGCGAAAACGCACTAAAGATATGAAAGTTAGTGAGCGCAGATTTGACCGACCTCGAATTTGACCTACACCATCATGGATAGAAAATGATGCGACATTCATTTTTTTCTTGCTCGTATTTCATTTTTCACACTTTTCCCTCTCCCATTTGTACCAATTCCTCTTATATGGAATAAATATTGATGATTCGATCACGAGAATTCTACCGCATATCGAGAACACACCTTCGAACAATAGAGCCTCATTTGGGGCTAGAACTTATTCTACAACAATAGTTCCACGTCTTCACCCTATCTAAAAACTCCTGATTTCTAAAGCATCAACTCCATTTTCGCCATATCTTCTGTGTCCGTGCCATTTGCATGCCGCGTAGGGAGAGCATATTTGATAGGGGCGGTACCATGCCTCTGTTTGTGCGCGGCTCGGTTATTGTCAGTAACACCTCCCTCTCTCAAAAAGCTTCTCATTCTTTAGTTTTTGCTACATATAGTGCTTCCATCACTCCATCTCACTACTCCTTCTTGAACTCACGATAACTCTCATGATTAAAAATCAAACTCTCAATTGTGCAACTCATTCGTCTCCTCCTGAGAACACACATAAACTCTTGAGTATTATCATGAAAATCAACATTTTTTCCAGAAGAAAATTCCAGTCCGCACTTCT
>OZ022249.1:1166489-1189856 GCA_963978915.1 Caenorhabditis parvicauda
TTGCATTTTTTACAAAAATGAAACGTATTTCAGCGGGAAACAACCAATGAGTTGGTAGATCACTACTGGAACACTACAGCGGTAAGATTGGGATGAGATTTATGAAAAACGACAAATTCAGAAACAGCCGAAGAGACCAAGAGGACGCCCGCCTAAGAATGGACATTCTTCCGTGACCAAAAAGATCAAGGTGAGGATATGCACATTTTTGAAAAACTTCACTCTGATTGACTGACAACTTACGACAATAATCATAATAGTACTTTCAGAAGACGCCTATCGACATGTCGAACGTGAGAAGATCTGCAAGACTACAGGCACAGAAATCCTTCGCCAAGTGATCCGTATTGTGTGAAGAAGTTGTTGTTCCATTTCTCTGTCTGTTCAAAGTTGTCTTCGCATTCTCTCTCTGCGTGAGCGCAGTGCACGTGTTTCATCATGTTACTTTGAGAATAAATTCTGTTGCTGAATGGGTGTTATGTTCTGTAGACTCTCATTCTATCGGAGAGGAAGAGAAGTAGAGAGAGAGAGAGAGAGAGAGAGAGAGAGAGAGAGAGAGAGAGAGAGAGAGAGGGTGGTAGAGAAAATAAAGATTGTCACAAACTAATAATTATCCCGAATGTGTAAAAATCTCACTCAGAATTATACATCGAGGTGCTAGAACACCTGCTCAACCACAGACACCTCTTATTCTCCAACGGACAAGGTCGTCCTCAAAACATAAGGTGAAGTAGAGAGCAGAATGTGGGTTCATTCACGATTAGGTCAAAAACTTTTCGAAATCTGACTTTTGATCAAAAACGGTACACTTCTATCAGGTTGATGCACTCAAAATTTCCGATTTGTGCAAAACTGTTCAACAGAACATAACTTCATTGGTTGATATATCATATGAAATTTTCACCATATCTGCCCACAGTATTCTGTCAGCGACTGGGTAGCTTACTGATCCATTCGCTGTACTACACGAGCTGCTTGGAGGCAAATAAGTCTTCAACCATGCATTTCCCTCAGTGCGGTTCTCGAAGTGTATCTCGTCTAGGACTCGTTGTATGTCCGAGCGAAGCCAGTAGTCACTAGGTTTGAGGTAGGGCTAAAAGAAAACATAGGGTACAGTGGGCCATCCAAACATTGTCAGCTTTTTTTTCACTTTTTAACTTACATGAGGGTGGACGTTGTCGTGAAGATCGTGAAGACGACCTCGTAGCCAGGGAATGGATTGGGCGCGAATCTTCAATTTTCTTGGCTGGCAAGCCTGCACATTCCTCGTGATCGTCGTACCATTGAATAGCGGCTTCCAGTGGATGGAGCCCTGGGCGGCCCACCATACGGAGAGCATCTCCTTTTTCCGGTGTTTTTCGTCTTTGGCGACGGGTTCCAGCTCATCATCCTTGTCCACCCACTGGGCATAACTTGTAACGTAATTGTCAAAAATCCATTTATCATCTTCTTTCATGAAAATGTCCAGCCAAGCCGTCGCCCTTTTGTACGTGAGAAGACACCATGCTATGTGAACTCGACAATTCTTGTTCTTGCCACTCGAGACGTGGGAAATCTAACGGCCCAACTTTTGTACTTTGCCGAGCTTCTTCAGTCTTTGAACGACAATTGCCTGGACTATTCTGAAGGTCTGCGACATTTCTCGCGTAGTAGCAAATGGCTCTCTTTCGACGGTGCTGTTCAGTAAATCCAAATCCATCGCTCATGCGGGTTGCGACCTCTCCTCGGTTTAGAGATTGTAGTCGTGAGCCTCAATTTGTTTGAATCGTTTTCGTACTATACGCTTGGAGTAGGAGTCCTGGGGATATACTTGGACCAGTTTACAATGGATCTCTGGTGTTTTCGTGCAAGATAGGGAGAGAAATAAAAATGAGTTGCGTTTGTGGAATCTGTATGGGTGCAAAAGACGGGGCATTGTGGGAACTTGATTGATCGTTGTAAGTTGTGGTACTGCGACTGATAAGCAGGAGGGGCAAGTTGTTTATATTTCAAAGCACAATGGTTATTGTCGCGGTCAACCGCAGAGAGGAAGGATCAAAGTTCAAATATCAAAATCGGAAATTTTGAGTGCATCAACCTAATATTTGTTGTGTGTACTTGTTTGCAAATTTACAGTCCCAATTCAGGACACTATGATGAACGTGAGAACCTATGTGCGCTCAAGCATGAACATTAGAGGCAGGTGGGACTATAATCGGCGGTGCATACGGGCGGTGCTTGGGATCATACATTCTCACAATTTCAGTTCTGGCGGGAACACGTAAAACGTCTTTCTGCTCTTTCACAATTTCCGCAATCCTAATCAGATATGCTTATTTCAATATGATTTTTCATCTATTCCTGCCAAAAACAAGTAACTTGAGTTGAATTCAGAGCTTATTCACCTCGCGACTTCCACCGAAAAACAAGAAAATGAACACTGTGAGTTTGCAAAGTCTTGAAACTGATAGGATGAAGCACAAGAGATTTCGATTCAGATCGACGAAATCATCGGACACAAACAAGCCGAGGACAAAACCATCACTCTGGAAATAAAGTGGGAAGGAGAAGAAAAAACCACTTGGGAACCGGAAGAGTACATTGTGAGTTTCATACTAATATGTAGTGGAAAACAATTTGAACTTTTCAGATCCAGACTGCTCGTGAGACGGTGATCGAGTACTGGCAGAAAGTGGGGGTAAGAGTTTCGAGAATGCCCCATGAAATTTCACGTTCAGAGCCATCCAAGAAACATGGACATCGGGTCTGGGAAGGTGCGGCCAGAAGACGAAGCGTACTATGTAAGTTTGATAGTTCATCAACTTAAGGCAAAAATAACTTCTTGAGCATTCATAAATTTCTTTTTTTCCTTCGAGTGTTTTCTTAATAATTCACTTTCACCACAATTATCTTTTTTCAGAAACGCTAGATTGTGAACCGTATACCTCATTATAGTATCCCTTACTGAACAGGTGTCCATAATGCTAAATGCCGCAAAGGTGGACAGATTAGGATCAGCCAAGCGACCAAGAGCAAAACAATTAGTTGAATACCATACCATTCACACTAATGATCTCACGGATTCTTGTTTTAGTGTGTTCTAGAAGCTAAATCATCAGTGGTAGCCTCTTTAGTCTAGAAACATGACAACTAATGTTGAGTATTCTAATTTTGACAATTTTTCTATATTATGACAGCGTTCAGAAATATGACTGACTCGTGAGTCTTCAAAAAATTTTCTCATGATTAAGAAAAAAAGAAGCAACTACTTTCTCAAAAAAGAGACAGTAGGTAATTGAATGGAATTGATCTGTGAAAAGAATTATAATACAATTGACCAATATGAACATTTCTTTTTCAGATCGATAAAATCATTGAGCATAAAACAAGGAAGAAAAAACCAACTTTGTTGTTAGTGAAATGGGTTGGCTACGACTCGAAGGAAAACACGTGGGAACCCGAAGACTCAGTCGTACGTTCAGAAATGTTGGAAAACATGTAATTCATCTGTTCAGAGAAAAACGGCGAATGACACTGTGGAGCAGTACTGGAAGGAAGTGGCTATAAATGAAGCTGTCAGACTGATTCAGTTTCCATATCACAACAATATTTTCAGAGTCGTCTGAGGCTTCTAGAAAGTCCTTCTCCCGAGTTTTGACATTCTTGTCGGAAAGATGGAGAAGAGCCTGTGCACGTAAGCATTTGATGTACATGCTAGATATGTAAATTTTCGAACATACTTTCAAGAGTTCGATAACGAATCACACACATAATCGTTCCGTATTCTCCCAGGACGGAAATTAGAAAAAACATTGTGGATGACTAAAAATTTCAGAATCACTTCACGTTCCAATTTTTATCAAAAGTTATTTAGAGAATGATTTACAGAGACAATCATCTTTGGGTCCTCCTGACAATCATCTTTGGGACCTTATTCTCTGATCAACTTCACATAAAATTGTCTTCCTTATCTTTTTTGTATGTCATTCCAATTCCTGCTGTTGTCATTTTCTTTTAGAATTATTTCAAGCAAAACTTATTCTAATTTCTTGCTATAGATTTTTTTCGGCCTTATTCAAATTATGGCTTTCCAAGAGCCTCGATTTTTTTAATTTCTTGCTGTAATTTTCTTCCGAGTCCTATTCAAATGATGGCTTCCGATGTGCCTTGACAATTTATGTTACTCTTGTATAATACTTATTGTCTCACTGTTCGATCGAAATTAACAATAAACATTTGATTAACAGGTCTATTTATTCTTGAATCACAATTTCCACTTTCTATAATCTTATCAACAATAACTTCGTGGCAACTGGGATGAAAGCGGGTGGGTTTGTGACGACTGAGATGAAAAGAAGAAAAAGAAGAGAAAGAGAGAGAGAGAGAGAGAGAGAGAGAGAGAGAGAGAAAGACAGAAAGAGAGAGAGAGAGAGAGAGAGAGAGAGAGAGAGAGAGAAGAGAGAGAAAGAGAGAGAGAGAGAGAGAGAGAGAGAGAGAGAGAGACAGACAGACAGAAAGAGAGAGAGAGAGAGAGAGAGAGAGAGAGAGAGAGAGAGAGAGAGAGGGAGGGAGAGAGAGAGAGAGAGAGAGAGAGAGAGAGAGAGAGAGAGAGAGAGAGAGAGAGAGAGAAAGAGTGTGTGGTAAGTGAAATAGGATATAAGTGATGACGAGATCTTGAACATGAGTTTGAATTGTACATACATACAATTTTGGATACAACGTAGACCCATATGATTACTCTGACTTCAAGGTTCGGCAGTTTGAACTAGTGTTTCCGTAACTGTAGTATCAAAAAATGTAAGTTCAGAATTCACATGATGTGACTCTAGCACAAACTCCAGATACTGTCTACAAGATTTTTGAAACTTCAGAAAATACCGAATCTCGAAAGTTCAAAGTTTTTGCTTGATTCTGATTAGTGTTTGGCGCTCTTTCCAAAGTATATGCCTGGAAACTCAAGCCTTCCGTGTTTGGGATCATTGGAACTGGAATCATTGTGATAGGGTGATACATGTTCATGAACAGCGGAATGGGTCCAACTGATGGAAGTTGTACCTGTGGTTGAGCGCTAGTGCCCTGCTGTTCCCAGGGGAAGGTTGGAAATGTTGGTGAGAGTGGGGCAGGTGTGAAGGTTCCAGTCGTCTCGTTCTGCAACGAAAGTTTTGTTCCATTAAGTACAAAAAATTATTTTTTCTCAGTTCAATTATCTATTACCACATGTAATGAATAATGTACATCCGTGTTTCGCACATACGCCACAAAGGATGTATTTCACTCCTCATAAAAATATTGTAATATTCTAGAACCTTTCATATTATAATAGCAGGTTTTTTTCATTTAATTAAAAAACTGTGGTTTTGAGTAATGTATATTCTTTCCACCAAATCTTTTTGAAAATTCCGAGTGATTCTCACCTGTTCCATAGTTCCACTGGTTCCACCGTTCTGATTCAAAGTCGTCACAGTGACTGGTTCGTGTTCTTCAAAAAACTGGAATTTTGTATTTACAAGATGAGTCAAATATAGTGATATACAGTGTGGACAGAAAATACAGGAACGGTACACGAAGCTCCGCTACTCAAACAAGATTCTAGATTACTTTCTGAAATTTTGGTCTATTGTAGCCAACACTATTCTCCACAAGTGTACTAAATTTCATCCTGTTTCATTAACTTCGAAACGGTGTATGATGATTTGATTGAAAACAGTGGATTTTCAAGTGGACATAAAATAGAGGAACGCTACTGTAATTTGAAGGTCAACGCTCGGAATTTGGAATTAATGATGAAAATGACACGTTATAAAGTTTTTTTAACAATTGATATTTTTATTTTCATCATTCCGACAATTTTGACAGAGTTACAATCCAATCTTGTCGAATCCTTTAATTTTCCGCATTTTAGAAGTTTTTGGTCTCTACCGCGTTAGTTATCAAAGCGTTAGTTATGTCATCATAATCAGACAATGATTCTTAACAGTTTTCCCAACTTTCACAACAAGATCGGTTATTTTACCCCTCCAAAGAGCCCTTCAAACTGACTTAAGTTGACGTCGCTGCAATGGTGACTACGGTATCTTGTTGTAAAACGCGATGATATTGAACGATAAATGTGAAAAAAACACTCAAATTTGGAGAAGGATATTTTGAAGACATCATTTGAGTCATTATCGACCAAAAGAAACAGCATACTGTGAGAAGTCGTACTGTCGAAGTGAGTGCGCTGGAATGAACGGAGTTTTGCACTCAAAGTGTCTGTTTTCGCCTTGTTTTTTAAACGCGCGTCTTTGAAGCGGTTCGAACAGCCCTGTTCCTTTAGATCCAATTTTTTTTAAATAGGAAACGATCCTTATTAAGCAGATGACAAATGCCCCATGACATTTTTAAAAATTTTTCACAGTTATCATTCAATATCATCACGTTTTACAACAAGTCACCGTAGTCACCTTTGCAGCGACGTTAACTTAGTGAGTTTTTCCGAAACGTAAATAACCGATCTTGTTGTGAAAGTTGGGAAAACTGTTAAGAATCATTGTCTGATTATGATGACATAACTAACGCTTTGATAACTAACGCAGTAGAGACCAAAAACTTCTAAAATGCGGAAAATTAAAGGATTCGACAAGATTGGATTGTAACTCTGTCAAAATTGTCGGAATGATGAAAATAAAAATATCAATTGTTAAAAAAACTTTATAACGTGTCATTTTCATCATTAATTCCAAATTCCGAGCGTTGACCTTCAAATTACAGTAGCGTTCCTCTATTTTATGTCCACTTGAAAATCCACTGTTTTCAATCAAATCATCATACACCGTTTCGAAGTTAATGAAACAGGATGAAATTTAGTACACTTGTGGAGAATAGTGTTGGCTACAATAGACCAAAATTTCAGAAAGTAATCTAGAATCTTGTTCGAGTAGCGGAGCTTAGTGTACCGTTCCTCTATTTTCTGTCCACACTGTATTGTACTCTTCTAGAACCTTTCATACTGTTCTGGTAGTTTTCCTCACTAGTACGAAGGATCGCTGTTTGCATTGATGAATATGCTGATCTACCAAAGCTTTCAGATGTTTCAACTCTAAGTGTAAGATTTTTCGAAGCGATTAAAAAATTCCGAGTGATTTTGCACTCACCTGTTCCATAGTTCCACTGGTTCCAACTGTGTTTTCATCAGAATCCACCACAATGATTGGTTCAAGTTCTCCAAGGTCCTGGAATATGTAATGTAATAAGTTGGTGCTGCACATGACTTCATGTGAATTCATGCGACAACCAGCTGTCAAAAAGTCCTAACACCTTTTTGCAAATTTCCTAATTTTTAATGATTCGTATTTAAAACTTACTTGTTCTTCCTTGACATGAACACAGACTCCATCCTTGTTCAGATAACATGGTGTAGTTTCCACGGACACTTGATCATCTTCTACTTCACGGATTCTCTCTGGCTGTTGGAATGATGCTGTATCAGATTTGAGATGGACATCGACTGGATCGTTCTGAAAAAATGTTGCATGTTGATATTCGTTGAAGTTTTGGTGATTTGACGTTTTTTTTTTTTGAAAACTCACTGATTCTATCTTGAGGTAGTTGTAGTTACCGTACTCATTTTGAAAATATGCTACGGTAACAACGGATGCTTGAATCTGCTCTACTCCAAAGACTTCATGCTTTACTTCTCTAATTTCGTGCCTGACAGCGGACACCGGTTGGTTCGTTTGTTGATCGACTAACCCAACGTGATTCTGAAAACAATGGTAATTCATGATAGTTTTTCAAATAAATATGCTTCGAAATACTAGTAAAACTATATTTGAAAACTCACTGGTTCTTCTTTGAGATAGTTGGAGTTACCGTACTCATGCTGAAAACATGCTACGGTAACACTGGATGGTTGATCCTGCTTTACTCCTTCGACTTCGTGTTCTACTTCTCCGGTCTCGTTCCGAGCAACGGGCTCCGATTGAACAGTTTCTTGATAAACTTCCTCGATTTTGTTCTTGACACCAACTTCTAGCGGACTTTCCAACGAAAGACATGGGTCTGATGGAATGACGAGCAATTGTGACTCAATCTGAAAAATATTTGTTTTCAAGAACATGCGCGAAAACTCTTCCCCACACACTTAATGAATACTTTTGTAAAAATATAGTTGTTATAAATTGAAATGTTGAAAAATCACCATTTTAGGCATTTGATCCTGAGAGAGCTTCTCCAATCGCTTTCCAGACGATTTTCGGTTTTTTCCAGATGTTTTCTTCTCAGTAGTTTTCTGGCTCCTCTCGAGCGATAACTTTCCAGAAGTCTTCTGGATCTTAGACGACTTTGTTGTATAAGTTGTATCGCGCATCTTAGAAGATTTCTTCTGACCGTATGATTCGTGTACTTTCTCCCAATACTCGTCAATCAGATCGTCGGCGGAAATCTAAATTTTCATTAGAGTTTTACAAACAACACTTCCGCAAGTTAATTATGAAAGTATTTTGTGATCTAAGAAAGTTGTCACTGCTGTTAGCTTGGAAATATTTTGAGAGAACGGCAAGCTTACGTCTTCATCTAATACGAAGCAATTATATTCCGGACCATAACCAACCCAGGTCACCAAGTAGGAGATGGAGTCTTTTCCTGTCCTTTGATGTGCTAGTATTGCTTCGACCTGAAATCATCAATTTAGTGAACCTTTTTCAGCTCTCCTACCACTTTTGCATAAATTCATGATGCAATTCAGTTACGGTAACTTAGAAGAAAATCCGGAATTTTATACCGTATACTGGAACTGAACTGGAAAATAAATACTCACCTCGAAATCTTCTTCCGACATGCCTCAACCTGGCGTTGTGGGGAAAAAAGGCAAATAGGAAATAAGCGATCAATCAACGCGCAACTTAGGTTAACTCATGACTATTTTTTAGTAAGCACGAAATCATCAATAGAGCATATTAGCACTGTATTCAATCCAGTCTCCTCAATTTATGTAACCCCTTGTTGCCTCGCCTAATGATTTACGAAGCTGACGATAGAGCTGTCACAAAATTTCGACTTTGGTGTATATTTGGGGCAATAAAAGATTGTTCAACAAGCGTAGCGCTAGTCAGTATCTTGCTGAGTATGAAAAACAATTCCGGAAAGTTCTAAGACTACTTCAATTTCTGTTTCCAAACTCAATGTTCCCTGTGATTTGGAAGAACTGACAGAACTTCATGAAGCTTGAAAGTATCAAAACTCACAGAATCCATTGTTTCTCTGTATTCTAAGCACAATACTCAAACTAGAATGTCGCTTACGAAACAGATGTGCACAACGATATGAGCCGCAGAGGTCGTCGTATTAGGATCAGCCAGCCAACCAAGAGCAAAACAATTAATTGACTACCGTAGCAGGTACACTAATGATCTCATGGATTCTTGTTCCAGAGTGTTCTAGAAGCTAAATCGTCAGTGGTAGCCGGCGTTTTCTTGAAACTCTGGTTGAGCTGGAGTTATCTTTTTTCTCCTCATGTGTTTTCTGAATAATTCACTTTCACCACTATTATCTTTCTTCAAAAACGTTAGATTGTATACCGTATACGTCATTATAGTATCCCTTACTGAACAGGTGTCCGTAATGCTAAATGCCGCAAAGGTGGACAGATTAGGATCAGCCAAGCGACCAAGAGCAAAACAATTAGTTGACTACCGTAGCAGGTACGCTGATGATCTCATGGATTCTCCTTTCAGAATGTTCTAGAAGCTAAATCATCAGTGGTAGCCGGCGTTTTCTCAAAACTTAAAACGCGTGTTGAATATTCTTCCAAAAATACGGGAAAAACAATTACTTTTCCAGAGAATGGTCAGTATGTGATTAAATGAAATTGATCTGAAAAAAAGTATTGTAAATAATTCAATTGATCAGTTTTTCAGTGGAAGACAGCAAATAAAATTATCAAACGATATTGGACGGAAATGACGACTTCTCAAGTTTCCCTTTTATTAATCGATGTACATGCGAAATACAATTGTGAAAACAAGAACCACATTGCAAGAACTTGATAATACGACAAACAAATAACTATTACGTATTTTTCCACTACGGAAATCAGAAAATGAAGATTGTGGATAACTCGATTGTTAAGATACACTTGGGAGGGAAAAAATTATGAGGTTAATTTTCAACATTTTTGTTTAGTTGTCATAATATAAGCTTTTACATGAGTTTTTTCTCCCATCTTTCAAGAACACGTTGGTCTTTGTTAAGTTATAAATGATATCGATCATAGCAAGTTACTCAGGTCCCTCAACGTCCTGGAATTTCATATTTAGTGAGTAGAATGTTGTACATGGTGCCAGACAGATTCATGTGGCAACCAGCTGTCAGTAAGTCGTAACGCACAAGTAACAGACATTAATTTGTCTTTTATCCAAGTTTGAAATAATTGTTGAAAGAAAATATTAAGCTCACAATGTTTCTAAACGGAATTCAGCCTGGGCACATAGATGAACAAACGCTTCAACGTTATCGATTGATAAGAAAGGAAGCAGTACTTGACGTACTTGACGACAAATGCCAGATGAGAATAGATGAAAGAGAAACTGGGACTTTCATTCTACACATGGTATTAGCTTCGTTCCGAACGCATATAGCTTCCTTTCCCTGTAAAAAAATCTGGCCTTCGTGAATCGGCTACTTAGTACTGTAGCAGTTTCGCCTAAAACACAATACGATTTAAGAGATGAGCCTTTAATTTCAATGGACTGAAAGTAGAAATAATAATTCAAATTCACCAAGATCAAACTGTTCGTTGTGAGAGTCCCGACCCTAAGGTAGGCCTACCGTACTCATTCTGCGAAATTGAGATTAGAGCGCGTTTGAAAACGGTCATGCTTCTAGCGATATATGTGTACAGTTCGATCAAGGAATGTGTGAATATTGAAGCGTTTTTCACTAAAAATTTTATTTAACAATTACAGTATCAATATTATGAAAAAAAAAACATGAATTGATTATTAGGCATAGATACGAGTACATTTTCAAGTAAAGATAAAAACAACAACAGTTAGTTCAACTTCTAGAAGTATTCAGTTTTGTATAATGAAATAACTTTCATGTTGATGAATTATTCACATAATCCATTGAAAACTAACACGGAATTTTTTCCATGTTTAGAACAGAGTAGGATGGGAATTTTCAGAGAAAAAAACTTATGAGTGAACCGTTGGGGAAAATAGGTTGATATTAAAATTCATAACACTACAAATAGATGATCATTTAGCTGGACAATTGTTTAGAACAGGTGAAAGTTTGTAATAAAATGAAGATTAAAGCAAATTCGGAGTACTTACAATCAGAGAGCACACTGGACCAAAAAACATATGAATGTGAGAAAGACACTAACCAACTGAAATTCTTCTAAAAAATTCAGGTTCATAGTTATACAAACAAATCGCAGAGTTGGATTCTTCGCTTTCTGGTTTTTCTCGAGGTTTTCCCGTTCGCGTTAGTTGACATCTGAATTATTTTCTTGGATGACAGTCCCCATCAATCAATCAGAAACAGCTTCTGGTGTCAAGAGGTGTGACCTCTTGATTTTTATCTTCATGTATCTTGTTACAGTCAGCGACATTGTGGAATGAATAGAAAGCTTACGTTCTTGTCCGACGGAGAAAGATTGGACTTTTTGAGTTTTTTCCGTGTGTAGTTCCCCTGGAATTTTTTTTATTTGGATGATCGAAGAAAGTTTACCTCCGTCAGAATGTTTGGATCGTATATCTTGGTGATCACGGTTCCATCTTTGCAAGTCTCTTGGAACTAAAAATATTATATACTCCTATTTTCATATAAAAACTTACGATCTTCGGTGCCTCGAATAGCACATTTTGATTTTTTTGGTCCTGTGTGATCGAAGTAGCTGGTACATCCTGAATGGTGTACAATGTATCTGTTTTGGGCGCGTCCGGTTGGAAAAAAATTATAAAGATTTTCAATCACAAAATTAGTTCAACAATGTATCTATAAAATGGTCCACAATTTTTGATTTTGAATATAAAATATACTTGGAAAAATTGGTCACTGTCAAATTTTTGGATGTTTTCCTCGAAAAACTATGAAAAGCTTACTCGTTTTGCAGGCTGGTAACCGTCAGGAGCTTTGGATCTCTTGATACCACCAGTACTTGATCCCTTAGTTTTTTTGTTCTCACAGAGTTTTGATTATGTTACCTGTGTCAGGCCCTGCGCAACGGAATTGATTGTATCATCGAGAAGCTCTGAACTTGTTGGTTCCTGAAAAAATAAGTTTGTTGGCTTATGGATTGCAAAAATTTCTTTTTCATGATTATCAGAACGTGCCAATTTGTTTGGTTTTTATTGCTTCCAGAAGAGTTAACTTTGAAATTGAAATTTTTTGCTGAATTGAAAGCATTCTTCACAAAACGAAGTTCTATCGGTTATTGATAAAAGCTTCTAAATACCATTCGATATACTATTTTGAAATGAATTACCCTTTTCGGCGATCTTATCTTCCCATTTTTGTAGACTTCTTGTGCTATTCCATTGTGATAGACGGTCTTCGGACCACCCTTTTTTCGTTCTCTCCGCTCCTTTTCCATTTCTCGAAACTTCTCCTTGTGGAATTCACGCCAGTAATCAAACACTTCTTGCTGATGTGGCACCTTAAATGTTAATATAAGATTATTTATGAAAAAAAATGATTTTCTTGACAGCTCTGACCTGCGAACATTCAACAACGCTTGACCAAAAGTTTTCGAGGTTGTAGAGATCGATTGGAATATGTATGTTTGTATGATTTTCAGCTACATTGTCCTCTTGTTCAAAGGAAACTTATGAAATAACACGTAAAGCTGTAACAATATCTCTGCCCATCCTGTACAAGGAAGTAACTTTGAAAAATTATCACAAAACTTAAACGATATCATTTGATATTTTAAAAGCCAAGCCGGTTCTGAATGTCAATGTGGAGCAATCACTTGTTTTTTTTTGAATAAACACCAGTCGACTTAAAACTCGCCATGGCGTGCTCTGACACGTAGCAGTCATCAGACTCATGTTCTTCACAGGTCACCAGATACTCGGTCCTCTTGCCGTCTTTGCTGGTTTTGTGTCCAATAACTTTCTCGACCTGGAATATTTTGTGGAACCTTTTTAATTCTGTTTTCTTCTAATTTGTTCACCAGATCACTCAAAAAACAACTAGAAGGCAAGTGTTTCAACCCGTAATTTGTCTATCGCTTGCAAGAGACATTTTTTTGATGAAGGTATGAATTTGGAGCTCGTTGTGGTCAATATTATTGATAAACTGATCAACTTTCACCACGGCTTTTTTGAGATCATGAACACCAACGAAAACAAAACTTACGAGATGTTCTTTCTTTGACATCGTTGCCTAATGATCTGGAATCTTCATATGTTTGATTGTGATAGTGAGGCAAAGCATGAAAACCCGTGGTTAAAAAACATTGAGATTATTGAGAATCCACATATGACGAGGGTGTTGTGAGCTCACGAACCCGCTAATTATATACATGCACATAATCAAAGGCAAATGTAATGATATGAGTGTGAGAGGTGTTATTTTGTTGTGGTAGGCATATTAGAAGACCAGAGGTGTATATTAACACCTTCGGGACAAGAAACACAGAGAGTGGATTAGGAAGGCGCCAGCAGACGGCACAGATGTCACAAGTGTCCAATATCCACACCAAAGGGCAACTGACTCTCATAAATTATAAGTTCCGATTGTACAATTTGTTGTTTATTTTCAGATTCAATAAAGATAAGTCGGCAGGTCATGGATTTCTAAGCACACATCCTCAGGAAATTGGAACTTTATAAGACTTGGTAAACTTCACATAAGATCCATGTTACCTAGTAGTAAGATCCCCATAACCTACGTATAAGGCCTGAGTCAGTATAAGACTTGGTAACTTCAACATAAGACTTTATAAGTTCATATTAATCTCACATTAACTGAATCTCAAAAATGAGGAATTTCTGAGATTTAACTATAAGACCTGGTAAATGTGGTATAAGACTTGGGTGTGGTTCATGAGAATCGGAGTAGTATAAGACTTGCTAACTTCTGTTCAAGACCTGTTAACTTCCATATAAGACTTTGCAACTTCCAACTAAACTCACTATACCGATGTTTAACAAGTCTTGTTACGAACATGTCAGGTCTTGTAACAAGGTTAACAGGTCTTAATATGATCTTTGAAATTTCATGTGAAACGCGAAAGATCGGCGAAACCCGCGGATGGTCGGCGACTGATTCCTGTCACTCTCGGCAACCCTCTATGCTTTTATCTTATTTAAAATCTCCTAGAGAGGGATCAAACCACTTGTCGATTATTAGTTGTATGTGCAAGATGACGCTTTTGCCTTTTGATTTTTGGATTGGCCGATGGTATTCTGGAGATGCAACTTGGTATTTTGGCAGCAAGACTCGTTATTCTATCAGTAAGACTTGGTATTCTATCAGTAAGACTTGGTATTATAGCAGTAACATTTGGTATTCTAGCAATAAGACTTGGTATTCCGACATTAAGACTAGGAAAAGGTTCCAAGTAAGACTTGGTAAACTTGTCATAAGACCTGGTAAGTTCGTCATAAGACCTGGCAACCTCCATACCAGGTCTTGCACTTTTGGATTTGGAGGTTAAGGGGATCTTACTACGAAGTTACATGGACCTTCCGTGGATTTTAGTAAAGTCTTATAAAGTTTCAATTTCCTGAGTCTGTGACCAGATAAGCCGGAAGATTAGCTCAGTCGGGTCAGCCCTGCAAGCCATTCTATTATGACGAAAGGCAGTATGACATAGAGTGTTTGGATACTTAATGTTCTTGTTTGTGGCGAGATAGAGCAGGAGATCCCACAGTTAATACGAAAAAGTGTACTGAATCGTTTCTATTAAGAATCATTTTTTCATTTATCTTTGTAGACACCTCAAATTTTAGGCTTAGGTAAGGTTCAAAGCACTAGTTAGGTACGATGATAATGTTTGATCAAAGTTTAAACTTGATTATCACAAAAAAATTTTTTAACCTTGTACGCCCTCCTTGAGGAAATGATTCTTAATAGAAACGATTCTTATTAAGTGTTTCGTATTAAGTGAGATCCCACACCTCTGAGAGTTGTTTCAAACAATTAGTTAACTTTCTTGGAGGTAATTGATACATCCTCAAACGTATAAGGAAAAGTTGAAAGTAAAAATGGATTCAGCTTGTTGTTCAGTCTTGGTTGATTATGTGAAAAACATTGGTTCCTGATATTATGGGAGAACACTAATTTTCTGTCTCCATTGAGCTTAACAGAACCTTAATATTTAAAAAAAAAACCAAGAATGAAACGAGTGTTTTAAAATAACGAAACATCAATCGATCAACATGCTACAAAGACGTGATGAGTCTTTATTTGAATTTTTGGCGCCAAACGATGATTGAGGACCTAGGGACTTCTTAACGTTACATGAAAATGTTTTTCACATTAGGTGAGCAATCCTATTCGCAGATGATTGAGAAATGAAATGAACGAATCGGGCAGAAAGTTGTGAAAAAGCTTAATACAAACTTGCTCTACAATTTTGGGAAAACTACGCATTGGCTGATGAAATAGTAAATTCCTGTTGAATTTTCAATAAGAGTCCGAAACAAGCTACTGTGAATCAGTGAGAAACGCGAGAAAAAATAAGCAATTAGGAACAAGGAATTGAAGAGTGTGTTGCACAACCTTGCAGCTGCGGAGATCACTCGACTCACCTTTGTTCGCATTTGGCGAAACCACTATACAAACAACTGGTCAGAAGTTGGATTTTTTGTTCCCTCCGCTCACATTCACACATTTAGTCTATCAACTGATAGAAAAGACTTTTAGTAACACATTTTGTTTCCTCACTCGCTTCACTCCCGATAATTAAAATTTGATGTTACAACAATTGGAATGAGAAAAAAACAAAGGTCTGATGAATGCGGCCCCCTACATTCCATTATCTCGTTCGCTGGTGTTGGTAAATTTATATTCGTAATTTGGTTACAAAACTAGTGAATAGAAGACAACTCGCGTACAACTTAATGTTTTGTGTTGAGTGATTTATTGCCTATCTTGATAGACCTTGTCATTTTTTTCTCCAAGCAAATTATCACTTCAAGGCGCTACTTGGTAGTCGTAGATTGCTCCACCAAGATTGGTGGTCTAAATTAGGCTATGTCACCATGGTGTCAATTGGTGATCCGCCCAACTTTTCTGGAGAATAGTCATTTATTCACGACATGCAGCTCCTTCTCCTAACGTTTTTTGCAGCAGCTTCTGCTCTTGGTAAGCGACTTTCCCATATTCTCTTATTTTCTTTCAATTACCAGGTGAATTCGATGGACTTAAGTCGTATGAATACTTGAACTATCCCCCAATCTCGGTGAGTTATAAATTTGAGCTTCATCTAAAGACACTTCAGGATGAAAGTCTCTATGCGTCATCATTGTGCAAGAAGGACATCGAAGAAACTCAGCTAATTCTACCTTCTTTCATTGCATTCGAAAGGTAAGACCAGTTTTATTTCCGAAGCTGAGTTTTTCTGATGAATCGAGGTTTTCATAATTATCAGTGAACTGTGTCTAAATGTGATTCCCAGATCTTTCGAAATCATTCTGTTCCCGGTTTGTGAAACAGAAGACATCGACGGAATGTACATTGCTATCGATGAATCAAGTGGAGAATCTAGTGGTGAAACCAGTGGAGAACTACTCACTGAGGACGTTGTCATTTTCCTTGTTCAAGGATTTCTCAAAGGTATTCGAGCTTCTGTGTTTGACACACAACATTTTTTAGACAAAGCAAACTCTACTGTCGATGGCCAGCTTGTCAATGGAGTTTTTCAAGGGGCAATCATTGACGAGACGTTTTCCAAGTATTTTGTCGAAGTGATTCACATGTAAGTTCTTTCCTTTATCATGTATCCAATATTTATCTTCAGAGAAGAAACGAGAATTTTGAACAATGCTCATTCAATCATGTTTGCTGGGAGAAAATCGGAGAATAAAATCGAAGGAAGTGGCGAATTTGGCTCCGGTATTGCTCCATAATTTGTTTCATTATTCTTAATAAATAAAAATAATTTTATTGATATCATTTCATTACTGTTAATTCCAAATTCTTCCAGAATTTATATTATATCTATCAAAGTTTGGAATTCCACTAGATGTACAGTACATGTATTTCTACCTACCATCTTTGAAAAGAATAAAAATAATCAGATTTCAAAAACAGTCACCCTTTCTTCAGTTGAGCAAATGAAAATTGAATAATGAATTATTTATTCCCAAAAAAGTAGAAAAGATTATGAATTCTAAGCAGTAGTGAGAGTTGTCTTCTCAATTAGTCGAAAAAGTGGCGAGTTTCCATCCACTCGTTGTCCAAGAACTTGGTCCTGCGAGCAATATTATCTTTCAAAATTCTGAATTCGACTCACAGATAGTTTCTAACTCCATCTGGGAGGATGACGACCACATTGGCGTCTTCTGGCAGATCCTTGGCAGCTTGAAGAGCGTGATAGACAGAAGTTCCTGAAGAACCTCCGCAGAGAATTCCTTCATGTTGGATCAGTTCTCTTGCCGTTTGGAAAGATTCCTGAATAAGTGTTTGTGTTTCATGTCAAATTCATCGCATTACCTTATCATGGGACTTGGCCCATTCATCCACAACAGTTTGGTCCAGGGTTCCTGGAACAAAGTCGTATCCGATTCCTTCAACTTCATAGAATCCTGGCTGAGATTCAAAGTCTGGGGCAAGGATCGATCCATGTGGGTCAACTCCGAGCACCTTGATGCCTGGGCATTTCTCATGAAGTTTTCTCGCCAGTCCAGTCACGGTGCCTCCAGTTCCTGCCGCTGCTACCTCAAGGCTCAATTCATTCCTGCCCGATGTGGGAGATTCCACTCACCACTATGTCAATTTTCTTGCCGGCCATATCGTAGACAATCTCTTCAGCAGTCTGTTCGTAATGAGCCAGTGGGTTTCCTGGGTTGCAGTACTGAAAATGCCGTGATTGTCAGTCCTTGAATCTTTTCTCACTTGATCAAGAATCACACTCTTCGGAATCTCGCTTCTCAGTCTTAACGAGACACCGATATGCGAGTCTCCAGAATCGAAGGCAGCCTCGTTCGGCGTTCTGATAATTGTGGATCCCAGCGATTCCATAGCCAGCGCCTTTTCTTTGGACATCTTCACTGGCATGCAGATTATGCACTTGTAGCCGTAAACAGCACTGACCAAAGACAGTCCGATTCCAGTGTTACCAGAAGTTGGCTCGATGACCGTCACTCCTGGGAACAACTCTCCTGGTTTTCCCGTCTTCTGTGCTAGCTGAGCCATTCTCAGTGCAATTCTGTCCTTGGTTGATCCACCAGCGTTGAGATACTCACACTTGACGTCTTAACGTATTTCATTATCAGTTTCACTCTTGTTCAGCTCACAGATATTGGCTTTAACTCCGTGCATGGCTGGAACCTTGCTGAGACGAACAAGTGGTGTTTTTCCGATTGCTCCAAGTACAGTCTCATGGATTTCTCGAACTTCAGGACTGAAAAATTATCTTGAAAGTGGTTCATCACGATTGGAAGAAAAAGAGATTGCGTATTTTTGTTGTAAAACTAACTCAAAAGTGTCGATCGGGACATTCAGAACATTCCACGCTCCAGTCTCATCTTGCTTCCACTCGGTTGTCAGCTTGGCTGGGTCGTACTCGAGAACAGCTGGATCGTACTCACTGAATGTATTTCACTTGGCATATCTACTAATCCGAACTAACGGTTTTGGCATGGTATCATGGATTCTTTTTGCGACGTTGAAGCCACGCTTCTGAATCCAATCGTCGTCAAGGAAGTGTTGGAGGTAGTTGCGAATTCCATCCATCAGTACCACGACTACTGTCGAGTCATCGGGGAGAGTTTTGGCGATCTTGAGATTGTATGAGGTTAGAGATTCTGAATCCCGAATACCTCAATGGCTTCAAGCACTGCTGCTCCAGACGATGGCCCCGCCATGATTCCTTCACTCGCGATCAGATCCCGGGTGAAAGTAAACGCAGCTTCCGCTCCTACTTCTCTCTTTTCAACTTCCTGAAAATCCTCATGAGATATGGAAAAAATTGTGTTTCTTACGTTGTAAAAAGCAACATCAACGTCTCCACCCAGTTCAGGAACGACACCAGCGTCAGAAGATGTCGTGGAAACACCATAAACCTTTACTTCAGGACGATTCGCCTTGTAATAAGACTGAAGTCCTGCAGCTGTTGCGCCTGTATTCACAGGGACCACAATGGCATCAGGCTGAAACGTTACAGAATGTGCTTGTCAAAGTGATGGTTGCAACATTTTTTGCAATTTCTAATCAGTCGCTTTATCTTACCTGTCGCAAGCCATTCTTTGCGAACGCATGTTCTATTTCACCAGCAGTCGAGTTCGAGTGAGCTCGGAGAGCCGCTTGCTTGATGACCTGGAAAAGTCAAATTCACTTTCTCATTCGAAAACCGTCCTACATCATTCAAATAGAAAGCTCCAGTGCTCAGCGAGTGCTCTTGAGCACTATGCCGAGCTTCTGCGTAGGTGCGGCTCGAGGTAACAATTTTCACTCCGAGTGTGTCCAGGAGGGTTTCAACAAGTTCAATTTCCTTTCTTGGCGCGAAAACGGTCAACCTGGAAATTATAGTTAATTAAAACTTTTGCGATTGGCAACTTACTTGCTGCCACGGACAGCCGCTACCACAGCATAAGAGACAGATGCAGAACCACCGGCGGCAACAATTACTTCTTGGCCAGTTTTCAGTCCACTGGTGGAAGCGATCTGAAAAGTTGTCAAACTAATAATGACATACGTTAAGTTAACTGGATCTCGCATGAAACTTCTAGAAAGAGGCAAGAGCTCCTAGTGCTAGTTAACACCTCCTGGTTATTCATTTTTTGCTCACCTCAAAAGCCTCAATGGCAGTACGGTCATGAAGGGATCCACCGACATTCAGGTACTCCAGCTTGACATCTGAAATCTTCTGCATGATGGTGTTCACTTTTTCAAAACATACAGATCTTGGACTTGAGCTTGTTCAGCAGGTTCAACTTTCTCAGAGGGACGAGAGGAGTGTTTCCATTGGCTTCAAGGATGTTGGCATAGGTTCTTCCATTCCTGCAAAATGAACAGTGAGAACTGATATTAACTATTTTACAACAAGCTGATAACTTTTTCTGAGAAGGCGATGAAATCATTAATAGTTTAGCGATAATGAAAATGCAATGTCTGGTGACATCTTTTTTTACATCTACTCGTGATTCACTTGGTTGTCCTGATTTGATAACACTAGCTAATATATGAATTTATATTTTTCAAACTACAAAATTCGACTGTATTTCAATAACATCAAACAAACTCACTTTGTTTGGGGTTTATAGGGAAGTGTCACCACAGGCATGTTTCAGTTTGAACGTTTGTTTACTGAAAAATAGAGATTAGTGTGATTGGATGAGAAAGATGATAACGGGTCGAGATAGAGACGGAAATAATCTTATATACGACATGGATCGTAAACGCCTGTTCAAAGGGCATGAATCTTCGACTGATAGCGGGGTTTTATTATCGTGATCATTTCCAACGTAGACAAGATCCACGAAATCAAGGTCGTCATTCGAAACTACACCAAAGTTCAGGAAACGAAGGAAGAATGACTATACTCTTGAGCAAACAGATCAGCGAGACTTTAAATGAAACTAAGTCCAGAGCGTTTACACGAGGGTCAAAACTGTACCAGGTCAAACATAAATTTTTTCATTCATGAATAAAAAAACTTACAAAAAACTACCGTAATTAGAGTTGATTATTAATCTTGAAGAAGAAAATATCAGTTTATGTGAACAACTGCTCTAAAACTGTTTTTCTCTGAAAACTTGTCATGAAAAACAGAAGTCTATTCATCTTGACATGAATGTGTGTGAAGCTTTTCAATTATTCAGATCAACAAGCGGATTCATGTAAAATACCAGGAGTGAGGGAGAAAGACAGTAAACTACACGAAGCGTGAGAACATGTTCCCAAAAATGGGGTTTCTGATCTGACACCACTGTAGTTATATGTACCTGTGCCAAGGAAGGGGGCAAAGTAACTGGACAGTAATCATTCGGTAAGTCCTAGAGATAAGATAACCGAATCACGTTGTTCCATCGGTAAGAGGAACTGAGAAAGTGGGTTTTGGTCTCTAAACACTTGACCTCTGCTTTAAACTGGCTGCAGACATCAGCCCTGTTGCATTTATCGCAACAACTGATCCAAGTTGTGTACTTTTTTCTCAACTTTCACGGCGATAAACAAACAATAGTGACTGATCCGCTTTAGAAAAAACGTCGTTATTGCCAGATAGATGATTTTCAGATGGAACCACATACGGCAAAAACGAAAAAGAGAAAAAAGAGAGAGGGAGAGATAGAGAGAGAGAGAGAGAGAGAGAGAGAGAGAGAGAGAGAGAGAGAAGAGAGAGAGAAATGGAGAGATAGAGAGAGAGAGAGAAAGAGAGAGAGAGAGAGAGAGAGAGAGAGAGAGAGAGAGAGAGAGAGAGAGAGAGAGAAATGGAGAGATAGAGAGAGAGATAGAGAGAGAGAGAGAGAGAGAGAGAGAGAGAGAGAGAGAGAGAGAGAGAGAGAGAGATAAAGAGAGAGAAAGAGAGAGAGAGAGAGAGAGAGAGAAAAAGAGAGAGAGAGAGAGAGAGAGAGAGAGAGAGAGAGAGAAAAGAGAGAGAAATGGAGAGATAGAGAGAGAGAGAGAAAGAGAGAGAGAGAGAGAGAGAGAGAGAGAGAGAGAGAGAGAGAGAGAGAGAGAGAGAGAGAGAGAGAGAGAGAGAGAAAGAGAGAGAGAGAGAGAGAGAGAGAGAGAGAGAGAGAGAGAGAGAGAGAGAGAGAGAGAGAGAGAGAAATGGAGAGATAGAGAGAGAGATAGAGAGAGAGAGAGAGAGAGAGAGAGAGAGAGAGAGAGAGAGAGAGAGAGAGAGAGAGAGAGAGAGAGAGAGAGAGAGAGAGAGAGAGAGAGAGAGAGAGAGAGAGAGAGAGAGAAGAGAGAGAGAAATGGAGAGATAGAGAGAGAGAGAGAAAGAGAGAGAGAGAGAGAGAGAGAGAGAGAGAGAGAGAGAGAGAAATGGAGAGATAGAGAGAGAGATAGAGAGAGAGAGAGAGAGAGAGAGAGAGAGAGAGAGAGAGAGAGAGAGAGAGAGAGAGATAAAGAGAGAGAAAGAGAGAGAGAGAGAGAGAGAGAGAGAAAAGAGAGAGAGAGAGAGAGAGAGAGAGAGAGAGAGAAAAGAGAGAGAAATGGAGAGATAGAGAGAGAGAGAGAAAGAGAGAGAGAGAGAGAGAGAGAGAGAGAGAGAGAGAGAGAGAGAGAGAGAGAGAGAGAGAGAGAGAGAAAGAGAGAGAGAGAGAGAGAGAGAGAGAGAGAGAGAGAGAGAGAGAGAGAGAGAGAGAGAGAGAGAGAGAGAGAGAGAAATGGAGAGATAGAGAGAGAGATAGAGAGAGAGAGAGAGAGAGAGAGAGAGAGAGAGAGAGAGAGAGAGAGAGAGAGAGAGAGAGAGAGAGAGATAAAGAGAGAGAAAGAGAGAGAGAGAGAGAGAGAGAGAAAAGAGAGAGAGAGAGAGAGAGAGAGAGAGAGAGAGAGAGAAAGAGAGAGAGAAAGAGAGAGAAGGAAACATATGAGTATATTATATCAGACATTTTTCATCAAACATTTTGACGTATTTTATCACTTTTCTGTCAAAAATTGTCAATTTTGAAATGTTTTTTGTATCAATACGTGAAAAGATGCTGAAAAAATCTCAATGAAAAGCGACTTTCATGTTCGAAGTGCAATTATACATACCACTCCGATAAAAAGTTCTTTAGCATTATTTCATTCTATCACAAAAACATCATGAATTTGATTCATCATAGTCGTTGCTTTTCAGTGTTGATCAGAGCTTAGCACGTGTTTCAAAACAACCAACTTGTACACAATATTATTGTTTTTCTCCCGCTGTATCTGCTAGTCTGAACTGTTCGATGGTTAGTCTTCCTCATGCGGATAGTTGGACGCACTAAACCAGGCATGTTGATTTATGACATCTTGCAAGAGATGATCAAATTGCATCATCAGTTATGTAAGCGTGGTATGTGTCAAAAGAACTTTGTGATTACGAAAGAAGAAACTTCGTCGTAGGTAAATTGTGGTTAATCAGAGATAAGACGTCACGAATCAAAATTGTTCTGCTCGCTTGAATTTATTCCAAGAAATGTTACTGACAGATGTTGTACGTTTAAAGAAGGATGAAAAATGCAGTATCTGTAGTTTGCGATCACTTTCGGGAATTAAAGCCAGCGTTGTTTCACTTTCAAATATATCGTG